>CM075013.1:16850533-16897843 GCA_037576675.1 Pangasius sanitwongsei | reverse complement strand
CCTCCTTCATATGGACTGAGAGGCACAGAGACCACACCTCCTTCATATGGACTGAGAGGCACAGAGACCACACCTCCTTCATATGGACTGAGAGGCACAGAGACCACACCTCCCTCCTTCACAAAACATAAAAACAATCGTTGATCATCCGGATAACACCACACAGTATTAAGAATCAAGCGCACGTAAGCTTTTGAACTGGTTCATTTTAGTAAATTCGGTTATTATTGCCTTTCGGACTACTGGGAATGACTGTACACTACATGTATTTATTTAATAATACACTAGTACACCATGCACATTCATTTAATAATAGTATACTGATGATAAAAAGGAATGTGTGATATCAGTCTACACAGCGTAGACTATGTTGATTCAGTCGCATCATAAATACGGAGATGCACGATGCACTGATTCAAATCAGTCATTCTTTACACCCCTAAGCACACAGATGGCGAGCACACTGCCGCTTCAAACAGGACAATGACGCATACCGAGAAAAACGTTCTTCAATTCCATGAAGTAAACCTAAACCGATTAATTGCTTCCAGAGACCACCACATCACAGAGCATGCATGACGGCCGTGTCCTGCGTAACGCAACTGAGACCCACTAACATCAGCATTAAAACCCTGATGCCTTGATTTGTAGTGCTTACTATTCAGCTCGTTTGACTGAAGGTAGATTCATTTCATAACTTATGGCATTTCGTTTTAGAAATGACAGTGTGAGAAATAGGGCCAAGAACTGTGTGTGTGTGTGTGTGTGTCATTAATCTTCCTATCAGAGAATGAGGCTTTGGAGATCAGTGTGATTGGGTTGAGATGCTCCAGTGGTCACAAACACACAGAATGGTAATGCACACATTAATCATATATCCATCAGAACAACCATTATAAAAGACAAAAATAACACATTACTGTATCATACACAGATTTATATCGCTCAGTTACATTAAGAAATGGGCTCACGTGAAAAGCTGGTTTGAGCACCAACAAAAAAAAAAATCCATTACATGAGGCTTATGTTATTGATGGCTATTTTGGGAAATTTTCCAATTTTCCAGAGCCTCAAAAATATAGCTGAGATAAGAAAAGAACTCGCAGGATTCTCATTTCAGGTTCGCTTTTATGAGCCACTCCATCTCCACAAACGCAGGCCTCCATCCGTGTTGACATGATTATGGGAAAAAGAAAGGGATTTCAGTGCAGCCAGCTTTAGGGAACAGATCATAATCAAAACACAAGGAAGTCCTAAAGTGGGTACAAAGAGTTCGGCGTAATAACCACCTAAATCCTGTATGCTTGCTATTAGGAGTGCATGATATGGACAGAAATAGCATATTGCAGTAATTTTGCTACATATTGCAATTGTGAGAAGCCTCACAGCCTGTTAAATTTTTGACTCCGTGATGTGTCAATGGTTAAATATCATCCTGAATCCTTCTCTGGATGTATTTTATGTGGAACCGCTAAGACAACCGATCAGTGTGCTCACAGAACACAACTTTTCTGTTCATTTTCATACTGCAGGCTTAATGTGGTAGTGCAAACAGCAGGGTTGTGAGATTGTGTGCAGTATGCCACTGCCTAACTATAGGCGACTGATGATAGTTTCGCCTGTGACTTTGCAGCGATGCTGAGGAAGGAAAGAAGGGGGTATTGCCAGAATACAAAACATGTGCTGAGTGCACATTACGTCATTACAGTGGGGAAAAATAAATAAATACTGGACGCTGTGGCTGTCAGCTGTTGTTGCTAGCGTTAGAATTTCGTCAGGTTTTTGGATTAATTTCCTGTTAACAGGGTCAGGAATACTTGCAAAAGTGAAGTCGGGACTGTACATAAACCTAATGAGTTATTAGCTGTAACTAAGCTCATTATAAAACTGAACTAAAACTATATAAGCTATGCATGCATGTGCTCGGTTTTAAACAGCCGACAAAGCTGATAAACCAAACGGTTTCATTTTCTTAATTTAAACCCCTGTTTATGTTTTGCAAGCAAAGACATTCATTCACAGAACAAGTGAAGCTAAGATACATCAGAGAAAGAAGTTTTGTTGCTCTGCTCTGAAGTCAGACAGCGATACTAAGGCTAATAAGGTTCATATAGGATGCAAAATAGGTGTAAAGGAAACATATATTACGCGATACAGCACAAGTTATTTTAGTTAATCTTAAAGCTGAAGACACTGTTTTCAGAGAGACATCAAAATCGTCCAACTAGACAGCCATCGATATAGCTAGAATCTGTCAGAAATTCCCGACATCATCGTCGTCAATCATCCCAAGACTAGCAAATAGCAGTGGATGAAATTGAAAAAATAATAAAAAAAAAAGAATCACGATACTTGAAGGCATTTCTTCTACTCATGATAAATATCACAACCTACTGTAAAGGTTTGCTAAGACACGGGCAGCAAAACAGAAACAAAAATGACCTGGAATAGCTGAATTTTACTTAATGTTTGGAAAAATTATATATTTAAACAAACAAAAAAACAAAAAAAAACAACAACACTATTTCACAAGAAGAAAACAAAAAAAAAAACTGTTAGAATGTTAACATTTTACAGTTTTAAAGAATTAAGAAATTTTACCATCAGCTGCTTCCAACCAAAGTTTGTAACAGTCAAAATGTTTTTAAAAAAAGATATCATGATACTGGCTATCATGATACTGGTGATCTCAAATTATGTGACAACACATTTTTCCTATCATCATATCGCTATTATATCATCATATTACCCAGTCCTAATTGCAAAGTCCAATACGACAATAATAATTTCCAAACAATATATCGAGCAGCTCGAGCTGCTACTGATTAGCACTGATAAAGACCTTCTAATGTTGTGACGCCTGTATCAACAGATCAAAGGCCTTGCATCACCAAAAAATAAATAAATAAATAAATAAATAAATTAGTTGCACAGATTACAGAATTGCCTAGTGTTAAGGGGTTGATAGGTGGTTCTAGGCAGTTGCTATGGTATTCCATGTGGTTGCTAGGGTGTTGCCATGAAAAGAATGAGACAGGTGAATTCTAAATACATTTTTAAATACATCTGCAGATTTGTTTTATGCGCAGATGAAGGCTGAAGGCGTTCCTGGTGGCTTGGCACGCCTTAACCGCCGAGTCATCGCTCCAGCATAAGTGCGATTTGAATTTACTCAAATAAACAGGGCAGTGACTCTGTCTGACATAACACACTGAACATCTGGAACTTTGGCTTGTGACTCACCTTCACTATACAGACACCAAATGACTGATGCAAACAGAATTTTATAAACATGCGTACTGACCAGGTTAAACAGACAGTACATTATTATGATTATAGGCTGTCAGACGTTAGCCTAAATGTTAGCATTGATCTACTGCAGTTCCCGGGTTACTGGGAGAAAGGTCACACCAGTCTGTGCTTCACTGTGGCAGCTTAGAGATTCAACTGCAGCTGATCATCAGGAACACCAGCACGAACTGTAACACCAAACACTGAGTCTATATAATGAAGCACAGTGACCTGATTAGCCTGCAATGGATATTACAGCAGAGTTTACACTGTATGGGCTCTCTGAGCTAGCCCGATGTTCCGGGGCTATTGCGTCATCCAGTCGGGCTACCAAAATGTATTTCCGCCCTGCCCGTCGGGCTATCTTATAGGGAGGAGAAATATATTGCAATGCTTTTGCATTTGCTCACAAATTCGGTCGGGTAATTATGTTGTATGTAATTTTCGGGCATCGGGGAGCCACTATCAATATGTGGGGTACTGAAATCGCGTTTGAACGCGCGCTCGCTTTCAACTTTCAATTCGCGATCGAGTTTGCATGCGCAGGGGAGAGAATCGCTGATAGTTGTGTGTTGATATTTCAGATTCAGAATCTGACACAGACTGAATTATGTTCTATATTGTTTCTACAAGTTGATAGAAACTTCAGTTCAGTTACAACCAAATATTTGGATTGATGATTGGAATTTGATTATTTTATACGACTGTTGTTATTTGTGTTTTGAAAATGTTTTGTCTCCTTTACAATACATTACAATACATCTACATTAAAAATAATGTCTTTTTTTTAATTTTTTTATATGGGCTACTTAAATTCATTTCGGGCTACCAAAATCTGAAGAGTGCCTGCCCGAAGGGCTACGAGGGATTTTGAAATTTCGCGAGCCCTGAGCCTTGATAAGGTGTATAATTATTATACCTAGATCTTTTTTTCTCTCACGTGAAGTTAATAAAACAGTCACAGGGAAACATAACAGTTCGGGGGGATAAGCAGTCAGGAGACTGACTTGTTTTGCAGACGGCCCACATCATCAGACTATAACTATAAACGGAGTGTGTTGCTCTTTAAAAAATAAAAAATCTTTATAATTAGTGATCAGAAGATGCATCAACAATGGCAACTGCTCATAAACACTTGCAAGAGCTCAAACAGAAATCTAAACCAGTTTCTAATTTTAATAATACTGAAAATTACTTAATGTAGCATTGGGTTGTAGGTATTTGGTAATTTCTGATCAACAGCAAGGCATAATTACAGCATTATTCAAATAATTTTGAATATTCAAACTGCTACCCACCCACAAAAAAATGACATGTATGCCACAAAAAAACATGAAGTTGCTGCAGTGTGTGTGGACATACAGTGAAACACATGAGTGACACTTACAACCGGCTAAAGCTGGCATTCATGTTCCACTGTTAAACTTAATTTCACTAGCAAGTTAAGTGTCTCCTTATCACACCGCCACAGTTAGTTACAGATTATGAGCTAGGAAATTGCTTCACACCAGCTAATCCATTATTTTCCTTGGAGACCGAGTGGTCCTGCTTTGAATATTACACCTTCAGGTTGTAATTAAAGTCGAATCAAACTTAAATTTGGCCTATTTGCAGCTTATGTTTCAAAGCTCAACCACTGATTCAAAGAGTTTATTACATGGAAAAGAAAGGTCTCAGTTTGTACAGGCATGGAGGAAAAGAAATCTTTGGTTCACAGAACTGAATCATTTACACATTTAGCATGAGCTAAAAACACTGCGCGCAGATATATTTCCACTATACGCTAATGAGGTGTTCCTATGCCTTTTTCTCTTAAATTGAGATGTTTTCACAAAACTGCATTGGGAAAATAAACTGTCTGCTGAATAGCTTGCAGATGTAAACAATACACCGGGAGCGATTCTTGATGACGCAAAAAAAAGTAAAACACTCAGAAACTGCAGGCAGCCACACTAGATACACAGCTCATGTGATTACTATTAAATGTTCAAAAATATGTTTTTTTTTTCGTTAATTATGGCCCAGTTTAGTCACTTCAGATTCCCACACACTACCTACTTCTCTCCTAATGTACAACAGCTGCCAGTTTTAGTGGTTAGGGGTAACATGAAGCCAGCCACTGCACACACAAGGTCATACAGCAACTGAATGTACTTGGAGAAAAGACCTAACTGCCCTCTTCCATATACATTAGCTAATAGAGGCCTGTGATGGACTAGTGTCATTAATGTCACAGGGCCAAACAGCGCTCCAGATGTCGTTGTTGGGACGTGGATCGTGATTTCCCGACGATCAAGCTCCACTCGGGGCCCTAGAGGTACATTAACAGTGTCTCTTGGGGACATAAAATAATTGAAAAAAACATCCCATCACTCTTTCTTGCCACTTAGTTTCTCCACATGGAAGCATTAGAAATAAACAGAGTCCGGTCCATAAGTATTTGGACAGTGACCGTTTTCGTTAACTGTGCCTCTGTACACCACCACAATGGATTTGAAATGAAGCAATCAAGATGTGACAGAGGTGTAGACTTTCAGCTTTAATTCTAGGGGTGTAACAAAAAATATTACTTTAACCATTTAGGAATTACAACCATTTTTTTTTTTTTTTTACAGAGTCCCTCCATTTTCATAGGCTCAAAAGTAATTGCACTAACATATTTATAAATATAAGGATTATTTTTAATACTTGGATGCAGATCCTTTGCAGTCCATGACTGCCTGAAGTCTGGATCCCTGGATATCATCAAATGCTGAGTTTCCTCGCTGGAGATGCTTTACCAGGCCTTTACTGAAGCCATCTTCATTTGCTGCTTGTTTGTGGGTCTTTCTGTCTTCAGTTTTTTCTACAGTTAGTGAAAAGCATGCTCAGTTGGGTTGAGGTCAGGTGACTGACTGCCATTTAAGCACATTCCATTTCTTTGCCTTAAGAACCTATTGGGTTGCTTTCACGATATGTTTTGGGTCATTATCCATCTGTACTGTGAAGTGCCATCCTATCGGTTTTGAAGCATTTAACTGAATCTGAGCAGAAAGTAGTAGTAGTTCTATACACTTAAGAATTCATCCTGCTACTTCTATCAGCAGTCACATCATCAATAAACACCAGTGACTCTGTTCCACTGGCAGCCATACATGCCCATGCCATAACACTTCCTCCACCATGTTTGACAGGTGATGTGGTTTGCTTTGGAACATGAGCCCTACCTTTCCTTCTCCATACTCTTCTCTTCCCATCATTCTGGTACAAGTTAATCTTGGTTTCATCTGTCCAAAGAATCTTGTTCCAGAACTGGTCAGGCTTTTTTAAGAGGTTTTCTAGCAGTCTTGATTGTAGACTTTGACAATGCTACACCTACATCCTCCAGAGTGTTCTTGACTTGGCTAGATGTTGTGAAGGGGTTTTTCTTCACCAAGCAAAGAATTCTGCGATCATCCACTTTAGTTGTCTTCCATGGTCTTTTAGGCCCTTTGGTGTTGCTGAGCTCACCAGTGCATTCCTTCTCGTTAAGAATGTACCACATTGTTGATTTGGCCACTCCTAAAGTTTCTGCTATCTCTCTGATAAGGCTGTTTTGTTTTGTTTTTTTCAGCCTGATGACAGCCTCCTACATTTGCATCGACACCTCTTCTAACTACATATTGAGAGTTTCCATGAACAGCTATCAAATGCAAATTCAACACTTGGAATCAACTCCAGACCTTTTACCTCCTTAATTTTCATGAAATAACAAGGAGACAGGCAACATCTGGCCATGAAACTGCTCATCAGTCAATTGTCCAATTGCTTTTGAGCCTGTGAAAATGGAGGGACTCTGTAAAAAATGGCTGTAATTCCTAAATAATTAATGCAATATTTTTGTTAAACCCCTTGAATTAAAGCTGAAAGTCTACACTTCAATCACATCTTGATTGCTCCATTTCAAATCAGAGGCAAAATTACGAAAGTCGTGTCACTGTCCAAATGCTTATGGACCTGTCTATCTTTTTCCATGTCTTGTGGCAACAAAATCACTGGGACTTCCAAACATGTGACTCGGTGTGCCGATTTTATGTCCTTTACGCGTCTTTACAGCCTGAACAGCACAGCATCCTGAATGAAATCTATTACATAACAGTGACATGCTTGTGACAGTGTATTATCACAGCTATTGTATTAGTCATTAGCTGTTGTATAAGAAATGTGCCTTGAAATTCCACCTTGATAGATTGTCTTAAATAAATAACGGTGATCAGAAGTGCATTTTAAACAGCTCACTAATGAACTCTTGAGGACATGGCCTGATCACACAGCCATAAATATAACAGGCGAGATCGCTGAGGGGGGCTTTATGCAGTCTCCATAACTACATCATAAACCCACAGTCAGGCTTCATATGTGCTGTGAGACATGAACACGAAAACTTAAACTAAGTTGACACATGGGTATAAAATGAACATGGGGTTTAAAGAAGAGCTCACCTTTTGTAAACTAGTGGGGTTTAACTGCGTCTTATCGATGATCTTCACAGCAACCTGAAAGATAGAGAGGTGTGAATTAGCAACATTCAGCAAAGACTTGAGCTCATGTAGGAATATCTCAACTGAGCAGTGATCAGAAAACACAGACAGACAAGGACAGACAAGGACAGACACAGAGAGAGACAAGGCAACAGACAGAGCCAGACAGGCAGAGACAGAAAGAGAGAGACACAGACAGACAGACAAACAACCACACAGACAGAGCCAGACAGAACAGAGAGAAACAAACACAGAGGTAAAAAGAGACAGACAGAGAGATAAAGAAAGAGACCGAAGGATAGACAGCGACACACAGAGACAGACAGACAAGCAAAATGCATAGTCCAGATCAGACTGACTTTAAAGCTGTATTTTGTGAAGAATCAGTTATACACACTCAGCCAAGACATGTTTGGTGTCTGACATTTGCTGTTTTAGTTTTGCACTGAAGCTCTGAGGCTAATGTAGATAACAAGTAATGAAAGTGTGTAATGGAGGCCTCACTCAAAAGCTTTTCCATAAACAAATGCGCACTCACTCCAACCACATCTAGTTATTTAGTTCTGTCAGACATGCTGATGTGGTTTACGATACAGCATGACTGTAATCCAATCTATAAAAATAATAAACGTCACAGTGTAGCAGAACACTGAGGCATTATGAGGGCTTAACACAGCCTGGCATCAATCCATACACGAACATAAGAGGCACAGACGAGTGACACACACACTCCAAAGACCGAAGGCAGGATTGTATTGGAGAGCTGGAAGTAATGCAGATGATAATATAGTTCCACGTTCAAGTTAAATTTGTAAATACTGCTGTTGTACAAAATTCATTCATTCAGCTGGTAAGCGCCTGGTCAAAGCTGTGGCGAACTCAGAGCTTATCCCAGGAACAGAGGACGGAATACACCCTGGAAGAGACGCCAGGACATCACAGGGCACCATGCACACACGCACATTCATGCCTTTATACACACCAAGGGGCAATTTAGAGTAGTCAATCCACCTACTAAACTAAACACAAAAAAAAGGAACAAATGTCTTGCCTAATAACAAGTGGAAAAATCGAGTAAATTGGATTAGTCACCCAACTACAACATTCGTTTACCAGTGAATCTGAGCATATTATTGGGAATTTTGTCATTTGGGTCACCTGCTCAGTTTACAGACACTAGATAGACTGGAGGAGACAGGAGGAGCTAAGAACACAAGAATAAGGATGCTTGCAGAGATGACTGCTACAGACATGAGCCTAAAATGGTTCCTTTGATACGGTTGGATGGGAATTGATCGTGGATCATAGCCAATGACACCAGTGGCTAAAATAAGAGCTGACGAGCAACGGGTCTTCTAGTGCCTTCTACAGAAAGGTAGCATCATGTTCTCAGTGTCTCTCAGTGAAGACAGCAGGAAGCAACAGGAGCACAAGAAAAGACTCAAAATGATGCTAACATCTTAACATCTGAAAAGGCTCAAGTCATTTAAAGCATAATGTAAGTAAGGAATAAGACACTTGGGGGCACGTTACTATAGGAAAATAATCCGCAACAGGGTGGTGTGATGTGCCCCTACATACAGTTGATTATTTTCCAACAACTGCACGTCCCAGATGTTTTATTAAACTTATACCACAGCAATTTGCAACAAGTAACTTTTTTTCTTATTTTTCACAGAAAGTGTATGTCGGAATGCCAACACAAAAAAAAATCAATCTATTTCCATAAGGCTAATCGTGATAACATTTTCCAAACGTTATTTCAGTGTAACAGTATAAAACTGGAGCTCTGATATTGCAGGTGTCATGGCTCGTGGGCTCAATATGGCCTGCTGCCTTATTTCATTTGGGTCATACAAACTTACAAAACGGCCTGCAGTACACTACTACCCAGCTTTTTCACATTTCACACTTTGTTATACACCTAATATAATGACTGATTCCAAGCCCTTCAATGCATAGCAATATGTGACCATATTACTAAGAGAAGTGGAAGATGTATGGGAGAGTGGGAGTAAGTGTTATTACACAGCACAGATAAGTGGTCCAATTTCTCTGTAAATATAATGAAGCAGTCATGAGGGGAAAAAAAAGGGGAAAAAAAACAAAACAATTTCCATCACCATTATGCCACAAATCTAAATATGGCAGCCAGACTCACAGCTTAAAGTTTGAGAATTGAAATCTGGCTCTCACACACACACACAAAGAGGCAGCAGGGTGAGCAAGGTTGACTGTTACTGGAGAAGGAGGCTGTGCCTAGCAGTGTGTACAGTTGAAGGGTTGATGTCAGTAGTGTTCAACTAAAAAAAAAAAAAACTTTGCAAAGGTTCGCTTATAATAAATCCTGGCTCACAGAGGTCCAAATAAGCAACTAACAAAGCCCAACAGAGAATCTGCTATTTGGACTGCAGTCTGCCAGGTGACAAACCCTGGTCTTTGTTTGCTTTGTGCTCCTTTTTTCCTTGAGTCGCCCTACATTCTGCTTTTTAATGGCACAGATTAGAGATTTAACCTACGTTACATGGATATACACAATACATTTTCTTAATTCCTAATAATTATAAATGAAGTAACTGTACAGGTTATAGCCCTTCAGATGCTTCCTGAAGTACAGAGCATGATTTCAAAAAACAAAAAAAAAAAAAAAAAAAGAGTAAAAACAAAACTAGGCCTGTGTGCATTACCTCCCGTCCTGTTAAAATATGACGTGCTAGTTTGACTTTGGCGAAGTTGCCCTTGCCGATGGTTTTGAGCAGCCTGTAGTTGCCGATGTGAGGCTGGTCGTCTGTGATGGACGCCACAGAGTTGCGACATCGCGGCAGACTCTGCCTGCTGGCCGACTTAGCCGGAGGTGCTGGGGGCTCGGGGTAGCCATCCACGGACGTGTGCTGGAATACAGAAGGTGGAAAGAGTCAGAAAACTATTGAAATACATGAGTTCATTTCACATTTAACTTCAAACATAAACCCAACTTTAGCACTAAACCGACATGACATTGTACACAGTTCATCATAATACACAATATCACCCTGAGGGGAGCTCAGTGCACGTTGCGTTTTAGAATACATTCATTATTACTCGTAAATCAGTCCTGTAGTGGTGTCATGAAAAAATACTGCTGTGTCGCAAATCCCTGGTTGCACCACCAAGCTCCTAGTAACACGGGCAAGCAGCATACTGGAAATTCTTCCAGGAAATGTGTTTCATATTTCCAAACATCTCACACTTTTTGGGATCACAGCCCAGACCACACACAAGTAGCCAAAACTGCATAGCTTAAATCACCAAGAAAAAGATAAACTAACTACAAACTACAAATCTGTCACTGACACTGTCACTATATACCTCTTTACAGTTTCATCCAAACTGCTGAAGTGATTAATCAGGCTTACACTGCGAAACACAGGGAAAATGGAACAATAAACCCCCAGAAACCTGGTAACTTAACTTGTGCTTTAGCAGTCCTGATGAAACTCTGCAGCTTGCCTGCATTCTCAAGAGACCCCCTGATGTGACCGACACTGCAATAATTACCACAAAGACCATGAGAGAAAACCTCAGAGTTCGTTTAGGCCCAACACCATCATCACTGTGGGGCTGATGGGATCTGGAAAGATTCATTAGCTTGAGGATGTGGTATATGAGCTTACAAGTTAAACCACATGAAGACCAGCTTTTCTTATAAACAACACAACCATTACAATAACAAGTATAAATCTTGTTAGGGCTGGCAGGGCTGTGCTCTAAAGTTGTGCATGATTATACTATGCATGGAAAGGACACAGAAAAGGAAGCGCTGAAAGACACGGACACAGAGGTGCTGTCACGAAAAACGTATTAAAAGAGAAAATTCATACCTGTTAACGTTTGGGTGAAACAACAAAGCTGGTAATTTGCATGTAGCATACATCATCGCTACTGAGCAACAGCCAGCAGCGGACAAATCAGTAGTTTATTCGTAGCTGCCTGGTGGAGGAGTAGGTTCAACAACCAGAAAATGGAGTGGGGGGAGAAAAAAAAACAAAAAAAACAACCCGACTCCTTAGTGACTTTAGCAGAACAAAAGTTTGCATTTGGTATGCATGTTTAAACTTGTTGATAGCCGTCACCTTGCAGTGCATCATACTGAGAGAAATTACAGAAGCTAGCAAGACTCGAATAATATCTTTCGACGTGAGGACAGAACTCCACAGCTCAACTAATTTTTTGGTTGAGCCTGAAAATGTAACGTGATACATAATACGTATTTGTTTCCTTGGGCCTGTATTAATACACTTAATAATGCACTTAACTACAGTCATTTTCCATGCTAGCGTTTTGTTGTTGTTTTTTTTGCTGGACTCAGGGCTGTTTGAGCCTGAGTGTGAACGCTGTTTTCAAGCCAGAGAGCAGTCCAGAGATCCGATCCTCAGTCCTCTTGCCAACCATGGTCCGGTTCAAAAGAACCGCAGCACAGCCTGCATCATATGTGGAGTCTATCCGAGAGCACAATGAAAAAAAAGACACGCCTCGTGCCTGAGACTTATGGACCTGCCCCCAGGATCGGTCGTGAATGCAGACTCGAGTATTCGGGCCAAGTGTGAAAATGCCCTAATTAACTAGCTAGCCACTTTACCATAGCTACCACTTTTTAGCCACTGGCTAGCTATTAAATTTATGATTTGTCCACCAAACTGATGATGACCTGTGTGAACTATGTCCAAGTAAATATATTGATGCGTCAGGGATTTGTCCTCCCACAGCTCGGAGGGGACACACTTCTTGAGTATCGTTTACCTTCTAACACCATGCACCAAACACCATCCGATTGGACTGCAAATTGAACCAAAACTGCACTGTGCAATTCCAGCTTATCTGTTCCTATATCACAAAAAAAGACCATTATTCATCTCCTACAGACAGGACTCTCCAAGAAGTTCATTACAGCCCTAAAGTTCTGTGCTATAATGGGTCAAAAAAAAAATTTAACCACTTCACTACTCCTTTGAAAACTCCTGTGTAAAACTACAAGCGGCGAGCCGTATCTTACCTTGACCTTTAACATGTTCCTGTTGGCCAGCACTAGTCCTTCAGAACTTCTTTCTGCTCGAGCTGTGTTCCCGCTCATGCTTGCGTGGCCCCTTAAGCCCTAGCAACTGAGAACTCTTAACAATAGTGCTCGAGTAAAGCCCACTCACTCACTCACTCAGTCAGTCACGGTGGTTCTCAGCTCAGTCAGCACGGAACACACTGTGCACCGTGACTTCCTGCATGGCCTTTTCTCCTCCGGCATGACAGCAGCGGAGCCTTCAAAAATATCTGAGCGGTTATTCTAATGTGCAGTGTTATAAATCCAGACAAAACCCCCTAACTCTGAGGCATGACGATGTTCCTACTGAGGAGAGTTCTGGGTTATCCCTGGTTTATCATTTCTCTGCTCCACAACAGTAGCACAAATTTCACTAACCACAAATATGATCTCTGGAAACAATAAGCAGTTTCTCCAGCTAACACAGTAAGACGAACCAGATAACCAGCACTAGCAAGTGAGAATCTCAGCAGATAAAACATGCCTTTGCTTTTTGCGTGAGTCACAAGTCGATAAGACATTGATTGGCCGAGCTCAAAAAGGCTTCAAATTTCACTCGATCGGATTTGTGCGCTGTTCAGTAAATGCAGCACCGCTGATTTAGCAACTTCCGGAATGCCACAGGCCGGCACACTGACAGAAGCCTGTAGGACAATTTCAGTAGGACAGACAGAGAAGCAGGAGCACAAAAAAAAAAAACAACCTCCTCCTCCTCCTCTGTGTAAGCCTCCATGCGCCTCTCTCCACAATATAACCCTCCCCCACCCTCCCTGTGAGCCTTGTAACACACCACAGGCTGGAAGATATAACCCAATAAAAAGCCCATCCATCCAGCCCAGTCGATAGACGGGCTCTTCTCCTGAAGCCTGGAGGTGAGATGGAGGGCAGAGCTGCTGGCTCAGTGCCATCCCTGTAACTTTGTTTCCTCGTGTGATCGTAAGCAAGCTAGAAGTGTCGGCCAATTTTTCAAGGTCAGGTTAAGGTCATGCTTCCCTGCAACCTTCCGAAGTTCCAACAGACACTTTGTTCCTTGAACGAAAAGCTGTTTTTAGCAGTAGATTGCAACTGACGCTCGGTACACCAAATGCTGGAACTCGTTCACAGCGAGGAAGCGATCGGTAAAGGAATGCAGCCTACGCTAGGGAGGAATTTGGCTTCAAGAGCTCACAAACTTAATAACGATAACTCGCCAGTGTTCTTATTTCCGTCAGCAGAGAACTGACGTCATTCATGTTCCCCAAAAGACATGCAGAGTCGGAATCAGAGAGGCATGGATACTTCTGGTTAATTTGCTATTTGGTTTGATTTGGTTTCACACCATACATAATTAAATGAGCCAAAAAAAAAAAGACTCTGGTGGAATGATGTATAAGGCTGAAAACATACTCATAAACACTTTATATCACAGCACAGATGAATTCTTGAGATGATGTGGACTCAATTTATATAACAGCACGGGCAGTAGCTCTGGCTGTAACATGAACAGGTTTATGTTAATGTGCTCCTTCTAATACGTTCTCATTTCTAGTAACAGCTCTTATGCTCCGCGCAATCTAAGCCTAATAATAAACTGATTTACAAAAGATTTTTTTTTTTAAAAAAACTGTTGTTCAACAAAGAAAAATATATAATTGCTGACGTGGTGCTTTTTGTAATCACATCATTTTCCAAACTATTTGGTTAGGAGCCATTTCTTTAACATTTATGGAAGGAGTCTCGAGTGTCAGTGCTTTGTAACAGTCACGGTGTTTTGTAAAGTTTTCCAGAATGGGAAAGTCTTCAAGACAGAGGAGTTTATGCTTTCTGGATTCTTGGACAAGCTGCGTTTTAGAGACAGAGAGACAGAGAGACAGAGAGACAAAGAGAGAGAGAGAGAGAGAGAGAGAGATTGGTGAGGGAACGACTGTTCTGGACTGCTATAAAATAAGTGAGAACAGGTTTGTTGTTTCATGGACGGTCCACAACATTCAATCTAACTAGAAATAGTTCAAATGTGTGAAGTGTCGTTCATTAATAAACAGAACATTGCAATCGCTGTGGTGTAAGCGGAATAAGACACTTTAGACCATGCTGTTAGACGGAAATACTACAATTCGGGGTGGTAATGGTAACAGGATCACACCATCTCGGCATGGACTATTTTTCACATGACCATAATTTTCATATATTCATTGTTCGAATGTCCAGGACACCTTATACATTCTGCAGTCCTACAGCGCTGTCCTTTAACTCAGTTTAAAATGTCTACAAAAAGGCTGCAACCCAAAATACACAACACTTTCGGTTTACTTCCTGCAGCTGGATCGATTCAGGATCGAAGTTTTCAAGTCATTCAAGTCGCTTTCTCACTGCAATCAAACCACACCAGAGTTCACCTGGAAATAAAGAGAGACCTCCCCCCTCACGCAGACGGATGTTTTTTGTCCACACCCGAGTGTAACTGCTGTGTTCTGCACAAACAAACCGGTGGAGGTGGAACACGCACGAGCATCTGACTCAAATGCGATACACGCTATGTTAAAGCGCCCTTCAAAATTTCAAACCTATTTGAGACGAGAGCTCGGACAGCCAGGATTTGTTCCCACAGACACCAGTTAAGCACCAGAAGCAAATCTCGAGGAAACATCATCCTGAGTTTTCTGACTGTGGCAAAACTCCCAGTCCAGGATCTGACAGATGACTCAGCTACGTATCAGATGATCCAAATGCACCAAGTGCTGCTCGGAAACTCCAAAGTTATCAGAGAGACAGGCAAAGGCAAAGAGTTAACTTCAAGCTAACTTGCCCAAATATAAAACCTTTAGAGTTACTATAAGTGAAAGAGAGTCAGTCCATTATAGACAACAGCACGAATATTTCTTGCTATTGCTTCATTACACACGTGGTTAGCCAGCTAGCAAGCAGAACGACTATGTCAACACATAAGCAGCTAGTTGATGTTTGACTCTTCGCTAAACAATACAATCAGTGAGTTTTCTGCCTCACTGGCATCATTGCTGGTGGCAGTTTGGTGCAATAAATCTCAGCAGGAGTTGTTCGATAGCTATGATGTAGGTTAGTGGATGTAAAGTGGATGCTTTTATACCGTATTATCCCGCTTTTCATGGATCGCACCCATGCAGCAAGTTCGCAACAGCGTTCACGGAGCCATAGATAAGGCCAGATTCTCAAAACACTTAAGAAAGTTATAAAATATTTCAATCATATGTTCACGAATCATCATATCTTGCAGTGACAGCTACAGCTGACCACAGACTTTAAATTTTTCCTGGGGAAAAAAAAAAAAAAAAAAAAAAAATTCCAGGAAAACAGTATTCAAGTCAACAAAAGGTTCTGGCACTGATACTGCTATACTCGAGATCAAGTACCAAAAACATGGATTCATACTCGTTCAGAAAAAATGGCATCTATGCTTCCCTAGTGGTGGTTCCACAAAATATTATTATTATATTATTCGATCTAAAATATTATCAGAAAATCAGAAAAGGCACAGGTTCCATGAACATGCAAATTAAAACACACCCCCAAACGTACAGAATATCCTTCCCCTCGGTAAGCTCCAGCTGCATGGGCTATATTTGCACGGTAGAACACTGGCTCTTCTATTTTATAATGCGGCAACACTTGCAGGTGAAAGTTTTTAAGACTGTAAGATGTTCTTATGAGATTTTAAGCTCTCCTACACTTTTTAAGAGAATACAGCAAAAAGACCTGACCAGTCCATGCACGCAAATGAAGTTCCTCAGAAGAGTTTAATCGTGATTGATAAAGCTTAGCATGCTAGTTAAACATGGTCTTGTTTGAACAGCATGACACAGGCCCTGAGAAGGCCACCAAAGAAGCGCAAAAGAAGCGACAGCCCAGCACATGATAAAAGACCATAACCCTAACTATAACCCTACGATCTTGAGTCTGAGCTGCTTTTAACCCACCTGGGAGGAAAAGAGCAGAAATTAATTTCGTTCCATTTTCAAACACAAGTCACTGACGCAGGAAGACAATTTTGAGACATGGTGTGTAATATGTCATAGGGTAGTGGATGTTTTTTAGTGCACTTCAGCCTGCGTGCAAACTCCTCTATTGTAAACTACAGCACGTTTTGAGAATAGGTTCCTGGTGAGCCATGATGTCGAACAGTTGCTGTCAACATCAATTGTTAAGTGCACTTTTTTTTTTTTTTTTTTTAATCTTCCCACAATCTTAGGATCCTCAAGAGCTTTCTGACACTGGTTGGCTAGCAGTATTATCTTGGGCTTGTGGAGACATGAAGACTTGAGCTCAACCGTGTGAGCATCTCTCAGTGCAGAGATCTGTCTTATCGTTCACTGGTATAGGACGTCCAAGAGCACTGTTCCACTGCACGGTGTGTGGTGGCTTTGCACGGCAAATTAACCGTGAAACCTGCATTTTTTGGCGCTATATCCACCCACATACACAGCATATACATATGGGCGGGGCTAAAAATAGTGCAGAGCATTGATTGGTCAAACACAATCGACAGAGAATCATCCTGATAATGTTTCTGGCTGGAATCACTTCTCTAGTGGAGTGCTTCAGTGGCGTAATATCAGTCCCCCAAACTTTTAATGACCTCTTTCAAGGACTTAAGAGACATTACAAATTTCTTCATAGCTTAATATTTGAAATTTAATTTTTGTTTATATACAAAACTCACGTTCATGAAGTTTCCTTTGTGATATCGCTGGTGACATTATGCCTGTTTAGAATATAAATAATGCAAGAGGGCACATGCTACCTCTAACACTATCAGTGAGCACCGTGTGTTTCTATGAAGACGACACTGACTGGAAATTACGCGAACGCGTGCTTATTAACGCAAACAAACTCATTTCCTTAGCAGGCGTACAGTACAATTTGTAAAACGTCAGTTCATGTCATGTAACGTGCTGTTTAATTTTCCCCCCAAAAAAATAATCACACAGGACTCATTTACACGGCTAATCAGAAATGATACAACCCATTAGTGCTGATCTTGTGCTCTTTTCTGATCTCTCAGTCATCTCACAGTAAGAGCATGGAGAGCGCTAAGCAGCACTGAACAGAGGGATGAAAAGATATGACAAATGCAGCAACGTCAGTGTGTAGCGGCATCTCCACATGCAGACATGGTAAATAACTATGTTGAAAAAAAACCCTGATTTTTAATAAGAATGTGATAATAGAGGAGAAGCTAAATAAATTGCCCCCCGAAGTGGCAAGTAAAAGCATGGAGATCTCTGGGAGACAGCATCAGTTCATACTTTCGGGTTATGATGTTCTCTGTGTTCATCACATTTTGGAAAACTGGTATTTTATCATGCGCCTTTAAAATCGTGTTACGTTAAAAAAAATTGCATTTCTCACAATCACAGCACTGAGTACAGCTTAGCGCTGTGATTGGGCAGTGATTGCATTTCAGTGTGGCACAATTACTACACAATTACATTCACATCGAAGGTTTTGCGTTTCAGCGTAGAATGTTTTCCACATGTCACTAATGAAAAGCAATGCCATATGCATGTATATTTAGAGCTTCCCCCATTCTCCTCCAGGGATGGTGAAGGCTAACGTGTGTTTCCTCAGAGACCCATGAAGCCAGAACAACTGCATCTTTTTCAACTGCTGCTCATGCTGCGTCACAGGGCAGTGTAACCGACTCCAAGGAAGGTGCTATCTACCCTCTTCCACATACTCACAGACGCCCGCGACTGTCGCCTTGATCAACAAGGGAGAGAGAGCATGAACACCCCCCCCCCTCCCCTACACACACACACACACACACACACCAATTTTGCACCCTTGGCTCCTGGCCAAGGATGGTTGGGATTCAAACTCTCAGTCTCACAGTCTCCCAAAAATCAATGCAATTTTCATATTGCATTTCACTTTTTTTTTTTACCAGTGTAAATACTTTTTAATCTTAAGCTTCATCATACTTACCTAGCTAGCCATACATGATCACATTAAGTTAATGTTAAACATGGGAATGGACAGCACACTGGAACTTCTGCTTGTCCAGTGGCCTAGCGTATACAGTTATGATTTATCCACCCCTGCTCATGCAACTCTCACACTGGAAAGACATATGAAGCAATGTTGTCACCAAATCCACTGAGTCTAGGTGCAGTGCTGCTTATAACGTGCCACAAGATTGTCTAGGTTTTAAAGGTTAAGTGTACCAGGTGACAATATGTACCAGGTGACAACGGTATTTTCTGCCTTCTTTAAATGTGTATCCATAACTGCCGGGCTAGAATATATAAATACACCACACGAACCACTTCGACTGAGCCATGTACGTTTGTGTTTAAGAATTACGGCCATCCATGAAGAGCGAAAGAGTTTTAATGACTCTAGAAAACTAACACAGTTCTCAGGGTTAAATCCAACTCAAGACTAACTCGCGCACATTTTGCTCACGGTACTCTGGCGTGAAAATGTTTAGCGCTGATTTACGAAGCAGCCAGAGAACAGTGCTCAATTAGTTCTTTAATCGAACCTGTGCATAAATCGGAGACACTCAGAACGCTATAAGAAACAGAAAGAGAGAACCAGCAGCTGCTTTCTGTGCTTTTCTGAAAGTGAATGATCTACTACAACTATTCCGGAATTAAAATTACAATAAACACCGTACTTAGATGCAACTTTCCAGAAAGGTACTCTATCCTGACGTCCCCCCCTCGTCTGGGCTCTTCTCTCAGAAAGCTCTCGTTACCTCTCAGGCTTGTTCCCGTTATGCAACTCAACTGCAAGAGCCCAGGCTTCACTGAACCCACAGATGCACTCAGACATGGTTTAGTAACTATTTTGTTCCGTCTTATATTGTCTCTCTACACACTCCGCTATGCACGCGCACGGGTGACTGCAAATCAAAGTTATTCTGATTGATCAAATTTATGATGAAGTATTTCCATCATAATGGGAGTGGTCCCCTCCAGGATGACTCCGCCCTCCATCCACAGGGCATGAGGACTCACTGAGTGGTTTGATGAGGAAGAACATTATGTAAAATCATATGATTTGGGCTTCATAGTCACCAGATCTCAACCCACTTAAACACCTATGGGAGATTTTGGACTGAAGTGCTAGACAGTGCTCTCCACCACCATCATCAAAACACCAAGTGAGGGATCTATATTAAAAAAAAAAAAAACAAGTGGATGGGCTGATGCAAGCATCTGGTACTAGGATTTGCATGGGGGCATGTTTTATTGTGACACTGCATGTCATAACATCACCTTTCTGGGATCATTTGATCAAAAAATGAATTTATGTATTTAAGTCAAGGACTGCGTGTTTTTGCAATTTCACGATGTAGGTCACACCCACCCCTTCTTTTGCTACTCACAGGGTCATTAGCACATGATTTAGGGTGTACTCACGCCAGGCGATCTGTACCGTGCCCGAGCATGTTTGACCTCCAACGTTCGGTTTGTTTGATTAGTGTGATCGCTCCGCTGAACCGTGCCCAGGCCCGCTTGAAGAGGTGGGCTCAGGCACGGCTGAGTTGGACTCAGGCATGGTACACATCTAGTGTGATCGCTAACCGTGCCTGAACAAGGAACTCCAAACGTGACGTCAACGATGCGACTGTTCCATTTAACAAACAAGGCGGCAAAGGGTTCACTTTGGTCTACGGCAGATGATGAACGGGAATTGTAGTCAGCGAGTAAAGCTGCAAGCTCCTCCCTCAACATCAGCTGTCTCCGTAAAAATCCTCCGATACGTGCAGCACGTTCGAGTGAAAATCACTGTGCTGCGTAAGTGAAAAATCTATTAGGCACGTGAGAGCGCCGTGTGTCACCGCGCCCCAAACGACTGCAAATAAGCCACAAAGTTAGTAACGTTACAATGAGGGACTCCATTGTGCTGTGCAAGAGCGCTTTTCTTCCTGTCTTCTTCAAAACAGAAAGTCGCATCGTAATAAACCAATATTATATTTCTCAGTTATCCTGTAGACACATTAACATTAGTGTTATTAAAGCACAGTGGCGTTTTATAGGTAACGGATTAACCTACTAGTTTTACCGGCAGAACTGTCTGACGCGTGAATAAAGAAGTGCGCATGATTAAAAAATGATCGAAATATGACATGAATGCAAAACAAAAAAAAGTCATGACCTGACTGTGTGATCTATTGATCAGTTATACGTCCTTCAAAACCTAATCAAAAGTGGCACCTACTTTACTGAGGTCACTGCGCCAGCAGCAGGTTTATAAAACCTTGTAGGTATGCACACGCGCACACACACACACACACACACACACACACACGTAAATAATGATTACAACCATAGTCTCTTGTGCAAAAATACATCTATGTATCCTACCTGCTTTGAAACTGTATTTGAATAACAACAGACTCCAGTTTTGCTGTCCGTCTGTAGGAGAACTTTGTCAGAACAGCAGCTTTTTTTTTTTTTTTTTAAATACATCTCTGGTTTTCCGAAATGTCCAAAATTCATTTTGGACCAACTAGCTAGCAAGAGTGCTGAACTCAGCATTGACATTTTGGACCAGGTAAAGTTTTACGAAGTTCTTTTTCCTTCCTTGAAGACCAAATGTACTAAAACAACAGATCACAAACATATCATCACACAGATCTTAGTAACACACAGGCGTATATTAAAACATAAACACTGGCAGCCACTCGAGCTCCTCTTACACGCGTCTCCTGATTCTCAACACTAGCTCTGTTTATGACTGTATGAATGTATTATGTCGTGTGTGTGTGTGAGTGAATCGATCCATTCATTCTCATGGTCCATTTTAGCACCTTGGTGACGTATCTGCTCAGGGAAGCCACGTTTTTATATTAAATACTGCTTCCTCAAACACGTTTCAAATATTGTACATTACAATATACCACAGCAATGCTGAATTCTCGATTCTGATTGGTCAGAAGGCATTGATTCATTTTCTACAACTGACAGTAATTCTAACAGTAACATAACTGTTATATTAATATAACAGCTTTATATTAATGCGCTCTTTCTAATACATTATCATTTCTGTAGTAACAGCAAATTCACTTCTAAGTCTAATAATAAACAAATGTAAATGTGTTATTTAATAAAGAAAGCATTTAATTTTTGATGGTGAAGATTTTGTAAGGGGACGTTTAGTTAACATTTATGGAAGGAGTCTCCAGTGTCAGCACTAACGGTTTGCAGTAGTACGTTTTCCATCATGGGAAAGTCTTCAGGACAGACGACCTTCCGGTTTTTCAGCAACATAGCAAGCTGAGGTTTTTTTTTTTGTTTGAGGCTGATGGGGGACTGTTCATACCATTTATAACAGAAACTTGTCTCATGGACATTCCACAACATTAAATGTAACTGTAAACGGATAAAAAAAAAAAGTGCAACGTGTCGTTCAATAATACACTGTTTAATTTGTCATCTCTGGCAAACTGCTGTGATATAAAAGGGATAAAACACAACAGGACGTGCTGTTATGGGTAAAATAATTAACGTCAGTGTAGCGTAGCAAAGTCTCTGGACTGTCTGTGTAAATCTGCTCCACGTCGGGCTGCATCCCACCGCCCTGTCGCTGATTATTTTCCTGTAACAGCATGTAATATACAGACAATATACTTGGCACTGATACTCGTTCGGCTGTGTATAGTGTGTGAAAGAGGCATATATTTAGGTAACAGGCTTCTTTCTGGGCAAGTCTGGAATGGCTATTGGCCTGCTTTTTTCACACACACACCTGGCAAACCTGCTGCTGACTATAATGTCTTGTTTTAGCCTGCTCATTCCTGACCAGACAGTTTCCTCAGAAGCAACACTCAAAAAATCCAACACACATATGCGCTTAAGTAAATCTGCTGGCAAGCCAAGAGATCAAGGCAAGATCGCACATGATTTAATAACAACAGAATTGGTTCACGGAGTCGTTTTTACTTCTGTAGCACGTCTGAAATTCATTAAGTCGGTATTAACACACTATTTATACTAGTAATGATGCAAGGTCATTACTAGCAACTTACTAATACCATACACTACAGTGCTGCTGCTTTCTCAAATCTGATTGGTCAGAAGGTGTTAAGGTGTTGAGGTGTTAAGCAATTTCCCCCTGGGATTAATAAAGTCCCCCTGGGATTAAAAAGTTCTTTGATTCTTGAATCTTGAATTAGTTTTCTATAACAGCAGCTCTGACTGTAGTCCCGGCTGCAGAGTAAATCACAGGGTTATATTAATGTGCTTTTTCTGATACGTGATCGTTTCCATAGTAACAACTGCCACAGGGACTTGTAAGGCAGCGTTCCACATAATCTAAGCTTAATAATAAACAGATTTTTAAAATATATTGGTATTTAATCAAGAAAAAAAAAAGAAAGTATAATCGTCGAGTCGGTGAAGTTTTCTGTGACAAAGAGGTTTATTTAACATTTGCGGAACGAGTCTCCAGTGTCAGCAGTTGCTACTGTCTATAAATTAAAAACTGTTCACAAACTGATTCGGCATAAAAGAAAGAAATCACACGCGTCATAGTTTAGTCCTTCCATATGGAATGGTTATGGCATGATACATGCATTCTAAATAAATCCTCACACGTCCAAACATCCAAAAAGTACTGATTTGTCAATATGAATGAATCAGTTCTAGGTTTTAACACGATCTAATTTTCACGCTTTGAGTTTGCACGGCAGTGCACGGACGAGGGTCTGTGCAACAAGCGACAAAGAATGTCTACTGTGTGGGAGCACTTTACATTAGATGTGAAAAACAAAGTTGTTGTCTGCCTTCACCGCAAAAATGAGCTCAAATACTATAACAGATATTCAAATAATTTTGAATAATCTTAACTTGCACTCCCGTTTTAAGCACAAGCCCGAAAATAACGTGTCAGAACGCCCGTCAGAGTTTTAATAGAAAGTCGTTGGACGTGATAATTATCACGTTTTTTTTGGACGTGCGTACACTGTCCTGTTTCTCTAATGTTTCCATGGTTACGCATTACACAAATCACAGGATTATAATCTTATAATCATTGTAGCATTTCTATCGTAAAACTTGGTCAAATATCAAATAGTGACCGATAGAACCTTTTGAATTATATACAGTCTGGCAGGATTAAATAATTATCCTAAGTGGACTGTTCACTTAAGTCTGTTTTTATTGTGAATTTGAAAACATCCGATTACTCGATTAATCGTCCGATTACTCGATTACCAATATACTCGAGAGTGACAGCCCTAGTGTTTATTACTTCTGCAGTCACTTGGCTTGCACCATGACTTGCTGGCTCGGTAGACATTTCACAGGAAAACATGTCCAGACATGAGGACTGCATCACTGAAGCACGTTAGTCACTATTACGATGTGATTCGATATTTCGAATGATCACAGAGGCGTTTTGATTTCCAGATCTCCAATCGTTCAACTCCTCAGGCCTTTCTTACAAAAAAGTGCAGTGCGTACAGAAACTGGAGAGTCACTGCAGCAAACCTGGCATCCAAACAGCCCTGAATCAGCATTAGTGACTGTTAACGTGGGGTATAATAAACACATTTCATATCCTAATGATGCACGTTATACACCTGCTCACTGAGCTGCTCTGTTATCGGTGTGCACTTGAATTACATGCCATAATTAAAGGATCCAATTAGAGCCCATGTGAACTCTTATGCACAGCTCATGAATATTTATATGGAGGGCTATGGATTGATTCTCTCATGCATAATATAAGAGCAATGCTTCCGAGAACATGCAACCTCTATCTCTACAGGCCATTAGAGTCAAGAGCAAAAGAAATAGTCTTGTATCTAATATTTGCCTTTGAAATATAGTGTATGATGATGATCATGATGATGATTGTGGTGGCTGTTATTCAAGGACCTTTTTACAGATGTGCAGACATCTTCTCTATTTTAATAAGCACACCTCAGATTACCAAATCTCGTCTGGCAGGAACTGAGACAGGGAGACAGAAGAGAAAACCTGTGATTCCTCTTTTCACTGCAACACTGTTATTGTTCCAGTTAGCATTAGCCGACTGTAGTTAAAGGGCAGGACAGAGAGCATCGCTATGCACCTGAATCACTCCGTCATTACGTTTACTAGTTAATACCAGGCTAACCTCATATTTAAGGGTGTAAAAAAAAATACACATTTCACCTAACTTGTCCACATGAGCATGGAACAAGACATTTTGGCTAAAACCTTCATCAGCGTTAGCAAGCATTAGCGCGACAGGAGAGAAAAGAGACGGATTTATTAGCACATTAGCCAACAGAGCACAGCCGCTAGCTTCTCTGCCAGCAGGAGGAGAGCTAGCTAGCTTGATAGCGAGCTAGCAGGCTGATGTGGAACATCCATGCATCGAGTGAAACAAATAAACACAACAAAGACAGCAAAGAGCGTTTTTACATCTAATGAGCTACTCACATTCTCCGTGTCGCGCTCGTTAACGGTCGGTAATGGCGTTCTGGTCGACATTTTGTGTGGTTTCAGGCCGCAGAGAAGGGACGAGAGATACGAGGGGAGAGGAAGAAAAAAGCCACCTCTTCTACACCGGCATGCCCGGCCTGAGCGCTAAAATGGCAGGAGCTGTCCGTAGAGGAGCACAACGAGACCCCGGCTGAGCCGACATGAGCCGCAGCCGGAGAGCAGGGAGCCGCACAGAGAGAGAGAGGGAGAGAGAGGGAGAGAGAGAGAGGGAGAGAGAGAGGGATGATGCGCTGCCGCTCCGCTGCTCCGCTTCCAGGTGAAACTGCAGCGCGCAGAGGATGAGCGGGAGGAGCGCGCGCGCACACACACACTAACACAGACACACACACACACACACACACACTAACACTAACACACACACACACTAACGCAAACACACACACACACACACACACATAGTGAGGACCTTCCACTGCCATAATTATTCATGCAGCTAATGAATGCAGTGCTGCACCTTAACTGAACACTAATCTAAAACCTAGACTAAGAGGAAAGATTGGGTTGTATTGGGGTTTTTTTGTTTGTTTGTTTGTTTGTTTGTCTGTTTTTTAAATAAAAACTGCAGTTTTTGTAAAAGACAGTAGTTTTCCTTGTGAGAGCCAGCCACATGTCAGCACAAGGTCAAACCTATCACATATTCCTATTCCTATTGTCGAGACCCCAATAAGATATAAATACACGACACACACACACACACACACACACACACACAAAGCAGGATGGAGGGGGAGGAAAAATGCTTTCAGTGTGCCGGATTGAATCGAAAAAATCAGTATCTGTAGATATGAATTCACATCCATATTATTCTGGGGTTGACTGTGTATGTGTGAATGAATAAACAAACAAACAAATAAATAAATAAATAAATGCCTCGAACCTCAACAGATTTCAGTGAACTATAAAAAACAAAACTTCATTCTGCAGACTAAATCATTTCTATACTCTCACCACAGGGAGACTCAGATATTGTCATAGCTGATAAAATGACTTTATGATTTTACGACCTTGTGAAAGAAGGAATTTTTACCCAACACACACACACACACACACACACATCTGATGTGACATGTAGTATCTAGTATCTACCTGAGAGCATTTTGACAAATTAACCAAATAATGTTTACTGAAGTTTAACAGAATAAGAAACCCAATGTCTATGGTTATGTATTTATTAATTCCAGTAAAATAAGCAAAAAGAGTTGCATAAAAACTGCAAAAAAAGATTTTAAATTCCCACTCAAAAAGCAGTAGACTTTCCTGATATGGACTTTAAAAAAGACTACTTCTCTCAAAACAATGAGACAAAAGTATTGGCACTCCTAAAAATATTTCACATAAAAGGAAACGAATTCATCCTGTGAACACTGGATGCAAGACAGGAACAAGCTCTGGATGGTACACCAGTGCATCGTGGGCAACCAAATTGCCATTCTAAAAAAAAAATTATATCTCCCAGTAGCCAGGACCATGAATTTTTCATGTACTGACCATCTCCTGTTCCCCTGGTGTACTGTATATACTGTGATTGTGGAGTCTTCTTTGCCTCCTTCCATGTTCCAGACTGTTGAATTCTCTTAGACAGACCTGACTTGTGAAGTTTAACAACCGTCTGTCTGTTTTGTACTGAAAGTTTATTGTTTCATCTGATGCCGTTAGAAGATAAAGGAACAACCTAATGTGCAGAACCTACATTTGTGTTAAGTGTCATCGGTGCTACAACTGGAATCCAACTTTCTGCACATGGTTGGGGTTAAAATGTGAATTGCTTACAAGGAAAAGCATCCATATCCACTAGGAAATATGATGATACACAGTGTAATTGATGTTTTGGAGCCATTTTGTGTAGCTTGTATAGGTGTAGCTACATCTGTAACCCCATCTACCTTGTTCATTAGTGGAAAGAAACCACCACAGGACCACTACTGACCAGATATTCTTTAACTGGTGGATCATTCGCACTTTTGCTGGTACGTGTATCAGATGCAGCGGAACTTCTGGAGTTTTTAAACACTGTGTATGCTTACTAATCATTTAAGTAGTTAAATCAACCTTGTTGGTGTGTAGCTAGAGACCACAGCTCATCTTTTCCACACACACACACACACACACACACAGTCTTATAGCTCTTCATGGGTGGTCATTGTTTGATATAGGGATCCTGGCAGATATACAGTTACTCAGTAGTGACACTGAAATGCTGCATATGATAAACTGGTACCAAAGCCACATTAGTGTCTTTGCTCTTTTGAGAATGGTCTACCTACTAATAAAGTCTAGTCAGTGGATCTATGGATATGCCTACGCCCTGTGTGTGTGGAGTCCGCATTCTCCCTGTGCTTCAGGGGTTTCCTCCCCCAGTCCAAAGACATGAGCTGTAGGCTGACTGGCATCTCTAAATTGTCCATAGTGTGTGAATGGCTGTGTGAGTGTGTGTGTGATTGTGCCTTGCGATGGATGGATGGATGGATCCATGGATAGACAGGATTGAGGTGACAACACATGGGCTACAATCAGTGATCAGGTACAGCAAGCAGGAAAGAAATGTATGTAATGATTATATATCAAAAGTAATAATATATTATAGATGCAGATTAATAGGAAAAGAATAAAATGAGAAAGGAAATTCTCCTCTGCTGCACTGTGGGCTCTGCCATCAGACAGCGGATGAACAACTTTACGTCCTCACGCAGCCCACATGATGATGATGATGATGATTACTATTAATGATTATTATGATTCTTCTTCTTTCTCGTTATTATTATTATTACGATGATGATGCCACAGTCGAGTTTAGGTCCAGAGCGCCCTCTAGCGGCTGATCAGTGGTGCTGCTTTAAAGAGATGTGATCTAACGATTCACCTCAAGTATTTTTGCGCTATTTTGTCTCCTTTATTACTGTGACCTGTTTCAGAAAATCTCTCAAGCACAAAACTGTAAGTAGGATATTTTGATAGTCTCGCCCCTTCTTAGAAAATGCCTCCAGCATCCAGAACACATGAAGAAAGATGAATTTATGGGGCTACAAAAGTGGAGTGCGCATGCGCAGAAACCCATTCACATTCTCAGCTCTCATTTCATAAACAATGGAGGTGCACACTGAACTGGTGTTATACCCGTCAACCTTGAAACAAAATAAAAAGCTGAGGCTAGGTGCCAATACTACTGCTTAATACCACCATATTAAATAGTACGTGAAAATGGCACATTCTGTTTGGAAGTCAAACTCAAATAACATATTAATAATTAACAACACTTTAAAAACCACTACATTTACGTCTGAAATCACATCATATTCGCTATATATATATATATATATATATATATATATTGTGTACATGGTACATGTATATATCTTTCCTACTCAGTGTTTCTCAGTCGCCATTGTTGCTAAGGGGCGTGACCTGTTGCCTCGGTGACCATGGCACAGCAACGGCAGTTACCCGGATGGATTTTTCACGCTGATCAAGTATTGGTAAGGTATAAATACATAGGCCTAGATACTGTTTAAGCACAGAGAGTAATGTTGTTGCAGGAGATACTTACTTACTTTTAGTCCTGTAAGTAAGTAAGTAAGTAAGTAAGTAAATAAATAAAGAACTGGCATCTTTGTAAAAGGTGAACCTTTATTATATTAGCACATTATATGCTAGTTTCTGTGGCTCACAGGTTTTTTTTTTTTGTCATTTTTTCTGGATTTTTATGAAAACCAACAAGTGTATATCTGTAACAGTTACTTGAAAGCAAAACTACTGTATAAAAACATAAAATAAACCATAAAAGATATAGCATTCAGTGTATACTAAGGCTATCCTTCATCTTACAGGCACTTGAGCTGAAATTTTCTCACATCAATGACCTCTAGTCATGTGTATAACCTTTCAACACTTTTTAAACCCAGCTTTCCTCTGGATTTAAAAAAAATGAACTAACAAATAACACGATGAATATAAACAGTACGTTTCTGTACAGTACAAACATTAAAAAACAGGACCTTTAAAATAAATTACTAGGTTCCTGGAACAATCCTTCTATAATACAAAAAAAAAAGAAAGTAAAACTGGTCAGTGCATGGTATTAACAGTCTATATAACAAATGCACTTGGTGTGACTGTACAGGTTCTCGTCCTCCACGAGCAGAGATGAAATAATAGTTATTTCCACTAATGTAGCTTTTTCTTTCATTCTTATTTTTTTTCTTAGTTTATTCATTCCAGCATATAAAGCAAATTCCTCACAAACTCCACACATGGGCTGTATTGATAGGTAGAAAAGAGACTCAGAAAAACACACAGCGATCCAGCCTTTGATCAGAGGCAGTCTGTTTTTTTTCCTTTGAGGAGGAGACTGAAGCTTCTCAACAGCTAAAAACTATGGATCTGATACTTCTAGCAGCCGAACCCTCGCTCACACTTTGCTCTCAGAGGGAAGGTCGCCGAGGGCCGTGACGATGTCGCTAAACGACACTCTGTCTTTGGGACTGGAGGCCCAGCAGCGTAGCATCAGCTTGTAGATGCGAGATGGACAGCCGTGCGGAGGGGACAGCTTCAGCTTCCCTTCCTGAAGACCTGGAGTATACAGGGAAGGCAAAAGCTTTTAGCAGAGTCATCATTAACAGCCATAAGGAAAACACTAAGGTGAGCAAGAGAGCAATCCTAGTAGCTGTTCCCAAATCCATCAGCAGTTCACTTCCCTGCTTCACAACTAACATTTCTCTCTCTGCTTGGCCAAAACATCAAAATACTAAAATATCACAGTTAAAATTATATTCTTTGTTTGCAGGTGTTGCTATGCAAAGTAACGGTAGCAGAATACAGTTATCTAAATGATCAGAAGTTGTCTTTTGCTTGATATATGGAATTCCATATGTATGGAATACATGGTATACATGATGAATCAATCACTTTGGGGCATGCTGTTATAGGGAACTAATCAGCACTGCCGTGGTGTGATGCCGTTACCACCCTGAAGCTGATTATTTTTCAATAACAGCACATACTGAAGTGGCTTATTCCTCTTATACTACAGCAATATACCAACAACTGCAAATTTTTATTCGTTAAAGAACAAACACAACATTGTTTTTTATCCATTTACAGTTACATTTATTGTTGTGGAACGTCCAGGAGACAAGTTAGTTACTGCTATTCCTTACGTTATAAGAGCTATAAACAGGCATTCCCTCCCCAGACTTTTTTTTTTTTTTTTAATCTCTCTTCAAGTTAATAAGACAAAAAAAAAAAAAAAATAGTTTGTCATGTTATTGAGAAACTGGAAAGCACAAATTCCTCTGGCATGAAGACTTTCCCATGGCAGAAAATCTGACCGACACCCGAGACTCCTTCCATACATTTTAAATAAACGTCTCTTTGCAGAAAGCTTCACCATGTCAATGTTTTTCTTATTTGTAAATAACAGCACATATTCTTAAAATCCATTTATAATTAGGTTTTGTGGCGAGTCTGACTTGCAAGTACCCGTGAATTTTAGCTGTTACTATAGAAACACCACCTGACTAGACTTAATATAAACCTGTGATTTGAGTTACTGCCGGCAATACTCTCATCACCGCTGTTATAAAAAATTAACTAACACTTTATGCCCAATCAGTTTCAAGAATTCAACAAAGTGTTATAGTTGATAATAACTTTTGAATACAAAACTGTCATGTCAAGAACCTCCACTTTTGAATGCAGCGACTATATCTTGCTCCAAAAAGCTTGTTGTCGTCGCAGTGTTCAAAAGTTTGTATCCCTGTTGGACTGACAAAAAACAGTGCTGTGAAAGGTGAGGATAGCCAAAAAGATTGCAACTGGCAAGACTCTAATAATCAATAAGAGCTTTCTAATTAGTAGAAAACTGTTAGTCTTGTGGACACGCGACAGACATTTTTCCGAATTTCTCCCCCCTTTGACACAACATTTATCAAAACTATGGTCTCTTCATAGTGAGTGAAACAAACTAGCTAGTAATTTTGCATTTCCAGTTCAAACTACTATTTTTACAATTTAACATTCTTGGTGTGTCTCTCTCATATTTTTATACTTACATATTTTTTATTTTTTATATCTTTATATCTGCTGCTGTAACAATGCAAATTTCCCCACTGGGGGACGAATAATGGATTATCTTATCTTAATAGCCTGATGTATAACTGTAAACATGCGAAAATCAGGCCAACTTTTATACCAGGCTGGAGAGAGAGAGAGACAGAAAGACAGACAGACAGAGAGAGAGAGAGAGAGAGAGAGAGAGAGAGACTTTACTGCAGGCTGAGAATTGGCCATGACTAAATTAGGTGAATAACAACTTTTAAGTAACATGGATGCTGCCATAAAATTAAAAAAAAACACGGAGCTTACGAGAACTTTGCTGTTGATGTTTAAGAGCCATACTGACAATAGTCAAGGATAACGAGAAGACCTACAGATGTCTATATGTACAAGTATGTAGTATGTACACCATTAATAATGGTGTAAAGAGGCTCTGAAGACATGTAGAAGACCATGCCACACCTTGATGTTGTAGTTATCTCCACATGAACATTTCTTTTTTTCTGGATCTCTTACCTTCCAGGACCTTGTCGTCAGCAAGGTCAGCATAGGGCAGCTCTCCGAAGCTGAAAACCTCCCACATGAGCACACCAAAAGACCACACATCCGTCTTAGTGGAGAAGTCGTCCTCAAACACAGACTCGGATGGAAGCCAGCGTAGGGGGATCCAGGCCTGACGGTAATGGTAATACTCACTACAAACAAATACAGTAAGTCTTCAGTCATATGACAGATGAAGCACATAGTATAATATTCAAAATATTCCGTGACACAGATCTAGCCACAACTGTAATCGTTTGTATTCTGCGTAATTAAGATCTGCCGATGTGTGCACGTGCACCTGTTGAAACTTTCAGTGGCTGCAATAATACACAATAAACTTCATTTACACTCGTCATACTCGAGGCAAACAATCCTTTTCAAAAAGACTAACATTACATTTAAAAAAGTGAATCAGAATCAATTAATAAAAATTAGAAATCATGACTACAACTGTCTGTCTTTTCTTATTATGCCATCGATGAGGCATTGTGATATATTGCATTGCTCAACCCTAATAGTTTCACTGTCGAGTTATTTATAGATATCAGCCCTCATGTCTAATATCACCACCAGCGGCCACTGGGTTCACGTATGCACATGAAATTATGATCTGCTGGTGTGTGTATGTGCACCTGTTGTAGACGTCTTTGCTGAGGCCCAGAGCAGACACTTTGACCTGCCTCTTGGCACTGATGAGGCAGTTGCGTGCAGCCAGGTCCCTGTGGACAAAGCGCTGATTGGAGAGGTGCTCCATCCCCCGAGCAACCTGCAGACACACCGACACCTGGGAAGAGACACGAGAGACAAGAAACCCAGTGTGCGTGTGTGTGTCTGTGTGTCTGTATGTTTCTATATGCACATAATCAAACATTTAAACGAAGCAACAGGTACGAACAAGTTTACTGCTATATTAGTGTAGTATATTTGTGGTCATAGGTTTGCATACGCCTGGCAGAACCTGCAAGATGTTAATAATTAAAAACAAAATGATGCTCTGTGTTAATTGTTATCATTTTGTCTTCTGGGAAACATGTAAATATAAGAATGGTAAAAAAAAATAAGATCTTTAAACAAAATAATTTAATAATTTACACCAATCATCTTGTTCAAAAGTTTACATCCGCCGGCTCTTAATGTATCGTGTTGCCTTCTAGAGCATCAGTGAATGTTTGCACCTTGTGTAATAGTTGTGTACGAGTCCCTCAGTTGTCCCCAGTGTGAAAAGATGGATCTTAACATCATATAGCCGCTGTTGGAAAAGGGGTCAAATATGCGGAAGATGCTGGAAAAGCAAATAATGTGCAGGACCTGGAGGATTTTTCTGAAGAACAGTGAGCAGTTTAACTGCTCAGGACAAACAAGGGACTCATGGACAACTATCACAAAACATAAAAACAGTCGTTGATCATCCAGGTAATAGCACACAGTATGTAAGCGCATGTAAACTTTTGAACTGGTTCATTTGTGTAAATTCAGTTATTATTGTGTCTTGTGGACTATAAGTAAACATCTGTTATATGAAATATTATTCAGGACAGGACTAAATTCAGGACAGGACTAAATAAAAACAAAATGCAATTTTTATGATCCCTAATTTTTTATAAACATTTTGCAGATTACTGAAGGCACATGTGAACCTATGACCCCAACTGTACTTTGTGTATTTATGTCACTAGTTTTACCTTTTGCTTGGTGCTGAGTGGGTGCACTTTCACCTTCTCATCTTTACTTTTGGAGATGTTCAGGTACTGTTTCAGGTCACCCTGTGGAAGAGAGAACAGGATTAGATACATATGCTCTAAGAATAAAAATGAAATTGACATAAATTCAGTTCACAGTCCACTGTGAAACTTTTTTGTTTGGCATAAAAGATGTGTTTTAAATGTTTACACCAACAACAGAAATAGCGAAAACTATTAATTATAAGCCCCAAACTGTGTGATTTCTTTTTTTTTTTTCTTCCATAATTTAGTTAGCTTGTCTTTGGACCAAAATCATTTTGAAATTTAGTTTTATTTTGGTGAATTTTAAAATCAAATTTGAAAAAATAACAAAATAAAAAAACTAACATGCAACTATAACAGGACAATCTCAAACAGATCAATTACAACAAAATACTGCTGCAGACCTAAATAAGGTTTCCGGTGTGTTTGTAAAGTTCTACAGGTCGTCTGGATGATTAACTGTTCTAGCTTCTTAAAGCTTTCTCAAAGGGAAACCCTGTAGGTTCTACACTGAACTTACAAACAACTACTTGAAATAGAAAATTGTGCATTGTAGCAAGTAAAAAGTCACATTTGAAGTGATTTTCTATTCAACTGAGTTATTTGTCTATGTTAAGAAATAAAACGTTACATTTCAGGACTGCGTTTCTGCTCTCTAACCCTGCTTACACACCAGCAAGTGACAGGTAACCATTTATTTTCTACGTATGATATCAGTGACAAGCGACATTTGAAGTAAGATTTTCTCAACTGTATGCATATGACGTAGTACGCTGTAAAGTGACAAATCCAAGCTACGGCTTGAATGATTCCCTGAACTAATTCTATGATGCGTGTGGTCCGACGTTTCTTCAATTCCCAACTCACAACCCTAGGTCCTACTTACAATTACTTCACATTTATGTGATTGTTACACACCCACCAGAGACGAACTACAAGCCACACAAGCGACGTTATCACTTGCTAGTGTGGACATAGGGTGTGCTGTTTTATTTCTTAACCTGCACAAAACGATCCAGACTCTTTCAGTGTTCTCCTCGTTGTCCACACTGGGCTGAAATGAAAACTTCTGCCTTTGTTTTTAATCACTTACAAAATGACCCTTTGTAACTGCACATTTTGTAAGTAATTCTGGTGATGAGATTTCTCAGCATCGCGCATGGAGGCAGAGGAATGACTCACCATATCAGCGTATTCCAGGATCATGTAGAATGGCTCTGCTTCTCTGCACATGCCCAGCAGACGTGTGATGTTCGGGTGGCCGAGTTTAGCAAACATCTCGCATTCCCGTCGAAAATCTGACTGCACCTGCTCGTCTCTGGTCTGCAGACTCTTGACTAGAACTGCTGTTTCTTCCTCATCCGTACCGGTCTTCACCTTGGCCAGGAGCACCTCGCCAAACTCTCCCTTACCTGAGGAAGAACGCGAGCACGTGTTATACATGGATGCTTTTTTGCCTTTGTCCCCTATTTCTTGGCATATCTGATTTTTGCAGGAAAGGTTTTCAGGTAATACCCAGAGTTGTGATGGCTTGCAGGCTGGCACGGGGGAACTGCAGCTTGTCCTGAGTGCTGTGGCGTTTGTTGTTCCCAGCAGAAGACAAGGTGTTCAGCGGAACGTCCTCCTGAATCTCGGCTGTGGTTTGGCCGTTCTGCTGCACGCCGCCCCCTTTAGCAGAAATCAGGAAACTTATGATTACATATGACAAATCATCCAATCTAATGCCTACATCATTGTAGCTAAGGTCTCTTAAACACTGGATTGTTGTCAGTGAACTGATTTCATGTTCAAAAGCAATAGTGTATACTGAGTGCTGAAGAAATAATCTATTCTAGGATAAAGTATAGTAATTAATAAGAAAGAGTGCATGCAAACTTTTCTAGTGATTACAATTTAACCAAAATAGTTAACCTTTAACTTAAAAAGTGTAACTAAAACTTGTATACACTCACGCAAAAAAAAATAAAACCTTCCAAAACTACGGAGGCCCAGACCTCAGTGTCCTCACAGCTAGTTTGTGAGGACCTTCCACTGACAATCATATAATGATTAGTGTAGCTAATTACTCTCATGTCTCTCATACACCTATACCTAACCAGAACCTTGGTATCCAAAAGGAAAGACTTTTGCTCTTTTAATTAAATCATTTACTTATTTTTGTGAGGACCGGGCGAGTGTGAAGCCGTGACAATACTCTAAATACGTGCACAAACACACACCGTTGAGACACTCCATCTCGGGCTCCTCTTTGTCCTCGCCCTTCTGCAGTCTCTTGGCTTTGCGTCTTTGCTTGCAGTAGAACATGAGGCCGAGCACGACGATGATGTAAGCAACAGCCGCACCCACCGACAGGCCGACGGTCTGGATCATCTTGTAGGGAGCCTTCTCATCGTTTGCCAGTGTGTGCTGCACTGGCTTCTCTACAACCACAAACACACAGAACACACCGATATATATATATATAGTAAGGGCTACAGAGACTAATCAACTAATACATTCACTAGTCATGGGGAATACACGGTGATATAGATGGCAAAGAAAGGCAGACTAAATGTACTTCATTAGAGTAGAAGCTAAAAAGTCTTTTTTAATGGAACATTATCAATTTGTTATCACTTTGTATGTTGTGTAGTTGTGGGAGATTTTGGATTTTGTAATCCCACTGCCATCTGCTGCCGATGGAATTCCTCCCAGTTATTTCTGTTGTCCTTTAAAGCTAAATAAAATGTAAATAAAATCCTTGCAGGTTGTGACCAGCACTTTGGTTCAACTCCCGGTCATTATCAGCCTGGAAATACCTCCCAGATGCTGCTGTAGATATTGCAGAACTCCGAGGAAGGCCAGTCATTGAGCAGTAAGGGCAGCTCTAGTCACGAGCCTCCATGCTGTGCACTCTCAGTTCCAGTATCAACGGTATAACTTTTTTTTTTAGATTAGATTTATTATTTTGCACATTTATGGCACTGATTTATTTATTTCTGTTGTTAAATGTGTAGCTTAAAAAAAAGCACTGAAGCTGGAAGTGTAATTTGGTTTGACTTAACTGAAATGCAGACTGAGGTGTACTTTGCTAAGGTTCATCAACATTTAACTGAACTAAAAACAAAAACTTAAATCGGCAGTGTCCTCAATCAGTTTTGGAAAAGATGACTAGTCGACTACTTTTTTTGAATGACTGGTCAACTAGGAAAAATGAATAGTTCTCCACCCCGTTATACAGAGGCTTAACCCTCGCTCTGGCCTCAGAGACTTTGTTGGCTTGGGAAAAAAAAAAAAAAAAGGCTTTGTATTGGTTTCTGGAACATCCTAGAAAAAATTCAATTCAAATTCAAAATTCCGTGAAACAAGATTGAACGTTCTAAATTCATTAATCGTTTTGCTCAGTGTCAACTCACCCACGACGTAGAGCTCTGCGGATGTGTGTGCGATGTTGCAGCTGTTCCCAGCAATACAGGTGTAGCTGCCTGTGTCCTCTGTGCTGACGTCATGAATAACCAGAGAGCCATTGGGCATCGTCTGGAACCTTTATCACACACACACACACACACACACACACACACACACACACACACACACACACACACACCATCATCATCATCATCATCAACAAGAGGATCAACTGGAGAAGGCATTTGAACTGAATTCATTTTGCAGATTATTCACTAGTTCTGGGCAAGCCATTTTCATGCAGGACACAGGGTAGGTTTTTTTTTTTTTTTTTTTTTTTTTTTTTAACCTGCTCTTGTTGGACTCGAGGAATTTGTCTTTCTTTTTCCACTGGATGATGGGTGAAGGATCTCCTGTGGCTTGGCAGTGCAGCACGGCAGTGTGACCCTGATACACTGTAGTGTTCTCTGGCTTTAGCTTAAATGCCACATACACTAAAAGAGGGGCAAAGTGACACAATTACAAGCCGGTTTAATAACGAATAACAGCCAATGTCTAAATTATCATTCAAACTGATCATTTCCATTCAGTCAAGACCCAAGAAATGGGTAATGTCAGAGCTTGTTGCCATGACAACAACTCAAACAACTTGTAGTACTTGCAAGACCACTGTTTAAGTAAGGAATAAAACACTTCGGAACATGCTATTACAAGAAAATAATCCACGCCGGGGTGGTGTGATGCGGTACCACCCCGAAGTGGATGATTTTCCTATGCCACAACATCCTGAAGGTTTTTATTCCTCTTATACCACAGTACACACCAATTACAATTTTACATTTATTATACAACATATAAATATTAAATAAACGTCTCCTTACAGAAACGTCACCACATCAACCATTAGATGTTTTTCTTTGCTAAATAAAAAGACATTGTTATTATGAGCATTAGATTATGCTGAACCTCCGCCATACAAGTCCCTGTGAATTGGGAGTTGTTACTATAGAAACCGTAACATATTAGAGTGAGCACATTAATATTAAACTGTGATATAAATTACAGCTGGAACTACTCTCAGAGCTGCTGTTATATCAGCAGCACTACAGTATAAAAAAAGATAAACAATGTGAATGATTTTTGAAGATTACTGAAATTAAAAAGTGAAACCTTCTTTTGAGCATTTCATGCTGAGTATAGATGAAGGATTTGATTAGAATGGGAAAACACTGCCAAAGCCAGAAGTAAAACGCGTAAAACGCTCCATGGTTATTTTTCATGGCCTACATCAAGGGAATACCTCAGCTTTTCACTACATCTGTAGCGAGCCTTTGCGCGATGCTGTACGGTACCTGCGACAGTGAGCTGAACCACAGCACGGATCTCTCCTTGCAGGCTGTTGGACGCCACACAGGTGTAGTTCCCTGCATCTGCCCGCGTCACTTTAGAGAAGTGCAGAGTGCCGCCATTCTGTTCCACCCAAGCTGGGATCTCACTGCCGTCTGCAGGGGGCACCACAAACACACACACGTTTGTCTTCCTGGTATAAAAACATTCCCACGCACACCCTTTCTACAGCAGCTGCTACTGGACTGACACATTCCAAAATGTTTCACCACTTTATAACAATCCCATCATTAAGGACAATAATGACCCTTCACGATGGAGACATCATTCCAACACACACACACACACACACACACACACACACACACACAGGAATTTATAAAAAGTAAACTTGGTTTGAAAATGTGCATATGGTTATGTATACTCTTAACTGGTCACATATTTTTTTTTACTGCCATGTGCTACAGGAAACTATTTCCAGTCCCAAAGTAATAAACTAAACATTTCTTAGGAACTGAGACGGCTTCAAAAGTACAACCTAAATGAACTCACTAGCCAGAATTAAAATAAAACCTTTATGAGGAGAAGTAAGTACTCGAGTCATAGTCATCAACAGAGAAGCACTATTCTCCATATTGATGCGCCCTGCATTAAAGTCATGAGTTCGCCTTAAGCTATGAAATTTCTGTATCAGTTGAAAAACAATGAACAATGGATGCATTGGATAACATCGCCAGTGTCAGCATTAAAAAGTGTGGTTTTGAAGATAATGTCTGGCTTAAGAGGATCATCATCTTCCAATTGAGTCCTGAATTGGTGCCAGCGTCGAAAAAAAATCAAGAGCTTGGACTGAATCCCGTGGCTTTGGATAAAAGCATCCATCACATGAATAGACAGAATGTAACCTGCACTCATGTCATCTCTGAGCAAGACACCAGATCAGAAAATAAATTTGCTTTCACTAACTGAAAGCATTTTCACTTCTTTATTGTCTGAAGTTATCTGTGATGCCCTCTTGGCTCTGACTAACGTGGTTGCAATTTACCTGTTAGTAGTGTATTATACTGTATTATTCACTCTGTGTGGAAAAACCCCTGCAATGGTTCCTCAGGTGTTTCTACAAAGAGATATATTTTAAACTGTAGCCCTGTATGTATGCATACTAAATCATGTATAAATAAAATGTGCGTGATAAGAACCAGTTATGGTTACACAGATGAGAAGCTTGTGCACATGAACATAATGCACAGGAGCTCATGCAGACTGGAGTCCGTTAAGGAGAGCTGGCCTCCATGCCATTTTAGAAATCAGCTTATTTTTAGGCATCCACCATTTTCTGGTTTTTGTGTGCATGCAAAATGGAACCCAGGCAATTTAATTAAAGTGGCCCCTGGAATGTTATAAATGCACAGAATATTTAATCTCTTTCTCCTTTCTGCAAATACACACCAGCTTTCCTCCAGCGGATGGTGGGAGGCAGACGGCCTTTGGCAGAACACTGCAGGCTGCCCTCCTTATCCAGCTCCTGGCACTGTAAAGACCGTGGTGTCGGGGTGAACTTTAGCCGCTCTGTGGGGAAGAGCACAGAGAGAGATAATGAAGAGTGTAACAGTGTAGACGCATGGAGACACACAGAAGAGACAATTAAGGAATAAAACCCAACAACGCTTGCTGTTGTAGGTAAACAATCCAAGATGGAGTGGTGTGATGCGGCCCAATGTGCAGCGGACTTACTTTTACCACCCGGAAGTTGTTCATTTTCCAAAACACTATGTCCTGAAGTGGTTTGTTCCAGTCGTACCACATGGAATTTGCCGAAGACGACAATTTGTAAATTTCCACGTATTAATTCATTTATTTATTACACGCTTTCAAAACATTAATATTTTACATTTAATGTTGTGGAATGTCCGCAAGACAAGTTAGGTCCTGTTACCACGTACGTTCCAGCAGCTATAAACGGTCATTCCCTCACCAGCAGTTCATTTATCCCTCTCTTGAAGTCAATAACGCAAAACAACGCAGCTTTTCACGCTACCAAAAATACAGGAAGTGCAAACTCCTCTTTTCCTGAAGACTTTCCCCATTGTAGAAAACTTACTGACTGTAAATATGCGCCGACACTGGAGACTCCTTCCGTATGTTAATTAAACATCTCCTTACAGAAAACTTCACCATATAAACATTTATACCTTATTCTTTGTTAAATAACAAGACATACTCATTAGTCTTTGTAAATACACTGTCTACCATATAGGTCCCTGTGAATTAGCGGTCACTACAGAAAACATAACGTATTAGAACGATTTAGAATGTATTGGAATGTATTAATATAAACCTGTGGTTCGAATTACAGCCAGAACTACTGTCTGAGCTACTGTTGAACACCATTTGACCAGTCAGATTGGAGAATTCAACAGTGTTGTGGTATAATTAGAATTATGCATCACACTTTATGCCTCAAACCCAAGCAAACCACATTAACTCCAGCTAGGGGTAAGTAATATAGCAAAAACATCACAATCATGATACCAGGTTTGATCATGATACTTAGATTTGCTGATGTTTGTCCAAGCAAAATAGTAACAACAAAACTTGTAGAACTAAGATTTGTTCAACATTTTTCATTTTAAATGTTACAAACAAGAAAAAGAGGAATAATGAGGTTCATACAAAAGCAGATTTTGACACTTAATCCGCTTATTATTGGGAGTAACAGTGTAGTATTGCATTATAAACACTGTAATACTGATATTATACAAACGCCCAACTGGAGCCATAGCTTATCATCTTATCTCTCTCTCTCTCTCTCTCTCTCTCCTCCTCTCTCTCACACAAACACACACACACACACACACTCCTTACCCAGGACAGTGACTCTGGCGTAGGCGTTTATTTTCCCTGCTTCGTTTTTACTCTCGCAGTTGTACACATGGCCATCGTACACTTCCACACTGTTGATACGCAGGGTTCCATTGGGGAACTGCTTAAAACGTGCATCCTGTACCACACACACACACACACACACACACACACACACACACACACACACACAGTCAGTGTGCATCAGATATAGCAAATGTTCAGACCTGAGAAGCTTTTGTTACTATGAAACAAATCCACTGAGAGTTTAGTTCTAAAGTCCACTGCCTTTATAGCCAACTTCTTCAAAAGATATCCATCTCACTGGGTAGCATTTTAATCTGAGAATCTGTGCAGGCATCAGATTCAGTGTTACGTAAGACAACGTTTAGAGCATGTGACATTTGTTACCAGATTATGAGATTGCACAGGAACAGAATTACAGGATTGCTTAGACTGAGAAGAAAATTTGGCCTAAATAAAGGACCAGAGACTGAACTTTGAATAGGACAAGCTTGTTCTCATGAACTTGTAAAATGCTACCCATCTACTGAGCTGCCTACTGATTGGAACAGGACATCTGTTTTATATCGTTTTCTCACATGCAAATTACAAAAAGTAATGGCATTACATTTCTGGTATATGTACAGGCTCTCCTATTGGCGTTAGGACGTGGGAAACGTAAGGCATTCACCTCTGTGACCTCGTCCTTCCACTCACCTCGGCATTGACTGGCTGCATGTTGCGAAACCATGTGATTTCAGGGTCAGGTGTGGCACGTGTGTAACAGTGTAAATACCCAGCATGCCCCTCTTCCAGCTGGTTCTCAGCATCTGGCTTCTGCACCCATTCAGGTGGAGCTATTGATGACATGAGCAGCAACAGCATTAATGGAACACTAATGAAAAGCAGAAATACAACTGAATAAAAAATACAAACTAGACAGAAGTCTAATGCAGCACTACTCACTGGCCACAGTGACGGTGAGCTCCTGTTTCTTCTGTCCAGCTTTGTTCTGGGCGAAACAGGTGTAGATGCCCGAGTCCTCTGCTCGCGTCGGGCTGAACACCAGATCCAGACCATCCTGGAACACACGCCCCTCAACGGGCACACGCTGACCCGCCCGCTCCCACCACACCTCGGGCTCGGGATGTCCGCGAGGAGGTCGGCAGGAGACTCGTTCCAGAGAGTTGGCCGTGAAGACACGAGACTGTCGAGCCTGCATGTCATCGATTTCTGATAGAGGGAGAAGAAGATAATGCAGACAGAATGATGAAGGGAACTCAGCTTAGTGGAGATCGATATGGCTCTTTATATCTACATATTTATACATCTATACTACAGTACTTTCTCCGCTCAGACCATTGATTCTTCAGCGTGATGTTAATTTTGCTATTTTCCACCCGGCACTGTTCATATGTTATTTTAATGGCAGCCATGGAAACTAAGTGGCTCAAGCTGTTGTCATGGCAAAAAAAAAAAAAAAAAATCATGCCCCCTCCAAACTGGTTCTTGGTTCCAGACCAGCAGCATATGAGTGCTGGAAGAGAACTAATAATTTCAGCTGAAAATGATACCTTTTATGATGCATTTACAAGCTTTTCCAGATGAGCTACTGGCTTTAGAACGAGCGTTGGCACCTTATTGGTGGAAAAGACTTAAGTGTGCTTAATGTACACCACAGAAGCTATTTTTGCCATGGCATGCGTCCGAATGGCGTTGTATCTGAATAAATGGGCTGTCTACAGTTCAGACACACTGCTGGTTCTGCATAACTCCAAACATATAATATTTCTTTTTGCTTGAGCTGATTGACAATGTCAAATTATGTATGTAAAGTCATAATTCATTCTGAGCAAAGCTTTTCAAAAGGCAGGTGAAAAATTGCTAGTGTCCCTCACATGGCAGCTATAATGACGGCGACAATAAGCAATGAGGATTAATTAAACCCACACCCAATATATCAAAGACAGAAAACATTTGACCATAAATAAATCTAAACATGTTTCACCACCTTTTTATGTAATATTTCAGCAAAATATAAACATATCAGTGGGGGGCGATGAAGTCACGTGGGAGGCCTCAGTATACGTTGGGTTGATGTTCGGTTTTTCTTGACGTAATTGAGACGCAAACTCATTCCACAGTGGATGACTCGGAGACATTCTCTAGTATGAAAAGTGGGTCTCCTTGTCAATGTACCGCACAGGTTTCACCAGCATGCGGAACTCGCCAACCTCGACCTTCAATTTAGTTATTGTGCCAAGCACTTCTCTTTTTTTTTTTTTACCCTCTTCCCTTTGTAAACATGGACTGTAGGTACGTATTTTGGGTTCTACCATTTTTTATGTACGTCCAACAACAACTGCTTAGCAACAGTTTATGCTGTTGGCACAGATTTTAACAGCGCTACCTGCAGTACTTGTATGTGAGTACAGAGAGCGGAGAGCATGCGAACTTGTAAGCTTGCGAAAGTGGTTTCGTCATCTTGTAACCCTTAAGAACTCGACTCTGCATTAAGTATGCTGAGGCCTTAGTGTGCAGCCATGTGCTCATCTCGGTGAGCGTTGATGGGTTCTCAGAATTGACCCATGCTCCTGCAGCCTGTAGCATTCGTTTAAACGTTACTGTCTTCTCAAAAGTGTTGAATGACACCATCTCAATTACCAAGTGATGGGATAAAGCCACCGCACACACCCGGAGGCGGTTGCTGGAATGTTTTTACCACACGATATTAAATTACCATTATCATTCAATTACTATAATTCATAATAATCCAGTGCACTAAGTCCATAACATACTAGGTAAACTCAATACCCCTCACCTCCCCTGATGATACTAGTATCAACTGGTGACTGCTACAGGGTGTAACTGGATGATGGTATATTTCACACAATGTCACAAGACTAGTATGTGCCGTACCTGCTATTCTCAGAAAGGCCTCTAGTGAGACGGACGGGCCGCGGAGGCCCTTAGCAACACAGCGGTAGCGGCCGGTGTTGCGCTGCTTCACCTGGCTGATGAAGAGTGAGCCGTTGTTGAGCAGGAACACACTGTGGAGACAGCTGGGGTTAGCAAGCACAGATAAGACAGACAGAAAAAGAACAGCAGACAACAGGCACAGCAACACACCGACTCTTGTTGGAGATCTGCTCATTCTCGTGGTACCACTCTACAGTGGGCTGCGGCTCAGCCGTGAACTGGCAGTGAAAATGCGCCTCCTCGTTTCGCAGCACCACCAGATCCTCAGGCTTCACCACTGGCTGGGGGTAACTCTTATCTACAACAAGAGACATCACTCAAATTTGTTTATCCATTTTTTTTGACCAGACAGAACAATGTGGAATAGTGAAAGACAGGTTAGTTGAGAGAAAAAGCAGACCCATCAATTGTATCTACACTCCTGCTGAAAATAAATGCACACCTATGATGTGAAGGGTGAAGTTGGTGCTGCTGCACACTTGGCCGGCAGCGTTTTTGGCACAGCAGTAGTAGACGCCGTTATCATCAGGACTGGCACTGGGGAGAGTCAGTGTTCGCTCTTTATTGTTGATCTTGTGGCTTTTCTCTGCTAAAAGCGCTCCGTCTCTGTACCAGCGATTTCCAGGCCTGCAGGTTTCAGCAAGAGATCAATGACAAGAGATCCTTTGCAGTAAAATGTTATTTATATTCTTTTTTTTTTTTTTGGCAGAAATGCCAGTGTCCTTGGTTCAAAACACCATAGAAACAAACAGGAAATAAGCATTTTAGTCAGTTTGACATTACTTTGACTATTTTATGAGTGATTCCAGGTGAAGAGTGATCTGTGCTTGCTGCGTGCACACGTTTTTCATTGCGAAAATAAAATAGGAAAACAAGAAAACAGTTAGTTATTCTAGTTTTGTTTTTTCCATGGCATGCACTAAAATAGATAATTCACTTTTACAAAATCAAATATTCTCTTTTCTATTTGTTTCAAGTCTAAAAATCAGATCTATGAATCTAAATATGAAAAATTCCCACTGCGGTACATTTTAGCATGGACAGCTCGAATGTTTCATATTTGTGGTTTTAAAGCCTTTGGATATCTTGAACATCTCATTTGCGTCTCAAAAAAAAAATCACGGCAAGTGAAGATATCCTGAATTAAAGGAAAAGTAAATCTATTAATTCTCATTGTAATCATTCTAATAATTCTCATTATGCGATCGTTATATAACAAATATAAGACCATTAAGCATATTTCTAGACATATTTACTAATGTCAAGCTTAAAATGGTCTTATTCTGTTTACAAATAATTTTGCTTCTTTATAAAAACAAGCTTGAAATGAATAAAAGTATCTAGAAACAGGCTTAGTAATCTTATATTCATTTAAAGACAATCTAATAAAGAGAAATATTATTAGTTGAATTTGCCTATATTCCAGATTTTTTTTTTTTTCCTTTTTATATAAAAAAAACCCTGAAGGACAGCAACATAAACAGGCAAGACCTGATCCCTCTACTGGCAACCAAATACAAATTCTCTCTGTAAATATAAACTTTCTCACCGCGGGTGTCCGTCAATGTTACAGAGTAATATCACAGACGAGGCGCTCTTGATTTCTGCCTCCGAGGCTGGACTCTGAAGTATCACTCCACCACTTTCCAACCCTACAGAGAGAGAAAAGCAGAGAAGAGGAGATTAAAAATGAGCTACATTTCTAATAGTTAGTTTCTTAAGACCTGGCTATTGCCTTATTATCATTGACAGCATCTGGTCATGTTTCACACCCTCAGTGAAAACAGGCCCCATTTTTCAGCTGACCTTCCATGTTATCCAACACAAGTGGCTAGCTGCTGCATTTCAAGCAATTAATCTTGGCAAGATGTATAAAGGAGAGCTTTGTGTGCCCCCTTTGCTGGCCCAAAATAACTTTCTCTCATGTCGGCGCTGTTTGGTTTTCTGCAGAGCCAGAGTGGTGAAGGGGTGGGACCAGAAATAAAAAGAAACCCTCGCCAATGGTTTACATGTGTGCATTTACAAACCGGCATAAGTGCAGTTTAATGTGGCAGCAGACTAATCCCGGATGCAAGTCACAAAAAATGTTGGAGGGTGGGGTGGTTATATTAGGGTTTTTGGGAAGCATGAATACCAGCTTACATTTAATGTTAAAATTGGCTTCGCTTGTGCGCTCCTCTTCTCCTGTAGCGTTTTTGGTAGCCACGCACTGAAAGTTGCCGGAGTCCAGGGTTCGGTCGATGGCAGTGAACTTCAGGTTGCCTCCCTCCCGAAAGCGCCGCTCGGAGTCAGAGACGTGCTGGCCGTTGTGAAGCCAGCTGTAGACGATGCCGCCAGGATCGTTCACTTCGCACCGCAACATGGCACTGCGTCCGTGCAATGCATCCTGGGATTTGGGCTCCTTCGTGAAAATGAAGGATGCAGAGTGTACAGAAAGCGCTGAGGAAAGAGAGAGCAGATTGTAATCAGGACAGACGAGTAAACATCGCACTATTACAAAAAGACACCATTATAATACGAGCATCCTTACAAACATTCAGGTCAGGAATGTGTTCTCCTAAAGCCTAAAGCAAAACTCTATATGGTTATTTTTACTGTGCACTAAGAAAGTTGCACGTCCTAAAAACTTGGCTATTCTAAATTGCCCCTAGGTGCGAATGACCGTGAACATTGAAATCTTACATTGATGCAAGTGTCCAAAGATGTAACTAAAAATATCATGCCTTGCGCTTAGCCATTGAATTTCAGGGTCAGTGACATGCCAGTAGGAAAATTAGTGGCTAATTAAATCAGCAGCACATGTGGAAGGCTCTATAACTACATTAACCATCTTATGAGCTCCATCTGTTGGCTTCAATCACAGTAACTATGAATGAAGCCACTGGTATTTGCCTGACAAAACCTGCCCAAGCCTCACAATACAGCCACATGCTTTATTACCTTGGGTAAAGTAAGAAGTAGAAGTACAATCTCTGAGCCACCAGCTTGTAATCACAGCAAAACTGACATGATACGAATTAGGGCTGCACAATATATCGAAATTATTGAAATATCGCAAATGTAAATATCGCGATATGCATATCGCAAGGGCTTGC
>CM075013.1:16834580-16850433 GCA_037576675.1 Pangasius sanitwongsei | reverse complement strand
ATATATATATATATTTATATATATATATATATATATATATATATATATATATATATATATATATATATATATATATAAATTAAATTGATTTTACACACACACAGCATTACAGTACTGCATATCGCATTATTTAACAAGTTATGGCATATCGCGTTTTTCTTCAGTATCGTGCAGCCCTAATATGAATGTACTGTAAAAGTAATAAAAATACATCTAGCTGTGTCTTTGTCTATGTCTAGCTATGTCTTTGTGACGTGTGTAAACACTGGGGGATTTGACTTTGGACGATAAAATGTGGAGGAAAGCAACACATTTTATAATCAGCGTTCAGATGTGAATAGCATCAAGTACTTCTGAAGATCATTGAAAAACTCCCTAAATAGGGATGGCGTGGTGGTGCAGGGGGTAGAGTTTCCATCATACAGCTCCAGGATCCCTGGTTTAAAAAAACATGCCAGTAGGTGGATTGGCTATGCTAAAATGCCCCCAAGTTTGAATGTGTGAGTGTGTGTGTGTGTGTGTGTGTGTGTGTGTGTGTGGTGCCCTGCAATGGACTGGCGTCCCATCCAGTGTGCATTCCTGCCTGTGTGTAGAGGCTAAAAGATTTGACCTTGCATCGTCAAATATGTTCTCAAAGCCAAAAGTACAGCTTCCACCATTTTTATTCATTTTACAACACGACTAAGGTAACTCCTACATCTAATCACGTAATGATGTGGCCATTTCTTGAACATGTCTGCTGGTTGCATGAAATGGGAACCACCATTTTATCACTAGAGAGGGGGTAAATAAGAAGTAAGAGCCCCTCCCTCTCAGCAGTGTCACTCTCCATCTGCTCTGTGTTTGAAGGCCAGCTGTGCAGGGTGCAGGTGGACTGTAGACACAGGCCAGGCAATGTGGACTCAGGATATGAGTTTCTCTTTTATGTTGATCTAAGGTAGGTAATATTTCCCGTGTCTTTAAATCCTGACCTTAGCAACTACAGGGGGCTTTCAGACTAGTCGGCTTCTTCAAAAAACACAGGTACGACGATGATGGAGGTAGACAGGTGGCCCGAGCTCTCCGTATTGCCAAGGACCTGATGACCTCTCGGCCTCCACTTGCTGACTGATACCCCAATTATGGAAGTTAATAAAGATTAGCACTAAATGACCGTACTCAAGAAGATGAGAGTGGTCACGGGCTGGTCTGTGCTTGGTGGCTCACCACCTTGTTGACAGAAAAATGACCAAAGAGATCCCTCCTTAAACACGCCAAGAGCTTTTTTTTTTTTTTTTTTACACAAGGAACTGAATTAGCAATAAGACACGTTAGCACAAAAAACACGCTTGAGTCAGACTATGCTTCCTTGGTAAATGACAGGCGTCTCTAAACTCTAATCCGTGGCTTCTCTGCACGCTTTCCCCCCCTGCGGAGTGGATCCTTCATTCATCCAGACATTGCTCACTGACACATAAAGACACCAGTCAATGCCACTCCAGAAGGCATGGCCCATGCTGGGACAGAGCCAGTGTGTGAGGCGAATGGGAAATGAAGGCGCGAGTTCCCACAGAGCAGGGCAAAGCACATTCAATAAGCATGAGGACAGAAATGATCAGGAGTCCTTCTTCACTTTTAGCCACTGTGGGAGGCGGGGAAGCCAAGGAGCAGCCAGCCAAGGAACTTGAAGCCTGATTTACACTTGAGAAGAAAAGCATTAGCAAACATCACAGTCATCGCCTGTCCAAAAGGTTTCATGTGATGAACTGAATTCATTTGAATAAAAAGATGTGATTTTAAGGGAACCTATAGCTACATTTTCTGTCAAATTGTACTGAACTGATTTGAAATGACAAAAGTACAAAGCAATAGTATAGCTTGCATTTGCAAGTTATAAAATGCTATCTAAGATGTGATCCTAATTCTCACTACCATCAAGATAGTCTCAGCCTCAGACCACCTTCAAGATCTTGAAGGTTGCACTCTGATTGGCTCTCATTCTCAATCTCATACTTGGACATATTTATGCTGCTTTCCAGGCATTTGTACCTTGTAATTCCCCGAAAACCTGGGGTATTTCAACTTTCAACTCGTCAACTTGGGGTAGTTCTACCAGGTCTTTCCCCATTTACGGGGTGATGTCAAATCTACTTGGCTGCTCACACAGTGAACAATGAAAAGTGTAAAGTGCCCCTTCTCTACTTATATGATTTTATTAGTTTATAGCAGTATTGCTTTTAGATCGGTTAATATACAGACACAGTGCTTAGCTAAATCTACAACATTGACCATCCTAATCACTGTTTCGAGAAGGTAATCATCAGCGTCAGAGTTATCACTCATAACCAACATTAGCTGGCTAGCTTGTTGCTAATTCTACTCGCTATTGTCCGCTGTTGTTTAGTCCAAGATGCTACATAAATGTTTAAAGTTCACTATAGTAGAACAGCATTAATAGCCACTCAGGCCTGTAGCTGTAAAAGTGCAGTTAAAGTAGCTTTGACAAAGCAAACAAAAGACACTCTTTCATGGAGGCACCCAAATGTTTTTCTACTGTGCACATCGAATGTGTCAAAGTAGGAAAAGATGGAATTACAACCGGCAAATTACCGCTTACAAGGCACCAAGAGTACAGCATTATGAAGAAAAAAAGTACCAAACTCTATAACAAATGCAAGAAGTCTGGCTTGCTGGCTACAATTTGGATTATTTCATCACTACCACAATCTAGAGATATAACCTGCAGTGGCTGCGAAATTTCCCTTGGGATTTGATGACCAATCCAACAAGATTGTATCCCTTAATCTGGAATCATCACCGATGCCATGAAGAGTTGGGGTGTAACTATACACAAAATCCAAATTCCAATTCATACACCAGATCTTAAGGATTTTTGGCAAACTTCCAGTTCGTGCTTGACGCTCACCACAGCGATTGCTGTTCTTCATTATTCCATGACAAATAGCCTACATTGCATATTATGCTGCCTGTTGAATGTACTGTTCAATACCCAGGCAGTATCAAACCGTGAGCCTTGTCTCAAAACATACATGATGATATGCTGTGCTGTTATTCCCCTATTGAATGGTCAAATAAATAAGATGAACACGAATATTTGAGTACAATAAACGTTAAAATGTTTAGAGCAAGAGGAGCCATTTTCTGTATTCCTGTATGCGGCTAGATTTTCTTTTGTTTACAGTTCTACCATCGACAACGATGTACAGTTCTGCTCATCGAATTAATAAGTACTGTACACAGTCAGCACTCTATTGTTAAGAAACTAACTAGAGACACTGTGACTCATCAAAAACCATAAATGCTTAAAGGGCACGTCAACAATTCTCATTCCAAGTATAAATTAGGCTTAGTTGCCAGGAGAAGTGGATTAAACACTTTGCTTTAATGTGAACACTTTATATAAACACAATGTTCTCATCTTGAGTGAAGATGAACACTGAGAGACTGTGTTCTTTTACAGAGATTATAAAATGACCCTTTTTGGTGATGATGCTTCAGGGTGGGAGGTTCTCTAACTGTAAGATGGGCTGGAAAGGCTGCAGCAAGCAGTAAAGGCAAAGAAGGACTGCACCTGGCTGGCCTGAGATTTTAAGCTTTTTTTTTTTCTTTTTTTAATTCAGCCCGAAATAATGTCAACACCATGTCTACCTGTCCTGCATACCAGCACACAGAGAAGAATGTAGGCACTGAGGGAGAGACAGATAGACGCCACTGCTTTGAACGTCCATCCTTGCCTGCTTTTATACCCGCCTGGGACTTTCATTTTCCCTACACCTGCATGCATGTGTGAGTGTGTTCACTGGATCATGCATTCCATTATCCATTATGCCATACAGTTCAGGTGCAAAAGTTTTTGTACTCTTAGCATAAAAAGAAGGTAAAGGAATATAATCAGCAAGACATTTAGTGTTAGGTTTCCATATTCCTTTTTTTTTTTTCCATTCAAAACCCATGATGGATGCAAACTTCAACTTGGACTTCAACTGAATCTCTACTTTATTTTTTATTTTTGGACTTTACTGTTCGAAGCACATAACTGACACAACCCACCACAACCCTGGCCAAGATAAAATGGTTACTGAAGATGACTGATGGATGAATAAATGAAGTTTCCTGTGCATCTCTGTGCACGAAAGCTCACTTTCTCCCATAAGACACTAGGTTTCAGAAGCACATCTCCATCCATTTTGCATTTTAACCGATCATCAAAACCATTTATTCAAAACACAGTTTCATACAGAAGCACAACTGCCCCATTCAACCACAAGACCACGACATGAGAAAACTACACACACTGTTATCTCAGGATTCATGCACAAACACCAGGCCCTTGTTTTGTGATTGTTCCTATGATATGGGATCTTCGTAGACCAACCAGTGTAAGTACCCTCCATGTTTAACAGTGGTGTTGCTTCCTGACTGTGGGAAAGGCCACTTAACAAGAGTAGATCCTCTTCATCTGTAACGAATCTGCTCGGTTCTGAAGTGTCTTATTTTGAAGTATCTTCCATTAAGCGCAAAAAAAAAAAAAAAAAGAAGAACCCCTCTCAGTTCTTCTTTTTCGAGAAACAAATTAGCTCCTACTCCAGAGCAGGGTCTAACCAGCACAACTGGTACTATCCGTGACGTAAGTAGACGTTGACTGGCCAAACGCGTATGAAAACGCCCTCACCCGCCATGATTTAAAACGCTGTGTAAACATACTGTTGTGTCAACTTATTTCGTAAGTATGGAGAACAGCGATAGATGGACGGACGCTGAAGTGCAACACATCTCCGATCACAGCGTCCTCCATCCTCCGGTCGTTTAGGTTGTTCTTCTTTGTTTCCGTTGTTGAACGCCGCGCACAAATGACGTCGCTGTCGACCGGCTTACGTCACTTCCTAGTGCCCACTGTCGGTGCGAGTGCAACCCTTTAAATGGTACTGGGAAATAGTTCGCGCAAAATCGCCCGGTACTTTAGTACTGTAAATTTAGTTCTGGAACTGAAGCGGTGCGAAAGGCCTTAATCATTTGAGCTCTGTTTGACCCTCCTACCTCCAAATACCATTTCCTCCAGCTCCATCAAGATGTCAAACATGACCAAACCTGAACACAAAGAGACGACACAGGAAAGCCAGCCACAAACATGGCTCCAGAAATAAACCAAGGGTATTTTTTATTCTTTTCCTGACTACACAGCAGTTAGTGTTGAGCAGACACCCCAACATTGTTCCTTCACATTCTTCCACAGGAGGAAAACAAAAAACAAAAAGCCCTATCTGGTGATCTGCACCAGCAGAGTGCAGATTGGTCTGATTGCTCCTTGTGGAGGAGCGGCACTGGCTTATTGCACAGCATGCCATTTATGTTTAATATTCAACCGAGCCGCTGTGACATACACGAAACAGGAGCGACGTGACTATCAGAGCCACTTAATGACCAGATCAGACACAATAATAAACAGGAACAGCTCAATCAAGTTTCTCAACTCAGCTATTTAATCAAGTTGCCATTATCCATTGTGTAATTTATCTGATGGTCAGCATCTGGCTCTCAACTGTTTTGCAGTTCTGACCAGAACAAGACTGAGATAGAGCCTACAAGATTTAAACCTCCTGTTTCTGCACAAACCTGTATGAGAGCTGCTCTCCAATCCCCTTCCTGGATTCCTGTAGAGGGGCTCAAGGGCTCAGTACAAAGATGGCATTCACACAGTCACAGTTTCTGATGAACAGGCAGAAAGAGGGGCTCTAACTGGATTAAACTATCAGGCACATGTATATAGAAATTTTAGGTGCGCCTAGATCCAATTTTTCTTTGGCCGATACTGAATTCTGATCCAATTCTGACATCCTCTTAGTAACTCCGTCAACTCTCTGTAAGCGTGTAATGCGAGCCATGATGACTGCAGGCTTTTATACCTTTTTCCCCCCTGATGGTCTGTGTTGTGTGAGTCAACACTGCATGAATTAAAATACTCAGTGGAAAGGGCATTAAAATGCATCAAATCAGATCAGTATACTGATACTTGAGTAACCAATAGTGATCGCTAACAGATTTTAGACACTTACTATATAGCAAACAACATGTGAACACATTTGAGCTTCATTTGCATATTGCCCAAGTGATATGAAAACTGTTCGACTGATCTTAAGGAGCTAAAGAAGTTCAACAAAAGTAATAAGCCAATGTAATTTAAGAACACACCATACACTTGTACATTTATGCAATTATCCAGCTAATCATGTGCCAGCAGAGCAATGTATAAAATCATGCAGACAATGTCAACAGCTTCATTTAATGTTCAGATCAAAAATGTGATCTCAGTGACTCTGACCATGGCATGGATGTTGTTGCCAGACAGCCTGGTCTAAATATTTCAAAAACCGCTGACCTTCTGGAATTTTCGCACTCTCCACAGTTTACACAGAATAGTGAGGGGGAAAAAAAATCCCAGTTAGTGGTAGTTCTACAGGGCAGAAAAACACAGTAGAAATGGTGAGAATGGCGAGACTGGTTCAAGCTGACAAGAAGACCATGGTAACTCAAATAACCACTCTTTACAACCGTGCTGAGCAGAAAAGCATCTGAGAAGGCACAACACCTCAAATCTCGAGGTGAATGGGCTACAGCAACAGAAGATCATATAAGGTTCCACTTCTACCAGCCAGGAACAGGAATCTGAGGTGACAGCTGGCACAGGTCACCAAAACTGGACAGTTGAAGACGGGAAAAACTTTCTAATTCAGCCATCCAGTCTGAATAGATTTGTTTAGCTTATTAGAACATTCGGTTGCAATTTGATTAGAAGAGTATATTATGACAACTTTTTAAAATAATGATTAAATATATCATCATTGCGCCTTCTCTGGGTTCAGACTGACCAAATTCAGACTTTCCCGAAGAATTTTCAAATGTAATACGTCCTGCAGTAAAACAATAATCATCAACAGTGGGAATCCTCTGCTTACCCCTAAGAGGGTCGTTAGACAGAGCCTGGAGTGTAAAGCTCAATCGAAAACTCCCTCAGGTCTCACTCACCATTATGCTGTTCCTACACAAAGAACTGCTTTCATGCTGGGAGGTAAAACATCCTTGGGTTGAGATTTTTTAAACCATGGCTGTAGTTCAGTGGAGACCTAGGTGGTATGAAAAAAGCACTGATGACCTCCAACATAGCCATGAGAGAATATAAAGTACCACAGCTCATTTACATACGACTACTCGTCTCCCGAGGCCAGACATGATCTCTAACGAATGTCTGGAGACACTAGTAAGAAAGTCTGGCTTGGGGGGGTGTGTGTGGGGGGGCGGAGTAGTGGGGAATAAACTCAGTTTTAAATTTCTAAGCCAAACAAATGCCTCAGAAAGGCAAAGGTCAAATTAGGGGTAGCGACTGAAAAAGGTGCCCTTGTCAGGACTGTCCATCCAACATCAAGCAGACAGTATCATTGTTACAATATAAAAAATAACATATTAGAAGGAACATATTACTATAAACCTGAGATTTGAATTATAGCCAGCACTACTATGACGGCTGTAGTTATAGAAAATTAATCAACACCTTCTGACCAATCAGAATTTACGAATTTAACAATGTCGTTGCATAATTAAAACATAACTTACTGAACTGAAAAAATGAGAAAAGTCTCCTGAACTAAAATTATTTAACTGTTTTTCACTCTGAGGCATAAAATAGCACTTCATGTATCAGTTGATTTTAGTTTTTGTATTTACGTATTATAATTGTAAGTAGATGACAAAATTGTGCTAATGCTCCTGAAAGTCCATCATCTATCCATCTTCCACGCTAAGGCCAATTAATGCCAATCGATCAAAACAAACTTTAATGGAAATAGCTTGAAGCAGATATATCTGTTGTTTTTATCTTAAATTCGAAACGTCCAAATCTGGATCACGCCTCCACTTGAGAAGGCTGGAGAAGATTCATATATGTGTGTTTAGACATTAATCTACTGATTTATATGCGTAAAGAAGATCCTATAAAACAGATATCCAACTTTTTTGAGTTACAAAGATGACCTGGTGGTCAAACGTAAGGTGGTATGTTTTAATAACTTTTAGAATTATGGGTTTATATTGTCTTTAACTGTAATTCCATACAGTCGCCATTAATTTTAAAGTCAGGAGCAGTGAAGGGATGACTGTTTGAGAACAAGGATACATCAAGAGGGTCATATTTAACACCGAGACCCTTCTGATGAATGCCACCTGTCCGGTTGAGACCATGAGCATGTGAGCGAGGTATTCCGGTTAAGACTTCAATAGGGTGACACCACATGCAGGGTTTTAACCATCTTCTCATGAAAAAAAAATACAGAATTTTTCAAGACTTTTTTCTGACTTACTATTTTTAAGGTCAGTAACTGCACCTTGAAAACAGAAATGAACGATAGTCTATGAATTTAAAACTTAATTTTAGTCATACACAGCTTTATATTCATTATTTGCCAACACATATGAGGGAAATGTTGATATTTCTGAACTGTTGCTATTTCTGAGGTAAATGTTTCAAATGGTTCTGTCTCATTTCAACCATCTCTGTGCCGTTCTGTTGTCCTTCTATAAGACTGGCTACGCTTGTGCGACTACCATACTTGGCGTCCATATCTGTTTGTTGCCTAGCAACAGTGCTCTCACATGAACCACAAGCATATAGTGTGTTGGCCTTCCCATCTCATAAGCATGAATGAAGTTAAATACGAACACACCAATACACTGACTACAGAACATTCCCAACTTTACAAAGCAATCTGTGAATTTCCATATTTTCCAGTTCTGGAAATTGGTGCTTTTTTAAATTCCACACTTTTCCAGGCCTGTACAAGAACCAGGAACAAGACACTGTAGAACAAAATGCATAAACTTAGACATGTACTGAATACATTTGGTATAAATGTTTGGGTTTTCTGGTATTACTGGACAAGCAACATATTAATGATGGAAGATTAGCAACAGTTGCCAGTATAAAGTGAACAAAATGTTGTTTTAGCTTGTAAATGAAAAGATTACCTACAAAACAGCTTGGCCATAAAAATATTTCATGCTTACACAGACCCAAGAGTCCAGAAGACCCACGTAAATATATCTTGTCCACTTAGCCAACATACCATCAGAGGAATTAGTGGCCAGCTAAGTCAGCAGCACATGTATGGAAGACTTGGCAAACACCTAATAACGAACTTATAACATACAGCTGTTGGCCTCCCTGAGGGTAACTTGAAACGAAGACTTGACAGCCCTACCATGGCCCAACAATAGTCTCTGTCTGACAAGTCTCTGCCTCTGTCACGGATATTTTCAGGGCACCCCACTGTCCGCCAAGCAGAGGGGACCCATCTTGGGCAGGAAGTTGCCTGTTTTTCCAGCTGTTCCCCCTATCAGAGAAGTCATATTCACATGGACATGGCTAAACAGGTGTCTCTCTACACGCCTTGATCACGCATATCAGACTCCAGAGACAATAGAGCAGGGATGTCCTCTTGGGGTTCTATAGCGAAAAAAGGAGCTGCCAGGCACGAAAGGAGGGTAATGCGATAGCTGGGGGGAAGCATACTGATTAAAGAAAGTAAATCCTCTCTGATTACAGTCGTGTTAAGCACGAGAACATTTCCAGTCATGGTGTTATTTTATTAAGGCTTTGTGATGGCGTAGGTGGGAGGAATAAAGTTTATGTGACCTGGTGGTCACCTCTATTCCACACACCTGTGCCTATGACGTATGTATCTTCACCAAAGGCCATCAAAAGGCCAGAATTTATGAGCTATGCATGGAGACCAGGGATGTGCAAAAGGATTGTCAATGGTTCATGGCAAAAACAGCCTCTGGTGGTGCGAAAAGAAATGTACTGCAGCTGAAGTGCAGAATCTGTAACAGACATTCAGTCCTGGTTAGACCAAGTTTCACAAATTTCGATCTAAAGCAAAAAAGATCCACATTCCAAAAGTTTTAGATCTACTTTTAGTCACCTGTAAGTCTAGTGAAACATGTATTTCCCTTATGCTTCATGTAGGTAAGAGGGATCTGAAAAAATACATCATTAATGTATACATTTTCAAATTAAGTATAAAAAAAATAAAAAATTTAAAAAAAAAAAAAAACACATGGGAGCTATCCAGAGTGATGCTTTGCTGTGGCTGAATCTCAAATGGCATTCAATTTGGCCTATTATCACTATGCAGGTTCTGAAATGCCATAATGTTATACCCATGTAGTGAGCATGCATAGTGACTAGGAAGTCTTTTAGGGATTAAGCCTAACAGTGTCATCAAGTCTTCAGATTTTTACGTGGATCTTGAGTAGAATAAGAAGTGCAAAATTACCACTTTTTATAAAATTATAACGTTGTCTTCTGATTTCTTCGTTTAAAAAAAACCAACACATTTTCACTGTTATTTGTGGTGTAACTCCCATTAAACAGCACTGATATCTGTGAAGCACATTACTGCAGCTCACTCATGAAGCCACACTGAAAACAGTCATTTGTCCGCCACAGATGTGCTTCATGAAAATGTTATCACAGTACTGTTATGACTGTGGTCAAGTGGTCCTCCAACCTTTCTTCCTTTTGTCCTCGCAGGTCCTTCTTTGTTCTTTTGCCCACCTGTGAGCTACAGATCCATCATCATGTGCCAAAAAATATCCTGTGGCCTTAAGTGTGCACGTCACCGTACAAACAAGAGGGGCAGATGGATCGACTTGCGCTAGGGTGACAAGAGACAAAGAAATTCTTTTTTCTTTTTTCCTTCTACATCTTCCCCCTTCAGCAAAGGCCACTGTCAAGGGTACAGCCTCCACAACACAACATAGCACGATTTACCCGATTCCCAAGCAACAAAGTCTATTGACAAGCTGTCCTGGAAGGTCAAACTACACCTCAACACTGGTGGAAATCCTACACCGTGCATTATTAGCTGAATGAATGGGTAGCGAAAGGGGGAAGAAAAAAAAAAAAAAAAAAAAAGCACAAGCCTCTTCGTGTTTATAGTACACAGTCTATAAGAGCAATGGGGGAGGGGAGCTCTCCGTGGGGTCCATGCCAGCAGGGTCCTGGGAATGGGCAAGTTTATAGTTCTGCTACAGGCTATGAGAGGAGAAGCTTGTTTTCTGGCTGAGGTTCAGAAATCGATTTCCGCCCTATAGGGATTCAAGACCACCCCTCTGTCTCACCTTCTAAACCCCCCCTTGTTTCCCCCAACCCCGACAGTAAGAACAAATGTAGCATACCTCATCCAGTTTGGCTAATCTGATCCATACTCATGACTACACAAAGATCCAAGCCACCTACAGTATGAGGGGGTGTTCATGGGTTCTGTTCACACCACACACCCTGCAGGAGGCCCACACAGACACACACAGACACACACACACACACACACACACACACAGCCCTGCCATGGCTGTCCCTCTTCACACTGTGAGAGATGTTATTGGAATGTGGTGTAATTAACTGCTTCTCAAGGCTTGTGGTGAGAAGCTGATATCTCAACTCCACCTTCCCTCTCAAAAAAACGTACAAACATTATATTTGTGTTGGCACCGAACACTAAACAGGCCTTGCGACACCTAAAACTCAGGCAAGAAACTTCATTCTTGAAGAGCAACTGCCATTAAGTTATTCAAAAGTGCCACAAAAAAGTTACATAAAATGTTCTTATATCGTTATCATATCGAAGTTTAAAATATTGTTCCTTTGTCAGTGTCCAAAAAAGTAGTGAATTTGCTTTAGGCTTTAAAGTTACACAACATGACATTATAAAATGAGGGCACAGCTTAGCTGACTGACAAGCCAAACCGCATCGTTGTACTCGTGTACCAAACACTAGCTAAGGTTTACCTGTATAAATGAGAAAGGAAGAAATGTAGAAATTTTCTGTCACAGTAAGTATGATGACGGCAACCATGATGGCAACTTTTATTTGTCTTAAAGCATAAACTGTCGGAAAACTGATTTTTATTTCTTATTTATTTATTTTTACATTTTCATTGTTTTCAGACACAAGATGGCATCAGTTATGAAATTGAAATAGAGCTCTAATTTACATTTATTGTGCAGTCTAGGCTTTTCAATTCATACTGGATACGACTCAAAAAAACCCAAAAAAACGATGGAATATATTAGGGATGTGCCTTCTACCTACTTTTACCATTCAGATATCTGTTAGAGTTGTGAACAGATATTCAGTTAACCATTAGGAGAGGGGAAAAGCATACTCCATGTGGCAGAAACGTAACAAAAGCCTTCCTGCTGACTTTCACAGCATTATGTTTTACAGACATAATACAGACAAATAATGTACAGACATAACAAAACGTTATCTCAGAATGTCAGCCTGTAGCCATACTGGTGTTGGTTAAAATTCATTAAAAGTTTGTCAAAGTAACTGTTTGAAGCCTATAAACACTTTGTTATTTCTGAGATGGCTGAAAATCGCATTAGAATAACAAATATTTTGAGATCACAATGGGAATACTTGTTTATAATAACCTTAAAGTCACTTCCGATATTTCTGGGTTAGCCTATATTTACTAGACCAGTGAATAAAACACGAATGAATACTCCACATGAGAGCAGCCTGGTGAAAAAATTAAAAGCGTCATGGTTGAGATTTGCCGCACGTGCAGTGTCGCTTCTGGTGTAAAATGGACCAAATGTACAACTTTTTTTTTGTTTTGTTTTAATGGAGTGATACTAGAGGTTATAAAAACGTATTAGCTTTTTGTGTCCTGCAAGCTACATATCTGTCCACCTGCTCCTGCATACACAAGAGCAAAAAAAAGCCCACTTTTAAGACGTTTTTGAGATGGGATTTTCCCCCTCTGACTGGGCGGCGGCAACAGAGCTGTAGGTCGATGAGGGACGGTAACGTAATTTGTGAGGGATTTGACTGTCTGGATTCGATTTAAACAGAACTAAGTATTTGTCCAGCCTTGTAAAACTATGAACTTTACCTATTTACACTGGATTAAAAATCATAGATCTTGTCGGTAATCACCTTCCCAGGTAAAACTAACCCAAAACTTAGCCATCTCAAATGGGACTTTCAAATGTGGATAAGCAGAGATCTCGACTTTTCTTCCATAGACCCCATTGTTGGACTTATAAACCTCAACTAAAAAAATTCGTTATCTCTTTCTCGTCACAACTCCTGGTGGGCATGTTTCAGATAAAATAATCCACATGCATTCCTTTTATTTCATAAAAGCCTATCTTGTTAAGATGGTGTGCTGTACTGTTTCTAAATAAATCACCGGCAGGGAAAGGGGGAGGGGAAAAAAAAAAAAAAAAAAAAAAAGAGTGAACATAATGCAAAGCATATGAACTTCAATCTAATTGCACTCATATAACTAACAAGAACCACTTGTACTCATAAAGAGTGCTTTGAATTTTAGCAGCAGTTTCACACACTAAAAATACCTGCTCTTATTTTGCCTGGCACCATCTACAGTATATCAAAGAGGTTTTTATACCAAAATATACAGTATTATTAAAAGCACATTTAATGACATTTAAAAGCATAGGTAATGTTCTAATCTTTCACGGATGATTCTGAACCTTGTAATCGAAGAGTTAAGAGAGTGTGGATTAAATGAACCGCACTACACGAAAATTGACTTCAACTCCCAAGCAAGTCAAATATAATTACAAAGAGATATACAGAATTATGGTTTAGACAAATTTATATTATAAATGTCTGTTAGCGGTAAGGCTTTTTAAATGCAAGAGTTTTTGAAAGCAACTAAATGCAGGTAACTAGTTCAAATTAGCAAATCATTGCAGAAATTATATCCAGTAACAACACGAACTCAAATTCTTTACTCTGTCAAATAGAAACAACCCATAAAATCATTACAGTACAAAAATCAGCCAGGAAGGAAACAGCAGTTAAATTGAAGCTCCTCAGTGCTGATGGATCACCCATGAAGAAACTCATTGCTGAATACCACAAAAATGACAGCACATCTCATTTTGATGATGACTCATTCTAAACCGAAACTGAGACCAAACAGAAAGCTGAAACTTATGACAGAACCATCATTCATTCAAAACCAACACTGAAGCATAATCTGATATAATCATCACAAAGTCTGCACAAGAGACTCCCAAGTGGCGCAACAGAGAAGCATTCGCCCCATCATCAGATCGCAAACTCAAATCCTTATGATGCTACAGCCATCCGTGACCGGGAGCCAAGGAACCAAATTTAGCCATGCTCTCTGGGTGGGACAAATGGCATGCTCCCTCTCCCCTGTCAATCACAGAGGTACTAGCCAATCGTATGCTTTGTGGGCATCATGGGTGTCTGTGAGCTCATGCATAGCCTTCCTCCAAGCATGTTACGCTGCCCTGTGATGCAGCATGAGCAGCAGTTTCAAAAGATGCAGTTAGCTGACTTCATGTGTCTCGGAGGATGAACGGATTAGCCTTCACCCTCCCCGGTTGGTAGTTGTCGAATAAATGGGGGGAAATAAAAAATTAATACAGTCTGTTGAGTCAGTTTTCACCCTTTTCCTACATCCGGATGTGTTTATGATGCCTGCATCCCACATCATCTCCTGCCAACACTTAAACCTTTCAGTGGATCTGTACTGGTATGAGTAGGGACCTCATGGGAGTCATTAGGTCTGATTGCTCTACATGGTCATATAATAGCTAAAGAACATGTGGTCATTTTACAGGTCTGGAGCACCCCACGGTGCAAACACTGTGCCTTTAAAATGTTCCCCATTCCATGATTATAATGCCCCCATACACACTGCCAAAGTCAAGAGCAGTTTAAATGAAACCAGAATAAAGTCAAATAAATGCCTTCCCTTTGCCTCCCCAAGCAGCCGATCTAAACACCCCAGCAACTTTATGAAAACTTCTGGAACATAGAGCGCAAAGTAGCTTCTCAAACAGGAACTTGTTTACCTACGTAGCACTGCACTGATATTTCACTACAGAAAGTGTCAAACTTGTGAGAACATGTTTGTTTTTGATACTCGATATGAACATTTTTAATACATTTTATAACATAAAATTTTGTTACATTTTTTCAAATTGTCTCCCAACATAACTCTCTACATTGCTGTGCCTCTTGCTTCAGTTCTTAGACCAATTAAAGCTGTACATGCTGTAGCTTGATCAGATATAAGACGCACAAACCATCTGTTAAAGGAAATTACAGGCTAGATGTTCTATGCATATAGCTCCACTCTACCCAGAACAGGAATTGGCTACGCTTCTTTACTGGTGTCAGCCCAAAACCAAAATGGATTACAGCTGTAGTGGGAAGACGTTTAGCAGAGGATGACAAGTTGCTAATGTTTCCCTTAAAAAAGCCTTAGGCATCTGGCACAGGGCCTTGTAAAAGGAATGGTAACTCTGCATATAACAGTAACCTCAGAAATGTACATTTAATATGCCTAAATTTAGCTTCAGCAAATATCTTAGGTTATTAGGAATTAGGACCAGGAATTAGGAAAGCTACAAAATGCATCCATGGCCATGAACCTCAAAAATCTAAAACATCATAACTATAACAGAAATGTGACCGGGTTGAACTGTTACAGGCACAAATATCTTGCCTTGTTATCCAACCTTCACTCTCGCTCCATGTTCACCAACAGAATCTGATCATTATCTCCTGTTACAACAAGCTATATAAACAACAGTCAAAGAAGTGTGGCTTCATGAAAGTCTCCATTCCAGGTTAGCTAACACTTCTATTAAAAAAAAAAAAAAAAAAAAAAAAAAAAAAAAAAAGAAAAAGGCACCACCGCCCCCACACAAAAAAGAGTGTTTTAAGCCACCCCCATGGGTGACATTGTGGCAATAAATTAACCCGGTGAAAAAACAGAAAAAGAT
>CM075013.1:16811685-16822131 GCA_037576675.1 Pangasius sanitwongsei | reverse complement strand
AATTCCAATTCTAGGATATCAAATTACAGAATAATTCCAATTCTAGGATATCAAATTACAGAATAATTCCAATTCTAGGATATCAAATTACAGAATAATTCCAATTCTAGTGCACAAAATTCCAGCATAATTCCAATTCTATGACACCATATTTGAGCCTAATTCCAATTGTACTATACCAAATTCCAGCCTAATTCAAATTCTAGTACATGAATACCAGAATAATCTCAATTCTAGCACACCAAATTCCAGATTAATTCAATTCTAGGACACTAAAATCCAAACTCCAGACTATTTCCAATTCTAAGACACCAAAATTCTAGTCCTAGCACACTATATTCCAGACTAATTGCAATTTTAGCACACCAGACCATAAAATTATGAGTTGAAGCTGGTGTCTTAAACCAAATGCAGCTTTCCTGACCCTGAGTTTGCGGAGACTCAGATCAGCTTGATGGTAGAGCTGTAGGTTAGCCCATATCTGTAAGTAGCATTACACTCTTATTTTCTCTTGTAAGGGGTGAGTTCAGGCAAAGTAATCTATGCCAGACTCATTCATTCATCTTCAGTAATAGCTTTCTCCAGATTAAGGTCATGGTGGATCTTTTTATTTCGCAAAACCTCAACCTTGAGTATGAGTCAATAGACAGAGTGTTCCAATATTTTTTAAGTATAGATTTTCAAATAAGTACTTTTTTTTTTTTTTTTTTTTTAAATTTTGCTTAACTTGACCATTTAAAATGACCACACTGAAAATGCTTAAACACTCTTCTCTTCTGTTTTTTTTTCTGCTGGCCCAGTGCAGAATATCAGATTATATTATTATACTTCTCACACAATAAAGAATAGACGAATAAAACCAGAGAAGACTATCAGAGCTGCACTTTATTAGTGTAACTGAACAAATACCAACTAAAGTCCACAACATACGCATTTTAAGCTCCAGAGTACATAAAATTTACATCACCACAGTTTAACGGACATCAGCTAGTTTTTTTAACATAGATATCTACTGCGTTAGTCTCTCAGTTCCTTACCACACACAGTAGGCTTGATTATTCAGCTGTAATTACATCAGTGTGGAAAGTGTATGTGATATATGTGAATATGATACAAATAGAAACACAGTGAGGAAAGTGGCACACGGGAGAACATTCTGACAAAAGATGATTACGTCACCAAATCAGTGATTATTTAAAGGTTGGTAAAAAGTCTTTAAATGTTCAAGTTCTTTTGACATACAGTACGTCACATAAAGTATCTACATCTTAAAAGGTCCCATTCAGTAGGAAAAGATCGAATCCTCTTGGCCTTAAAAGGAAAATAAGCACATCCAAATACACCAAAGTGGTCATGCTGTCCACCTAGTGGTCAAACAGACTAACTGCCTTTTAATCAATTAGTCAGTGTGTACTGTGTATACTGTATATAACATGTTTTAGATGAATATTCTTGTTATTCAAACTAACAGGCATATATGAGGGAATATACATATATATATTCCTATGCATACTTGTCCAGGCTTCTGTGTTTGTACAAAATGAATCAATTTTTTTTCTTACAATAATTGATTGTAATTAAAAGCACAGTTACACGTACATTTTAAACTCACAGTAAAATCCGTATGTGGAAACACCTCTGAGTTGTCATGCTGCATAAACCTTTGGTCTATCGTAATGTGGATTAGTGCATTAACAGCTACACTACTTGTGAGAGTTCATTTGACGAGTAGCACTTCGAACCAGAAATGATTGTCTTGTTGAAGGAATAGCTCTAGGTGGAGTGTATTATTGGAGGAGTGCACTATTACCTGCAGTGATTTCTACTAATACACAGTGAAGTTAGTTGTACATTCTGTATTTCACTTTTTTCAGTTTTTCACATAATCTATCGAGGACAGCAGACTGTTCTGTCAGTACAAAAGTAGGGGAAAAAGGTGCAGTGACTCATGACATGTGATCTGAATAGAAATCAAAGGAGACAGAAACAAACTGCATTAAATTAGTGTAAAAATGTGAAGCAGAAACACAACCCGGGTTCCACAGTCTAACTGAAATATTGAGGTTCTGGACAAAAGGCTGGGTTTAAACGCCCCCTTGTGGTGAATCTTCAGTTTGTCAAATTTAAGTGAAATTTATAAAGAAGAACTATGAGTGGCTTGGAGTCTAAAAGAGATATAATACAAGCTGTGTAAAAATGCTACCTGAGAACTGTGTATACTCTGATTCCTCTTATATACTTCATATGTGACTTAATATTTGTGATAGAATTATGTACCTATTATGGATTACTGGCACTGAATCATCTTTTTTCATATACAAAAATAATTTTCTATTATATGACCTGTAAATATTCACTAAAATCCTCAGTTGCCTGAGTTAATACTGTTGGTAGAATTTAAGCCCTGTCCTGTCCACTTCCCTGGTCTTTCTTTCTGGTGCCACAGGGGAGGTGCTGTAACAATGACTGTGTGTGTGTGTGTGTGTGTGTGGGAGTAGAACCCCTTAGGGGTTCCGGCAGATGAACCAGATCTCGTTTCGACGAGACGGCACCCCAGGGTTCTCGTAAACAGCCACCATGTATTGGTCTTGGTGAATGTCATCAGACGTTCCCAGCAGCTCCCACAGCAGGCTGATCTGCCGTGAGATCGTCTCCTCCGTGGTGGTGCCAAAGAAAACCCTAATGGAAGCACATACATGCATCACCATACACTTTCCCCTGAAGAACAATTATTCCTCTGAGTCACTTTGTGCTGCCTTTAAAACTTAAGACAACCTTGTTATAAATTTCATCACGTGAAATGAAAATCATGATGCAAATTTCTACATGTACGGAATGTGTAGTTATAAGAAGTCAACGAGACATGGCTTCCTGAAGATGGTTAAGAGCCCGAGCCTTTTTCTGAACAGGTTCCTTTTTTTGTATAATCTTGAAATGTTGCCCAATTTTAAGCCAGAAATCTTGTCAGTCACATTGACTGATTACTACCACACATTTCAGAATATCATGATTGGCTAAAAACCTTCACAAGCATACAGGCACAAAACTGGCAAGATGAAGCCTGGTTTTTAAGCAGTTAACAGAGAGATCGGTCATGCAGGGAAGCATCTTACCGGGTGATTACTCGCAATGAGTCCCTGTGGACGATGGTGATGTCTGAGTCAGCAGACTGGGGAGGGTTTGCCTGCAACTCCGCAGGCAAGTAGAAAGCTGTCAGGACTTCACTTTCGAAGCCCCTGCCATCCTCTAGCATCGTTATTCCGTTCACCACAGGCACGGTCATGCCCAGGTAATGACCTGGAGAAATCATTACACAGGAAACATTAGGTTTGAAGTTATACAACATGTTGTTCATTAGTTATAGTGTCCTTGTTGTGATTTGTGTTAAATTGTGCTAAATACCAGCTGAGTTCTCCTTGCAGATGAAGCGCATGAGTTTCATGAAGCCCATAGAGATGCTCTGCTCATACAGCTTTTCTCCAACAGTGATACAGGCCCATTTACCTGGTGGATACACCCTCTCCTCATATATCACCTCACCCAGCTAAAACACAGGCACGCACACAAAATGCAGACAAAATGCATTTGTATCCATTCCTAGCATAACAAAAGCAGTACATTTGTATCCTAAAAGAGCTCCTGAGTTTGTGTAAATTTACATATAAGGGACTCACTTATGCAATTTTATATACAGATTATATTGTCGAGTTTAAATTAATTTTGCACGCAAATTTAATTAAAAATTTTACACACAGATTTAATTAAAAATAAAAACATATCTGTACATGAAGACAAAAAAAGACTAGCTATACAAGGAGGAAGAGTAAGTGTGTGCCTGTGGAAACCGACATGCTGCAGTGGCTGAGCTGCATTACTGGAAGATTTACAATGCACTTTCGGGTCTGTGACCCTTTATGGAGTTTTGTAGGTATCACTAAATAAAAATAAGCTGTGCCATAAACATGCTTGATAATTTATGGGTGATTGGCATTTATGAACACTAGTATGAAGAAAAACAGTGTTACCAAAACTTGTAAATTTGGCAGGAACTTTAAGCTTGGTTTGGCCAAAATAAAAACCATTTATGCACAACTTTAGTAAAAGATGTAGAATTGTAGTGCATTACTAGCAACTGTTTAATAATCCTAAAACATTTCATTAATAAAGCACATTCTCTTCGATTGTACAAGAGCTACGGGGACATTCATTCATTTGTTTTCAGTAAGTCCTAGATAGGATCTGGAGCCTATCCCAAGAACACTCGGTGTGAGGCGGGAATACACCCTGGATGAGATGCCAGTCACACACCTGCACACATTTACACACGGGGCAATTTAGCACACCCGGTCCACCTACTGGCTGGATTGAACTGGGGTCCCTGGAGCTGTGAAGCAGCAACACTACCTGCTACACCTCTGTGCAGCCTGTCTTTATTGTATGACATGCTGACTTATTGCATGACATGCTTTGGGCATGCCTTTAGGTTTGGACAAATGCCAGGTTTTGCTGCCTAGGCATGCGCTGCAGAGCCACAGCTTGAGCGAAATTAATCTGAATTGGACTCACCACTGCTAACAGACAGCCATTATCAGTCTGTGGCAATACAAAGTGCAGTGCTTTATTAATGCTATTATTAAATGGTGAATGGTGGAAAAAAAATTCATACAGAGCCCAGAATACATGAACATATATGAAGTGTTACAGTGTATTACTGTGACCCACAGTAGTAATGTTTGTGTGTGACCAAATCATAAAAGGCAACTACATTTTGTCATTCCATGTCTAACACCTGTGAGGGAACGCAAATCTATAGCAAGGGAATGATTTCTGTATTTCAGTAAAATGCTTTGTGTATAAAAGGTAATCATGTCATGACATCCTGAAATAGTCCTGAGATTTCTGAAAATGTTTGCAGTGTCGTCTTTAATTATGTGGATGTTGATGTGCAAGGTGTGATCCTAAAGCTGTCAAATTCCATCCTAATCAGCAGCAACCCGCTGCACAAAGACAATTCTGAAGTGAAGCCTGTAACGTGTGTTTCAGAGGAGGAGCACCATGGCAGCCATTTGCAGGCAGGTTCCAAACTGAAGTCATGAAAAGCATTTATTTCAAAGCCCTTATGTAACTGTGGTTCTGTGAATACCAGATAACCTCCATGGCCAGTGATTATCACCTGCATACCTTCTTGCGCACTTGCTGTGTAATGTATGACATAGAATGTATGGCATAGAATGTGAAATACTGTTGTCATATAGCCAACGTAACATTAAAGAATAGTCTTTTTCAAAGAGAACAACCCATGTATACTTTGCTTCTGGGATTCTTTGCCCAGTTTTTATGCTGCTATGAGTTGTATTATAACCATATGGTTTACTATCCAAGTCCATAATATAATGTGACCTGTTATTTCTTATGCAACCTTAAAAAGGTCCTTTCTAGCACATTTGTGGTGCTAAGGTCCTATGTAGGTTATCTAAGGTCCCAAGGGTTCCAGGTAGAATTGTTAGCTGTTTCTCTTTGTTTACACTTGTAAATTTGGTCCAGCAAGCTAATGACTGAACAAACAACACATGCAGAAGCTAAATGTTAACAATGAAAGCAATGAAATAAAACTTTCACACATGAAATGTCTTATGACGGCACTTAAATAAGGTTGTATTGCAGGAAATATGTTTATGTTCATTCATAGACACTCACTTATAATATAGAAGTAATGTGACCTCATGTTACTGAGTATAAAATGTTTTAGATCTCTAAAATGTATATATTCGGGACTAACTTATACCTTTTCATGTGTTGATATGGTGACAAAAGGAACCTGTTCCACTTCCTGATTCCTCCTCGTCATCTCCATAATCGGGCCAGTCATCTCTAGGGGGAGAATATGAAGATCACACAGAGTGTGAGTTGAGCTTGATTTTAATGACTTATCTAAAATCCTTCACTTACTGGTCATGATTTGATTAGAGGTGGGGAACTGTTGTAACAACCATCTAAAGCCAAACTTATTCCACACACATTGTGCAAAGAGCTGTGTAGAACGTACTAATAATACACAACCTCCACCAAGTATTGAAGTGTGTGTTTTAAGCCTGTTACATTTTACTTTCCTATAAGTATTGAACTTATTTCTCTTATATGGCATACAACTATAATCCTGTAGAACTGAAGGCTAATAAATGTTTTCAGTGTGCCCAATGCCACAGAGCAGCTGAATGCAGTAGAGAAGCTTAGAGAGCAAAATCTCCACAGACAAAACTGCGTGTCCTTAGAACCTTTCAACTCTCAACACAGCACTGTGTAGCAATGAGGGGGAAGAAAAACATGTTAGCTGACTAAGCTATACAGCAACCTCAAGGATTAGTTCAGACAGAAATGAAATCTGCACTACTTTTCCCCTAATGTAGATGATCAGCTGTAGATGATAAGATATATTTGGTGTCTGTCATTTGCTTCTATAGTTTAGCACATGAGGTCTAATGCACAAGATTCACACCTCCTGCCTGAATCGGATACCTCTCTGGCATGATACCAAACTACGTGCTGAGAAGAAGCAAGTGATTTTGGCTCCAAGATGGCCTCTATTATGGTTAGCTCGAAACTCAACATGGCTTGAGGCAAGCTTGTTAGGCATGCAGTTTGCCTAATGCCAAAAGCTTACACGCTTCCCTTTCTTGTTAGCTGCATTAGCCTTGTAGCTCCAGTTCAAAACTAAAGAAGCAATTGTAAAGAAATTGTGTAAAGTTCATTTCTGGCCAAACTGTTCTTTTAAATTCATGATTCTGAACAGTAACTGACTAGAAATTCATGATTCTGAACAATAAAACAAGAAAAGTAAGATTAAAAGAGGCAGTGGCATAAGTATTCCCCCTTTTCCATATTTTGTCGTGTTACACCCTAGACATGAAATGGACCTAACTAGGGTTTGACACAAAATAACCCATAATATAAAAGTATATTTAATATTTGTAAATAAAATGTAAACTATATTGATTTCAATATTATGGGATATTTTGTGTAGCTGTAAATTGAACCATGACGGCCATAACCAAATCCTTTTCAAACCCTAAATTCAGAAACTGTACCTCTTGGGACGGTGACCTGATGCGTCCGCCCCACAGCCTGCCAGTGAGCAAGCAGCCTTTCCTCCTCCTCCTCATCTGCTGGCTGGGAGTTGTCAGTGATGTCATCATCTAACTGCTCATCATCCAGTTCAGCAAGATCTTCAATTGAGATAAGAGCCATTCCCCCCCCTCCTCCCCCCCCCCCCCAAATTTGCAGTGTGACCTGAAATACACCAAGGCATACAGGTTTTCATTTACAGGAGATGTGAAAAAGTATGCTCATTTACACACATTTAGATTGATTACAAAGGAGGAAATGAATGACACGCCTGAATGCAAATCTTGCTCAAACAAGCAGTAGTCTGGCTGTCACATGTACTCCAGGAAATAACCTCTATTACTTTAAAAAAAAAAAAAAAAAAAAAAAGGGCTATTGTTCATTCATGCTCACCAAATAACTTCTATGGAACTCTCTCAAGCCAGAACTTGATAAAAGAAGCCTGATTCCAATCTTTTCCACCCTTACAGATTAAAAAAAACCTCAACCATCTGCTAGTACAAAGGCTAGTTTTAACTAACACACATTTCTCCCCACTTCGCTTCATTACACACATACTTTTTATGCCCTGATGAGAATCAACAACCATGAGAATACGACTGACAACGCCCGACCTACACACCGCAAGCACACACCCATGTTGTAGCCTGAATTTGGGCTCATATATACCCGTGCTGTTCCTAAACTCCAGTACTCAAGGGGGCGATACGGGAAAAATCAGAGCAAAGAATAAGAGCTGCTGTATGCCTTTACTTAAAACCACCATTAAACAGGCAACCCACAAGGCATCTGTAGTTTTTACAGAGCTGGCAATGTTGTTTGGGGGCAGAAAAAGGCTTGGCAATGTTTTCACTGCAATTGCTATTCATATCGTAAGCAGCAGAAATATGGAGCTTGGAAGCAGACAAAAGTATTTGAACATGAATTCCATGGATTTGAATCATATCTACATCACATAAAACAGAATTTATTTTTTCTGTGTATTAAATTTATGTACATTTCTGCAATAATTTATTTCTTCATTACTTCTTAATTACAGTTTTTGAGATTTTTATTTATTTATTTTTTTAAAATAAGAAACCTAAAACAAATCTCAAAAATGCAATTATCCAAAATATAGATTTTATGTAAATGAGGCCAAAGGTGGAACAGCTGGGAGCATCTTTGTTTTATCAAACAAATAAAAATGTTTTTATGCTCTAGTCTAATAGCTAGAAAACATTTACATCAATTTAAATCAAATCTGTATTTTTGATATTTAAATTTTTAAAACTTTAATTACAGGTTAAAAAGTAACCTGTAATTTTGAATTATATGATTTTAAAGGCAAATGATTTTCTTACCGTTACAGAAAGGCAAAAATGTACTTTATGTAATTTATTCAGTACTCCAGAGAAAAAATATATAAAATTCATATTCAGATCATTTTCTCAGCTTCCAAGCTCCAAAGAGAGAGCTGTATTAACTACAATATTTACAGAATATGCTCCTCCAGAGACTATTTAAAAAAAAAAAAACACTAATCATAATAATTTGTGTACCATTGTACTTACTGCACGGGACAAAAACACTTTCAATGCATGAAACTGGTTTTGCGTTGCTTAAAGCATGCATACTAGCACAGGTATCAGCCATATACTCCCAAGTATGTACTCTCATGTCTGGTAGATTGTAAAATTTGGATTACACATTATATTAGTTGTTAATTATTATTTTCTGCTATTTTATCAAAAAAAGAAAGGGCACAATAAACAAAAAAAAAGAAATTACAGATGTTTCAATTTAACTTGAAAAGTTAGCCTGTACATTTTTCAAAACTGCCACCATTTATTTGGCCAAGAAATGTTCTTGGTCCATTATATGTATATACATATAATATTTAATCACATTAATTAGCCCTGGTGTCACAGGGCACATCCAGTCCCAAGCCCAGGTCAGGCAGGAGACCCAGAAGGGGTTAGTACTGCAAGGACATGCAGAATAAAACTATTTTAAATGCATCTATTGAATAAAATTATGATGGTCAAAATTGTAGGCTGATCATTTGCAACCCATAAGTTAATATTTTCCCTATTATGTACAATGGTTTGGTCTGCTGTGCTTTTGTGGTAAAAGCTTCCATGCCTTTTGTGGCTAATTATAGCTATTTTCATGTGTGTGTGTGTGTGTGTGTGTGTGTGTGTGTATGGGGGGAGGGTGTCTCTGACTATTGGGCCTAATTTCTTTCATTCATGCAAGTTTGTTAAGATGTTGCATGTCAGGCGCGTAAAAAAAAAGAGAACGAATGGTTAACTCAAGGGAGTGTATGCCAAAGTTCTTAATGCAGTATTGAATATCATATTAGAATACACTATATAGTCAAAAGCATGTGGACACCTGACCACACCCATATGTGGCACTTCCCCAAACTGTTGACACAAAGGTGGAAGCACACAGTTGAATAGAATGTCTTTGTATGCTGTAGCTTTACGATTTCCCTTCACTGGAACTAAAGGGGCCCCAAACCTGTTCCAGCATGATAATGCCCCTGTGCACAAAGCGAGAATCTGTAGAGACTGAATTGGTTTTGCCAGGGTTGGAGTGGAACAACTCGAGTGGCCTGCACAGAGCCCTGACCTCAACCCCACTGAACACCTTTGGGATGAACAGGAACACTGACTGTGTCCCAGACCTCCTCACCCAACATCAGCGGCCATCCTCACTAATGCTCTTGTGGTTGAATGAGCACAAATCCCCACATCCACATCCAAAATCTAGTGAAAAGCCTTCCCAGGAAAGTGGAGGTTATTATAACAGCAAAGAGGGAATAAATCTGGAACAGGATGTTCAACAAGCACGTAAGGGTGTGATGGTCAGGTGTCCATATACTTTATGCAAATATATTGTAGGTTATAGAACAATTATGAGTTACAGTATATTGTATATTGTATAATGTATATTTCAGGGTTGTGTGCGTTTCCTTGAGGGCTCTTTTTTAAATGGTTTATCCTGTTCCCAGGCAATGTGTACACTGGACCTGACATTAATCAGTGTCTTTAAAACTGATCATATCTGAATGAATAATGAAATTAGACTAAAACCATAATTTAGTCTTGCGAAAATGACAAACCCAAAATCATGCAAAACAACCATATCAATCAAAAGTCATAGTGATATTGCAATATAATCTAATGTTTTCTCAGTTAGGCTATATATATATATATATATATATATATATATATATATATATATATATATATATATATATATATAATCAGTACTATGGAAATGTCTTAGGCTCACTATTTTTTGTATTTAAAAGTTTGTTATAGATTTTTGTGTGTT
>CM075013.1:16756076-16811585 GCA_037576675.1 Pangasius sanitwongsei | reverse complement strand
TATTACTGTTTACTGCTCTTTATAGTATTTTTTTAAATGTAGAAACATTTAATTTCATTATTTTTGAAGGCATCTTTACCCTACAGCACTTCTTTGCATGTTCCTATAGCACATATATATATATTTGAATGTCTTATAAGACATTTGCAAAGAACTATCTATATATATATATATATATATATATATATATATATAGTTCTGTGCAAGAGTCTTAGGTCTTAAGACTTCACAGCCTACTGCAGTCAAATAAAACATTTTGAGTATTATCAGTTGAAATGTGTGTGTGTGTTGTTTTTTTGTTTTTAAAGCTGTAGTAAATAAGTTGATTAGAAGTCACAGATTGCATGCTTGAGTAGTTCCTCACCCTGAAATGAGATTAAGCGCTGAGGACACTGTTTTCTCCCTCAATCCATGCAGCGCTTCAACGCCAGGAAAGTAGGTCAACCAGCAGGAAACACAGTGACTGGGAGAAACGCGCCTTTCCTTCACACGCACACCATATAATCCACGTGTTTACATCAGTGGATGAATGTCACTCTATGTCCAGTCGCTATTTCTTACTGTAATTTAATAACCGCCGCAATTACTATAGACTACACATCAACCTGTAAACAATAACGTTACACCACAACAATACCGAATTATATCACAGCTACAACACAGCCTAGTGCGATTCTATACGCACTAGGCTATACACACACACACACACACACACACACGACATGTAAAAGTAGTGTAATAAACAGTAAACACTCACCCGGTTCAGGAAGAGAGAAGAGTGAAACAGCAGCTGCTCTTCTTCTGCACCGTCTGCGATAGTGCGCTTCGGCGGTCACGTGACCTCCGTCTCTACTATCAGTGAGGATGAGTGTGAATGAGAGGAGCAGTCTGAAGAAGAAACGCAAGCTGTTTGCTTTGGCTTTGGCTTTGGCCTGATCAAATGATCACATGAGAAGGAATTAACATGTTATCAGACGGGTATTAACCTTTAAATGCATTGATTAGTCAATAGCTAATCTGCTTTCTGATTCAAGAAATTTCCTTCTAATAACTATCAGTATTGTATGGTTATCAAGACTCAAGAATGATCTTGAAGGCATGTGCTGAAATGATAATAAAAAAAAAGAAGCTATAATAAATAAATTCTCAATAAATAAATATATTAATGAATAGTTTAATATAGTTTTTGAAAATCACATAAATTAGGTATGCATTATGTATCTTTGGGATTTGTTCATACACTCACTGAACATTTTATTAGGAATGCTATTCTAATACTGGGTATGGCCTTCGCTCTCAAAACAGCCTCGATTTTTATTGCCATGGATTCCACAAGATGTTGGAAACATTCCTTTGAGATTCTGGTCCATGTTAACATGATTGCATCACACAGTTCCTGCAGATTTTTCTGGTGCAACTATATGCTGCAAGTCTCCTGTTCTACCACATCCCAAAGGTGTTGTATTGGATTCAGATCCAGTGGCTGGAAAGACCACTGAAGAACACTGAACTCATTGTCATGTTCATGAAACCAGTTTGAGACTTTTGCTTTGTGACATTATCATGCTGGAAGTAGCCATTAGAAGATGGGTGAATTGTGGCTATGAAGGGATGCACATGGTCAACAACAATACTGAAATACGCTGTGGCATTCAACGATGATTGAATGCTATTAACGATCCCAAAGTGTGCCAAGAAAACATTCCCCACACCATTACACCACCTCCACCAGCCTGGATAGTCAACACAAGGTAGGTTGGGTCTATGGATTCATACTGTTGGTGCCAAATTGTAACCCTACCATTTGCGTGTCTCAGCAGAAATCAAGATTCTTCAGACTAGGCCACGTTTTTCCAGTCTTCATCTGTCCAGTTTTGGTGAGCGTGTGCCCACTGCAGCCTCAGCGTTCTGTTCTTGTCTGACGAAAGTGGAACCTGACGTGATGTTCTGTTGTAGCCCATCCACCTCAAAGTTTGATGTATTGTGCATTCTGAGATGCTTTTCTGCTCACCACAATTGTACAGAGTGGTTATCTGAGATTCTGTCGGCTAGAAGCAGTCTGGCCCTTCTCCATTGATCTCTCTCATCAACAAGGCATTTCTGTCTACAGAACTGCCGCTCACTGGATGTTTTTTCTGTATTGCGCCATTCTTTGTAAATTCTAGAGACTGTTGTGTGTGAAAATCCCAGGAGATCAGCAGTTATAGAAATACTCAAACCAGCCCATCTGGCACCAACAATAATGCCACAGTCAAAGTCACATTTTTTCCCCATCCTGATGGCTGAACGTTACCTGAAGCGGCTGGCCCGTATCTGCATGATAATGTGCACTGCACTGCTACCACAGGTTGGCTGATTAGATAATTGCATGAATGTGTAGGTGTTCAAGTGTTCCTAATAATGTGCTCAGTGAGAGTATATCTATTTATTAATTATGCTTTTATTTTTTTGTTTGTATTTATTTATTCATAATGCAAGCTCAACATAGACAATGCTAATAAATTTCCAAAATACACACACACACACACACACACACACTTGTCTTTCTATCTTTGTGAGGACCTTCCACTGACATAATTATTAATGCAGCTAATTAAGACTATGCCTACACCTTTTGGTTTTTATATTAAAATTGTAAGTTTTTATATAAAAATTAATCTTTGTGGGGACATTTAATTATTATTTTGATTATTCGAGAAAACTGTTGTTATTTTTTAAATAATTTTATTAATTATTTTTTTAATCTCTGATTTCTTTCTTTATTAACTTTACTAACTTTTATTTATTTATTTATTTATTATGTATTTCTTCATTCATATGACAACAGTGGTTTTCATACCGGCTTCATGTGCAGCTGAGCTAATGGGAAAAAAACTGGCTAATTAATTAAATTAAAAAAATATTTTAGGTAATTTTGGAAAATGTTACAGATTGTAGTTGGTGTAGTGACTTAAATCTCAGTAAATCAACAGATATTTAAGGACCTCCTTTAAAATCCACCCACTCAGTCAGAACTCAGAGGTGAGATGTCAGAAGCAAAATACCCCCAGAAAAATGAGCTAAATGAAAACTGGAAATAAATACTAGAAAATGGTATCAAACAGGAAACAAGGTAACTGCAAAATGTTGTAAAGACTGAAGATTTACTTATTTACTCCGCTTGTACATCGTGAATTTTGTCCAAGGCACAAAATGTACTCCACAGGATTTCTGTTTCCTTTTTAAGACAAAATAATGAAATTCACAGCTTTATGTGGTCCACAAAAGACTATAGATATAAAACAGAATAAAACAGAAATCTTTTGCCTTACTTTGAAATGTATGAAAGCAAATCAGTAGAAATTTCTGCAGCACTCAGTGCTGTAACAACCATACAGTCTAATGCAAACCTCTCTCCCAGTGGCACTGAGTAAACTATACAGATAATCAACAGGTTTTTTTCATCTTTAACCCTGAGTAGCCCATGCAGCATCAGCAAAGACATTCCATGATGAATCCAGCAAAAAAAAAAAAAACATCTAACATTTGTGATGTCACACTTATTTTTAGGTATAAATTTCCTTACGTCTTTTTCAGTAGAACACAAGGCTATTATAAGTGTCGCCCAATGCTACTGCAAATGATTGCTTTCAACAGCACGAACAACAACCCAGCTGTGCAGTAAAGTGCACACTGCTGTGAAATAAGACAGTTTTAGTTACATGACCTGTGTTTAGTCATCATTGCCCATTTTTTTTTTTTTTTTTTTGGGGAGAGTTAGAGTTCCCTGAGAGGTGTGAACATTCAAAAGGTGAATGGAGAATCAAAAATAACAGCCATTTTCATCAAATAAATCACATTGCACATTCCATATAAAAATATTGTATAGGCACATTCCTTAATTATTAATAATAGTAATTACTGGTTTTAAAATTCAAACATGATTTCAAATTTTTCTGTACAGAAAAACAACCAACAAGTGGAAGAATTTCACTCACTTGTACAGGATATGGTACATGAGCTAGAAATACAAATGCTTGCATCAAGGTAAAAAAAAAAAGAATTTGTGTGCAGGCAAGTGAATGAATGTGTGTGTGTGTGTGTGTGTGTGTGTGTGTATTCTATTTTCCAGTGTTGTCGTATAGCTCCACAGTGCTGGAGCTCAGGGCTCGACTGTCTCTCAGCCTCCTGCCTGCTCTCCCACCCTGTGAACAGGAAAGAGTTTCAGCTTAAATCACTGAGAGCTACGCCTATTTTTGCCCATTTTCTATACCTATGTTAACAGTAAATAAAAAAATATTAAATTTAATTCAAATGTTTTATGCAGTTTTATTCAGATAGGTTGATGAATGACCAGGATTATGATTGATGTAGGAACTTAATAACAATAAAGTATAATTGGTCAAAAGGTCCTAGATCTTAGCAAGGATTAGAAACATTACAGGGAACAAAAGCAAAATTTTTCACTGAAAGTAATCAAAAATGTGAACTCCAAATAGTTCCAAATAGTGGAAACATTATTTTTTACAAATGCTTAACCAGTTAATAATATTATTTTCCAATGTGATAGCTACGCCTAAACTCCTGTCCAGAATCCGTCACTTCCTGTATGCCTGCTTACAGGACAGCTGACATATGACAGTAGTTAGCTGATACAGCTAGGTTTTTTTGGGACGATGGTGTGATGACAGAAAATATTTTTTCCTACAATTCTGCAAGCAACAAATCACACTACAAAGTAGAATGATGATTTGAAAATGTACACCCATTTCTGGTTAAATGCAGTGTTTGGTTTTATTCATACCCTAAGTTTCCTATAAGTAGAGTAGGCTATCATATGTGAAGAAAGGTATTAATCATTCTTATTTCATTTCAACCGGAGAGAAGCAGGAGTGCTGGAGCAGGAACATAAAAATATTGTTTCTGTTCAAAACCAAAATGAAAAACAAATCATTTCTAATCCCGGATTTACAGCCAAGACAGCTTTTTACTGCTAAACTCTGAAGCTTCCTGTTAAGCCACAGATCTCTATGACCAGACACATTTCAGTAAGTCTCTACAGCAATAATAATTTCCTAAATTATTAAACAATATGTAAAATATGATCCTTCATAGCATGGGTGTCATCACGAATGTTTACGTGCTACATCACTGGGAAACTGCAATGATGTTTTCAGTACTGATTTATTCACCCTGAATCGGCTTACCTGAAAAGCCTCATACTCATCTCCTGTCCTGTTCAGGTAATTCAGAGAGGCTGCTCTCTTCAAGCTACATGAGATCAAAGATAAAGTGCAGTTATTATATCTGTATCCAAATATCAGAATATCTTCTGAAATATCACGCAAAGAAAAACACAATTTAACAAAGAAAGGAGGTCAGAAATTCTGGAAAGAGATTCTATGGTAATCTGTATAACAGGACTGTCCAGTCTCTATTAAAAATGGTCAGGTGATAGATAACTTAAAAGAAATATGTGAAATAAAGTATGGCAGAAATGATATACTATTTATTCAGACCCTCCTTCTGATATCAAGCAACACAGTCTAGTTCAACAGAAAGTAAAGAATGTGGGATCTTAAACATTTGAATGCCTTTGTGATATGTAAAGAAATCTTACTTAGGGTTAGGGGAATCTTGCAGTATCGTTTCCTGCAGTTTCTTCACCAGCATCTCACTGCTCCTGCGCAGCACCTCTCGCATTTTACCCAGAGAACCAGTCCTTTTCAAAATGCCATCCTACACACACACACACACACACACACACACACCACAATGTTTGTCTTACGTATTATCCTTAGGAAACTAGGGTTACACATAGTTATGTGTACAAATAAGCCTAACCTTAAGCTCAGTAATGAAAAGGAAACCATTTGGCTCTTTAGGTTTTTCAAGTAAAAGCTGCAGTGTTTGTTTAAAAAAAAAATTGGAATGTGCCCACAAGGAAAATTCCTTTTTTTTCCTTCCAAAACTGCCAGATTTTCCATTCCTCGTGGGGCATTTGGTCCACAAGAAGATATAAAAACATGATCTCTCTCTCTCTCTTCCTCTCTCTCTCTCTCTCTCTCTCTCTCTCACACACACACACACACACACACACCTGAGGTAGTGTTCTTACTTACATGCAAACATTGTATTGTCATATTGTCAATTTCTTTAGAAAAGAATTCATATGGACACCAAGGAGTCAGCTTACCATATGCTATACTCTCTCTCTCTCTCTCTCTCTCTCTCTCTCTCCCCCTCTCACACACAGACACACACACACACACACACACCATAAAGGAACCCGGGTCAATCAGTGCATGCTGGATTACAACAGTGCTTGCAGTAAACCCTGTTCCCATGGAAACCAAGATGTAGGTCACCACATGAGAGTATGAAAGAAAGCCAATAATCAGCAATCAGAGAGCTACAGATCACTCCTTCACAGTTGTAAGGCATTTATTGGCTTGTGTCATTGAAATTAAGAAAGTCCACACAGTCCAAACAGTGCTGATATACCATCCACAATGACTTTACTACGGGTAAACAATGACTTTACTACGGGTAAACAATGACTTTACTACGGGTAAACACCCTCACATACAAAGAAACATGTTATGCATCAAGTCTGTGCTCTTAGCAAGGTAAAATTACATCTGGAGAAATTTCATGTCAGGCATTTCCCACATTGATTCTGATGATTCAACAAGGAACACTGAGTTAATAAGTTGTTTTCAATTTTATTATAATTTTATTATAAATAAATCATTTTATTTATTCTGATTTTATTAAAATGCCAAGTTGTGTTGTTCATTCCACACTGAAAGAGCAGTTTGTGTACTTAGAGCCCTCTGCTGCTTGAAAAGTGAATTGACAGTGTAATGAAAACCCAAACTGACCCCACCCACTTTACTAAAACTTTATATGCTTTGTCATTTGCCTTTTTGGGAACAGTTGAAAATTGTAAAAAAAAAAAAAAAAAATTGGCTCCTTTTTCATACCTTTACATTTAGTTATTATATTTTATTACGTGTTACAATGATCTGAAAGGATGGATACTTCTAAAGGTATTATGAATGTTGATGCCAATAATAAGAAGATCTCTAGATGCTAGAAGGTCTCTTAGAAAAACAAGGCAATTAAAGATAAAAAAAAAAAGTTCAGGCATATTTTAAAAGACAAATTTGTCTTTACAGTATAAACATCATTACTACAGCACTGGGTTTCAACTGGGTTAATGTGTTTATTGTAAGAAGCCCACCTCCAGCTGCCAGTTTGAGCACAGACTTGGAATTTCCTCAGTCACATTCTTTTCTTTTTTAAAGTAAGCTTCTTTTGCCAACACAATGGCTGCCTCCCCCAGTCTGCCTCACTCATTAGCACAGCACATTTTTAAAGCCTTTGCCGCCCCACACTGAGATACACTCGCTTTGCAAATGATGTCTCAAACCTCCTCTTAGTGTCTGAAACCCAGTAGAAAACAACTTGCCACTCTGCTCTTTCTTAAGCAAAAGCACACTATTAAGTACAAGACTCAGTGTGGAATACTACATGCCTATATAAGCTTTGACTCATTAAGATAAATATCCTTAAATTCAAAGTCTTATAAGCATTTAACTTCATTTAGTAAGACTAGAGTGCAACAATGGTCTTAACTCATGTCTCTCTACAGATTTGTGACCCATATTCCACTTTGAGGTAAATTACTGTGTGATGTATTGCATTCGCTTGTTCATTTATTTATTAATTCATTCATTTATTCATCTGCAGTAATTGATCCATCAGGTGGATCTGGACTGTTCATAGGAACACTGGGCATGAAGAAGAAATACACCCGGAATGGGAAAACAGTACACTGTAGCATAACATACACACTAGGGGTATAACTCGATGACATTATCTGTATCTGTATCTGTATGTGTTTCATGCTCCAAATATTCGCATTTGTGTCTGTATTTGGATTTAAACTGAGGTGGGCATGGCCTAAAGTTCAAAGACTCTGCTAAAGATGTATGCAAGACTGTTTTGTTTTAATGCTGCTCACACATTTATTATTTTCATTTGTACCTGCCCACAATATATTCTAATAAATGTAGTTGGTTCTCTTTCCAAAAACGTACACAAACTAGCAGCCTAATTTAAACCAACATGGTCCTGAGCAGGCAGTTACTAAGGATGAATACATGCACAATACAAGTATATGACCAAGTATATAACTAAGCTGGTAAGGGTTAAGGGTCTTGCTCTTTGGCAGTCAGGGGATTTAAGCTTACAGCCTTCAAGATCTGGTATAAGTATCTTTAAAGTTCTTTATATTTGCAGTTTCTTCATACCCACAATTCACAAATGAATCCTTTTCATCTTAGGTTTGTTTCTTGTACAGGCTGATAGTTCCAACCACAGCATCCACCAAATCCGAATGGGACGATGTAAAATTAACTAGGGACCACATGGCTAATTACGCCTCTGTATAATGATGCAGTGCTGAATAAGTATGGGGTGGATCGCATTGGTGGTGAAGTTTGGCTTGAGAAGAGAGCAGCACTACTTCTAATGGCCCAGATATGACTCTCCTGGCCATACACACACGCTTTTCTTAAAGAAACAGTTAAACAAAAAATTTATATTTAAACAATTTATCACTCCAATTTAGCTAAAATGTTTAGTGACTGATGTGATTCTATAGTATTGCAATGGGAGCTATGACATTAATGTAATTGATTACACTCAGAAAAAAGGTTTCTTCTTAGACCCTGAAGGGTTCTTTAGTTTGTCCCTGGGTAAAAAAATTAAAGTTCTGTTTGGAACCCTACAACAGCCCCAAAGGGGGTTTTCCCCTTTAGAAAGCTAGAATGTATGGAATAGAAGTTTTTATTATTATTATTATTTTTTTTTTTTACCCAAAATACCCTATCTCTTCAATAATATTGCACAGACTTACTGCTGCGGTTTAGGATATATGGTGACTAATTTATAAAAATGATCACAGTGTAGCTGAAAACATTTTGGAGCAGCCATCTTAGACACATAGAATTACTTTTTTCCTCACCAAAATTTGATATCATTCTGCTCTTACGTCAGCAGGGACAGGACTGTAAAGCTGGAGGTAATTCAGATGACCATATAGCCCCACTTTGAACATAAATTTGAAAATACAGGCTGTGATATTTCACATTATTATTTATTTAAATGAAATTATGTAGCTTGAGGTGTTACCCTCGAAGGTACACCCCACCTTCATAGAGTGGTACAGATTAGTACTATTGTTTCTGAGGGTGTAGTATGTGAAGATTTGGGCAAATATTTACAGAAAAGATTTTTGGCTACATTAGCTTGGAATCTCTAGTGCAAAACTGCAAATGAAAAAAAGGCAAGTGTTAGATAACAAGCATGTCTTAGCTGATGAACAGAAAATTGTATAATTTTGATTTGTCACCAAATTGTTCCTTTAATACCGCTCTAAGGCAGACAAAATAGAGACAAAATGAACAGTAAATGGTTTTATAATTACACTGAAGCACTTCACAACACTCCTTATCTATTCAATATGTGCCACTCTCTCTTCCTGTCACACACACACACAGACACACATCTTTAAGACAGAAGTGAAGCAGACAAAAACAGATAAACTAAATGAGCACTAAATTTTATCCTTATCTTTAATAGGCAAGTATTAGGGGGTCGGCCGGTATAAATGGGCTAGCAGGGTGGTCTTTCAAAAAAAAAAAAAAAGAACGACAATACCACCAACGTTCATAGTAAATATACACACAATGACATGCAGTAGCTAAGTCCTGCCTGTGGCAGTAGTTAGACTGGGACTAATTTCTACCTAGCCCAGACTATAGTTTATTTCCCCATTTTTGTGCACTGTTGGATGTGTATAATCATTAAAAGTATTTATACATTTTAGAAATATCTGCTTTAACAACAAGGCTGATTGTGTTTTTTATGAGAACTAAGGCTCAGGTCTGTGTGTGTCTGTGTGTGCTCCTGACTGCATAACATTGTACTGCATTATATTAAACAGTACATTGTACTGTATTATATTATAGTGTACTGTATACATGTGTACCCAAAGTGTGTGCGAGAGTGCGAGTGAAAAGCACTCACCCCACTCCACTCCACATTGCCATCATCTCCAGATTCATACTTAACGCTGTAATGAGAAGAGCTTCTCCTTCGGCCCGCATCCTTAAGAGGCTCCACTGTGGCTCCCTGATGCAGACACACATACATAATAAACAAAGCTGTATTCAGAGATTAAATAAGATACTGTTGATGTAGTATGAAGTAAAACCTAAAAAAGCCGCATGTTTTTTTATGCTACACCTGCAATTACGTTAAGGCCATCATTAATTCAGTTTAAGAAATGACTCAATGTAAATCAGGTGAACCATCTGATGGGTGTTGTGTTTGGCATGAAAATTTGGCAATACTACTCTTAAACAAGTAGTGCCAACCCTGAATAAGAGTCCTGAGATGAGCACAGGAAAGCCTTTATGATTACAGAAGCAGTTCTTAGGGACAAATCTACAGTATCCAGGTGAGATTATCCACTGAAGCAATAGCCTCTGGGCACAGGCTATATTTAGGAAGAGCAATTCTTTAGGACATTCATGTAGGACCAGCTACTGCAGTGGAATGTGAGGGCAGGATGAATGAGAGAATCAGGATGAATAGCTGAACTGAGAGAATCAGGATGAATAGTTGAAAAGTGAATAGCTAAGAGCAGCTGAGGTTTGTGATGTGTATTTGTAATGCTCCTGTCATTAGGAACAGACGTGTGTAATTAGAAGTAAGGGGTGATGTGACAGATAAGGTGATAGGATATTCGTTAGATTTGTCAGAGGATTCTGGGAAATGGTGTTTGTTTTATAGATGGACACTGACCTGTTTGCGCGTTCTCATGGCGTACTCCTCCATAATTTCTGCCGCTTCATTTTTGCCTTGATGTCGATACAGGGCTCCGAGACTCCTCATGGCACTGTTTATTATAGGGCTATGAACGAAATCACACACAACACATTTGGTCTAAGCCCAAATCTCAGCAAAGGCTGTGAACAGTTTGATTATTTTATTCTGTCTCTACGGCTCAGATAGTTTTCACAATAAAACTAACACAATACTTCAAGGATCGAGATTTAACCCTAACTACATTTATTTATTATTTTCAATATGGTTACTGAATAATTCATAGTAGTTGCTAGTAAATATGCTTCAAGTAACTGAATAATTAAGGTTAATAAATAAAAAAGTAATGAAATGATATGTAAACTAAACCTGCACAAACACACAACTTCTGGAACATGGAGCTGTAATTGGATGTGAATGTTAATGCTGAAGGGATCTGCTTGTGTGGACTTGGCAGTGTAATTAGCCCTTGTTTTGCTCACCTGGTCACCTGGCAGCCTCTATATTCAGCATAATGAATGTTGTTACCCGCCGTGCCCTGAGGGTGAGAGAATGGAAAAATAAAAACACCTTCAGATGTGAGTCAGTGCAGTTTGGCTCTGTGTAAAATATACGGGATGATGTATAAAAGTGAAAAAAGGGACTGTGGGTTCTCTAAGGTATGACACATTTGAGGAGTGACTTACTCTGCCCTCCTCAGCATACATCCAGACAGGTTTGTTTTCAGCTAGAAGGAAAAAGACAGGGATACGGGTTCAAAGCTACGATATAAATGTAGTGCGGCCATGACGGCGAATTTCCCTGACTATACACTTACAGCTGGCCACAACTCGAAAGTGTCATCAGATACAAATAACCTAATATAAAACTGATTTGAGTATCCACTGGTTAATTATATAGTATATCTGTAACTCTGAGTGTTAGACATGTTGAAATGTGAAAGGTCTGTAAAATAAATTTTTAATTTTAAAACAAATGCAAAAAAAAAAAACAAATCAGAAGGAGAAAGTCAATGTCAAGTCACATGCTGATTTATTGAAACAGCAGTCAAAGAAATCAACAGAATTAATTTAAATCATGTCAATAAATAAAGACCATAAACATAAATATGTTTATATTTTTTTGATCAGACAGATTGGGTGTGGGTTGACAAACAGGAAAATCTGAAGCAAAAGTAACATCAGTTCAAATAAGTAAAAAAGTTCAAACTACAAAGAGAGAAGTAAGAAATAATTAAAGAAGTAAAAATACACGTTATTCACCTATACATTCATATATAGTAACAATGCCATAACAAATTCTTTCTTAACTCTTTTTTTTTTTTTTTAACCCTTTTTTGGTTTGTATGAGCTGAAAAGTGCTCAGTAAATGTAGCTATTCTTCACCGTTACAGAGTCTAGGCCAAAAAAAAGAAAATAGAAAAGAAAAACAACAACCAAAAATGATCTTTACACAATTTTTCTTTTACCCCACGTTTAGTCAGGACATGTCTGGTGTATTATTTTTCAGCTTTAGTTTTCTTAAACTACATCAAATTAAGTAATCGCAAACAGACTTCTGACTCTGAATGACAATACAGTCATCTATAAAAATGGACAAACTCTCAATACAGAGCTAAAAAAACAAAAAAAAAAAGCCGCCTCAGTCATTTTGAAGTCACATTCTTCCTCGGACGATAATATTGTTCTAAGTTGATTCGTTGATTTGTATTCAAAGTTGAATATTTTTAAGACAGAATTATTCTGCTGTTTTAAGAAACTAAGTACTCAGTGTCACCGAGCCAAACAATGCCTTTTAACGTAAGTGTGGTTGTGACTTGCAGTTGTACAATTCTAAAATGATAGCAATAGCATTGTGCTATTGTTATATTAGCATTGAAGAAAGTTGCCAGGATCCCAGTTTTTACACCAAATTGGGCTACATTTGGAACAAGGTTTCATATGGAGACAGCAGGGTTTTTTCACGAGTTAGTTACTAAGTGGTCCACAGCTGCCACAATTGTATTTTAAGGCGAATAACTGAAGTTAATTGTAGTCGATTTCAGAAAGCACAGCGAATGGCAAATAAAGGTAAAGCATAAGAGCAGACAGTGTGTTTATGAGGTAGAGAACCATTTCTACTGTAGGGGGAATTATGCAGATATTACAGTGATGCAGGTCGGAATGCTTTTTGCGTAGGTAGAAAAATGGAGGATAGTCTTCTAGTCCAAAATGAGAATCATAGCTATGTCAATTGCTCTGTTAATGAATGAATGAATGAAGAGACCTAAGGTATTGTCAATGATCTATCATATAATGGCAAATTTTTTTGCTATTGTCAGGTTTTTTGGGCAGTTTTTGAGACGTAGTTGGGCTGGAAAATTTCCTGAGACCTGGCAACCTTAACATCTTCAGTACTAAGAAATACATTAGAAGTTCTGGCTGACTGACTATGTGTGGGGTGAGAAGAAATTGTATAAATTTTATTTTAGGTCAAAACATTCTTTTAAAATTGCTAGCATCAAACTGTACCATATCATCACCTTTCAATGTGGTAAACATAGCAAACATTGCTGCGTTTAAATGACTGTACTATTAAAGTTCCAGTGCTGCTGGGATTTTAAACCAAATTTCCAACCAGTCCGTATACAGTATGTATGATATGTAAGGACTAAAACAGAATATGTATGATATGTAAGGACAAAAACACAGGTTGGTGTGATGTGTTACTACCCTGAAGTTGATTATTTTCCTATAACAGCACATCCTGAAGTATTTAATTCTTCTTATACACAGCAATTTGCCAATGTAATTTTTTTTTATTAAAGAAAGTTTTATCCATTTATAGTTATATTGTGGAATGTCCACAAAACAAGTTAGTTCCTGTAGCACTTACATTGTTACAGCTAGAAACATTTAAAAAAAACGGAAGGTTACAGTTTGACTGTTACAAAGCAAGATCCTTCAAAAAAAAAAAAAAGGTAAATAAACATCTCCTCACAGAAAACTTCATATCAAGGAATACACACATTTTTAAAATCACTGTGTTAATTCACTCTGTAAGTTGTTAATATAGAACAATAACTTATTTGCATATGTTGTGCATACGTTGTGACTGAATCTATGACTGGGGCATAGTACAATTTGTAGTAAAGCCGTTTCCACACACCCTCCTTGTGTACCCTTGCTGTATATCAAGCTTTTGTTTACAAGTTAATTTTACATTTGACTTCTGACGGACATTATGGTACAATCTTTTTATATGGAGTTAAAATAGTATAGCTTCACAGACATTTTCTGTCTGTTTATTTTAGACAGTCCTACAATAAACTTGAGAACTCTGACAAATGAAGTTTCTTCAAGTTAGCCAGGTAACACAATAATGCAAGTTTTAGTAACACTCGGTCTTCAGAACATGAAGTGGTCACTCAAAAATCAGCTCAAGCTTCTTCCAGCCAGGTCTTGGGCTGTTTTTTTTTAAACATGTAAATAACATCGCAGAGAGAAAGAGATAGAGTGTGAGAGGCCAAACAGTAATAAAGGTAATAATCTAATCCAAGAGAGACATAAATATAATCTAGTGATCTAGGTGGAGGGGTTCATATCTTAATATGAGCACATACTGTAATTTCAAGGGAAAAAACGCTAATTACAAGAGACAATAAAATGTAGAACAAGAACGTTATTGCATTTTCTAATTATATTTGCAAAAAAAAAGTTTGGTGAAAAGATGATTAAGCGGCTGTGACTTGTTTAACTGTTTTATCTCATTACCAATGTTGACTATTGTGTTAAAACTATAATTCTCTTGTTTGTCATGGCCGTTCCCCTTGTTGTGGGCAGCGTTTGGGAATCTCTGCTCTAAGAGCAGAATACTCACCATCTACTGTACCAAATTCCTTCTTGTGAGCTTGTGTAAGAATCTCTTTGTACAGGATCTCAGCCTCCTTATATTTGCCCTGTTTCAGATAGCACGAGGCCTAGAAGAAATGTGAAAAAATATTGTCAGATGTCAATGGCATTACAGATGTGTGTTTGAGAGAGAGAGAGAGAGAGAGTGTGTGTGTTTGTGTGTGTGTGTGTGTGTTGAGTAATGGATATAGCATATTGCAATAATTACAATCCAGACATTTAAAAAGATATTTGAACTTAACCCTACCCCCTATAAATGACCATGTTCTACCTTTTGCATGTGAACTCACAACATTCCAACTGTTATGCAAATCCATACATTTAATCATGAATTACAGCTGTTTGAGTAAATTAAGCTCCTCCCTGGAAGGATCGCTTGGCATGTGGCAGCCATATTATTTATAAATTTGTTTTTGATAATTACTGAGATTTAATCTCTGTTGAGTATTTTGACATTGATGTTGTGAAGATATGCCAAAAATCCTAGGACTAGTTCCCAGTAGTTGGTTTCAAATTTTGTGCAAATGCTAAATGCTAATTTCAGGGAAAGAAATTTCACTGTATGACTTATGGTCATACAGAAGAAGAAGAAGAAGAAGAATCAGATGAAGAACAATAAGAAGGATAATCAGAAGAGTCTGAAGAAGAACAATAAGAAGAATTAGAAGAGGAAGAATCAGAAGAATAAGAATAAGAAGAAGAATCAGAAGAAGAAGAATCAGAAGAAAATCAATAATGTGAAGAATCAGACAAAGAACAATGAGAAGAATCAGAAGAGGAAGAATCAGAATAATAATAATAAGAAGAAGAATCAGAAGAAGAATGAGAACAATCCTAGCAAAAACTATAGGGTTCCAAAAATGTTGGTGCTTGGACCCCTAAATATAACACTGATCTTCAGAATGCTGTGCTGTGGTACATGCGAATAAAAAAACGGGGACTCCAATTACCATCCAAGTCTAGTGTAGATACTCACCAGATTGTTCTTTGTTTTGGCAACATTGGGGTCATCCTGACCCAGGTTCTTCTCATATATGTCGAGGGCTCTGCAGTAGTAATACTCCACCTCATCATACTTGCCCTGGTTCTGACAAACCAGTGCCATGTTATTCAACTGCTTGGCCACATCTGGGTGATCTGCACCCAGGACCTGGACACCAACAGAGAGACATTTTACAAAGAAGAATGGGCATAAATATCAGAATCCAGCTGTGTAAAAGCTGTTAGAGATATGTTAGGCAACTAATTGTTGCCATAGATGATTCTAACAAGTATTGACACAGGGGGGTGAATACTTATGCAACCAACAGTTGTCTGCTTTTTTTTTTGTTGTTGTTTAATTAGCCTTTGTTTTACAAATAAAAAATATTTTGCACCTTCAAATGTTAGATATATTGTGTAAAACCAATGCAAAAAACCTCAGTTAAGTCCATTTAAATTGCAGGCTGTAGTTCAACAGAGGTAAATACTTATGCAAGGCAGTAGGACATGTTGTTATAGGAAAATAACCAAAGATGAAGTGGTGTATACAGAGCAATTGGGCAAAGATAACAATTTTTTTAATCATTAATTAACAACATACTGTACTTTTTACTCATTTATAGACATGTGTAATGTTGTCTTGTTGGCAAACCAAGTTAGTTCCTATTATTACTTGCGCAAGTTTTAGCAGCTATAAACAGCTGTTCTCTCACTAGTGACTTTTTTCTCTCTTTTGAAACTAATAAGACAAAAAAAAAAAGCATGTTATAGAGGAACCGTTAATTCCTGATGACTTTCCCTTGCTGGAAAACTTAAAGGAACAGCTTTACCTTTGACTGTTGACTGTTACCCCCAGATTAAATGCTAAATAAACGGAAGACATCACCATATCTGCAATTACACACTTTCAAAACCTCGGATTATGTGGAGTGTTACTATAGACACAATACGATATTAGAACAAGTGCATTAATATAAACCTTTGATGTTCTTTGCAGCTGGAACTAGCTTCAGAAGTGTTGTTATATAAAATTAATCAACAACTTCTCAATGTGATGTAAATTCACAGTATGGCCCCAAAGTAAGAATTTCATTGTACGGTGCCCCTCTGTGGATATGACCCTAAAATGAGTAAAATTATGCAAAGGGGGAAAACTGCAGTTAAATCCATTTAAATTGCAGGTTGTATTTCAATGGAAGGTAAATACTTGTGCAAGACACAATATATAATACAAAATATATACAATGGGACATGCTGGTTAACGAGTAAACTTGGGAATGAGTAAAAGTATGCAAATTAAGATAAGATAAGATAAGATAAGATAAGATAAGATAAACTTTATTGATCCCACAGTGGGGAAATTCACTTGTCACAGCAGCTCACGGACAGTTAAAGTGCAGGAAGAAAGAAAAAAGAAAAAAAAAATTATCTCAGACTGGAACTGTCATAAGTATGTGAATGTAGCGTCTTAAAAATAAAGTGATGTGAAGTAAAAAGTAAACAATATTTGTAAATATATGAGTGCAGTAAGGACATAAGGGTAGATCTCAGGTTTGATTACGGATTGATTGTTATGATCGTGGTATTTCCTGTTATAAAAATGTGCAGTTACTCTCTCTATATAAAGAATTATAAAAATGTCTGATCTTTTGAAAGTAATAAGATACCTTCTCCCTCAGCTCCAGAGCTCTTTTACACAGCGGCTCGGCCTCCACGTACTTCCCCATCTTCCCATGCAGCACTGCAAGATTATTCAGCGTAGCAGCCACCTGCACAACACACAACACTTAAAATAGTACCACTGTGTGGAGAAGAGTGAGAGTTTGCTGTCAGACTGACTGGAACTAATGAAGCCTGACCTTGGTATGGAGTCGACATGTCATCAATGAAACTATTCAAGTTCCCCTTTTCTTTTTATACTGTCTAGTTCTCTGAGTGTGTGTGTGTGTGTGTGTGTGTGCTGGAACTCACCGAGGGATGCTCCTCACCCAGAGTCCTCTCTCTGATAGTCACAGCATCATACAGGAGACGGGACGCTTCTTTGAAATTACTCTGGTCCCTGTAATACAAACAGTACAGTAGCAACTTAAATTAGCTTAAGTGTATCTGTTATTATGTAACACAGTCAAAATAGTCTTATTTTGTTTAAGTTAATAATCTGTAAAGGGACCAACGCAGCCTCGTTTTATAATTAGAAATTATGTCCTTGCTTATAATTGCTTATAATAATACATTTTTACTAAAAGGCAGCAATACTGAAAATTATTGTGTTCTGAGCTCAATTTCTCTAATGGAAAAAAACTTTAATTGTGTTAAAGCTAAAGCTAAACTTTTTATGTGATTTTAGAACTGCAACGTGAGCTGTTATTGTTATTGACACTTTTGCACTGATGAATTTGTCACTTAATAGGTATTTGTTCCTGTAATCACCTTTATGTAATTATAGAGAAGTACAAGTGGAAGGATACCATATAAATATGAATATAATATTAAACATATAATATTTATGAATATTAATAACCCTCTGTAAAATAATCAGCCCCAGATACAAGAAGGACATGTCTAAAAATAATAAGGAGAAATAAAAGTGATTAAAAAAAAATCCCTGGCCTGTAAAAATTAAATGGAAAAATGAAAAAGATGAAATGAAACTGCAAGGTGAATTTATTTTCTACCCACCTCTTCACACAGACTTTTTTCTTACTATCCTTGTGAGGTCCATCCATTGTTGTCTATCCAAAAATGCAGCTAATTAATTGTATGCCTACACCTCATTCTAACCCTAACTTTAACCATAGTAACCAAATGGCAACGTTTTGGTTCATTTAGGTTAGTTTTTTTTTTTCTTTGGTTTTTAAATAAAAGCTGCAGATTAAAAAGCAGGTTTTTTCACTTTGCAAGGACCAGCCAAATGTCCCCACAAGTTCAAAACTGTAAGATATTCCTATCCTTGTGGGGACATTTGGTGCCTAATACAATACAACTGAATTATAAAATAAATAGAAGTCTGTGTTAGTAGGACATTCATTGTTAAGTAATGAACACACAAAAACCTGAGAGTTCATGACACATGCTCATGATACATTTGTGTAGCAACTGTTTACATGACTGTTTAAAAATGAGAACTGGCCTGTATACAAGAGCGAGGATGTTGATCATGGTAGCTACGTCTGGGTGATCATGGCCCAGAGTCCTCTCCAGGTCCTCCAGAGCCTGTTTACACAGTGGCACTGCCACTTCATAGCGGCCTCGGTTGGCGTATTGTATCACCAGGTTATGGAGGGTTCTGAGGCGGGCAGGGACCTCGTAGCCCCCCTTCTGGGCTGCTGCAATTGCCGCACTGCTTGTTTGCCACGTTGCTGTACACACAGACAAAATTCATAATTCCAATGAGACACATTTCCTTCTTCAGAAATGAAGCTGAGAAACACTTCTTTCTTCACTTCAAAGATGTCAAAAATGCTCATTTATTGCGAGAGGCAAGATGATAGAAAGTTCTTACCTCCTGGTTGACTTGCCTCTTCATCATTGGGGAACAACTCATCCAGAACGTCTTTTGATATCTCCTCGTTTTCCCCGTCCTGCCACAAAAATCCCTTTTATAACAACCTCAATATGACTCTGATTAGTATCACCACTACTCGCCACTGGCATTCTTTTCTATTAATAATATCCAAAAATCTATTACATTTTTGTTATAGAATTTAAAGTAACTATGAAATTAAGTTAATGTCATGTTTATGAATTTAATATTGGCATCAAATGGCATTCCACGGTTTTTTATGTACACAGGCCAAAACGTGAATTTCAGCATGATATTGTGGTTACATCAAACTCTCAGATAGTGGCACTGGACTTAATACTGGTCCTCGCTCAAGCCAGTATCCGGCGAGAAGTAATGTATTGTCTCAGGTCTAAAAGATGAACACCACTTTTAACTATGTGTGCATAACTCAACTCTGAATGTATAGGTTTGCTGTGGAAGGAATGGTGGGAAAATGGCATTAAAGTAAGATATGCACACATTTGGTGCTCTACGAAGCACACATCTTATTGATTACGTACGAATTTCCACATTTGCACTGGATGAGAAAAAACAGAAACACCTAGACTGAACACACCTAACTGATTCACTGAGAGAGGAAGTGAAAAACTAAGCGGGAGTGAAAAAGTAAGAGGAGAGGAAATCTGGGTTTTTTTTTATAGGTATAATTGTTTCAAGACAACTATTATGTTTAGCAGATGCTCAGTTACCTCAGATGTTACAGGAAGGTTATGTGAAGGTACACTGTACACTTGAGGCTAACATAACAACAGCTAAACAACAACAAAAATAATTTCAACTGCACTAGCAGAAATTAGTATCACTGTAGTGACAAAATATATATGTGCTACATGCTTTAAGATTTAGTGTGTAATGACTTATTCCACACAACCCAACGCATAATAGAGCCACCCCCATTTTAAACAGTTGGCAAGGTTTTCTTTTCATCAACTGCTACTCCTTTCTTTCTCCAAAAATACCTTCGGTGATGGTGGCCAAAGGGTACATCTTAAGTCCGCAGCACTTGTTTAAAAAATGCCTCTGACTTATCTAGATATAGTTTTGCGTATTTCAGATGTTCATTTCTGTGATGAGACGCACATAAGTGGTTAGTGCTTAATTCATTTAAAAAGTCAATGTGGGATGTAGACTATAGGACGATGTAGCAAAAAATAAAAACATGAAAACTTGCAGTTTTATCAAAAATCTTACAGAAAAACAGACTTTGTTTTAAATCTAACTATCCTCTTATATTTACTGACCTTAAAGCATATTACTGACTAATAGAACCTGCCTGCTTAAAAGTTTTAAAACACACTATGTCTTATATTGCACTATGGTTGCTGCCATATTGAAAACTTCTTAGTTTCCACTTGATAGTGAACACAGCATTGTGTCAGGCCTACAGCAAATAGTGAACTACAGCCTTAAATTACGGTAATGCTTATTGTTTGGAAAATACTCCAATATGAAATTACTAGATTGTGTGTTCATTTTCCTATAGGCCTTTTGTCTAAACATAGTAAAAAAGTTCACTGCTTTCGGAGCATTGCGTGAGAGCGAGTGTGTATATTCTACCTCTGGCAAGGCTTCCTGGTCGATCTTCTTGAGCTGGTTCATGAACTCCAGGTGCTTCTTCTCCTCCTCCACCTGGGCTAAGCTCTGCTCACACTTCTGCAGCTTCTGCTGCACGTTGCTCAGTTCGTCCAACAGCCACTTATTCTCCTGGCCAAGCCGACGCACCTGAGCTCGCAGCTTCTGTTTCTCTGATTCCACTGCACTCAGGTGGGCAGCCAGAGCCGTCATCACCTGCAGGGGTAATACACAGCGACCGATCAGAGGTGTTTCTGCACAACACAGAGACGTCTGTTAAAGTATCCCTCAATCCAAAAATGTCATTTTAAATGGGTAACTTCTTTCTGATTGATCATTTTGATTAGATCGAACAATTTGGGTAAACACAAACTCTATTTCCTCAGCTGTTAATACACTCAACGCCTATTCACAACCTCATTTCTACTAAGAGCAAGCTGAGTGAAGTGTCCCCTTTATTTATTAAAATCCAACCAGCTTTTCTTGCTATTTCTTTTCACTTTTTTTTTTTTTTTTACACCCTTGTCCTTTTTACACCCCTGTTTTTATGTCTTTGTCTTTATCTGGATCCTGCTCTAATTGCTTCACTTCTTTCATTTACATTTACATTTACATTTATGGCATGAAGAGATCTTGCTCTCTAGATCACAAACTGGGAATACCATCTCTGTTGGGGAGGTAATAGACAAGTGCTCAGACAATACATTTTTTTTAAAGTGCTAATTTAAGTACTTTATGAAGAGGTAAGTCTTTAGACGTCGTTTAAAGACTGCCAGTGACTCAGCTGTTCGGACATCTAGGAGAAGTTCATTCGACCACCTTGGTGCCAGAACAGAGAAGAGTCTCAATGCATGCCTTCCTTGTACCCTGACAGATGGTGGGACCAGTTGAGCAGTGAGAGCTCTTTCCTCACCTGTGCCTCCTCCAGGCCTAACTCAATCATCTCCACAGACTTGTGCAGCAGCGAGGATTTCTCATGCACCAGGCCAGCCTCCTCATCCTTGTTCAAGCACTTGATGGTGTCCATCAGACTCTGCAGCATGACATTGTGGTCGCTCTTCAGTGCCTCCAGGCCCTGGATCACCATCTTTGTTTTGGAGATGATCTGCTCCTGTGTTAGTCTCTCAAGCTTCTCCTCACAGCAGACCACCATGTTGGACATGCTCTCACTGGGACAGTTTAAAAAAAAAAAAGAGCAATATGTTCACAGATTTTTTTGGAAGTTTAACATGATATGACCAATAATACTACATTGTGATTACATCGTTACATATTGTGACTGCAAAATGTTTTGCAGTGTATTAATATTAATGTATTAATGCAGTCTGTCATTTGTAAAATTATTTCTAGACCATATTTCTAAAACTGTATGTCATAATATTATCTCAGGTATCTCAGAAATCTGAGAAAAATAACAAACAACAAACTTAGCAAACAACGAAATTCAACCAAAAGGACCTATTTCTCAGACAAACTTGCTGTTTGTTTTAAACTTTGAACTAAAAGCTTACAGGAAAGTTAGTAGTTACAAAGTCCAAGTTAACATTTAATAAATAATGTTTAGCCCATAGGCATATCTTACTCTGGGGACACTGTCTGTGTACACCCACCACCCACCACTTTTTTGAAATTGTAGTCCGTTTTATATAAAAGTTTTCAGCTGAAACTGGTCCGAACGCTTTTTAAAAATCATTTACAGCTGTGAAATCCATTATAAAATAATTTAGAATATTAAAAAAAAAGCCATCCTTTACCTGTAATTATAAAGACAATTTAATCAGCCTGTGTGATCACGCTCCTTAGTTTGCTTTCTTTTTCTTTCTAATGGCTCCCAGTGAAGACAATATTCATGCAATGTAAAGCACATGCAGTATTTTTAAGACTTACAAATCGTTCCATGAATTGTGAACAGTTTATAATGCTAGTTACTGTGAAGTTTCAGACCCTTCAGACATTGTTTGTCCTCTGGGTTCTATAAAGTCTGAATACATGTAGATAGGTGAATTGGATATGTTAAATTTGGCATCCCATCTGGGGTGAATCTTCCCTTCCTTGTGCCCAGTGTTCCCAGGATAAGCTCTGGATCCACTGTGACCCTGAGTAGGATCAAACACTTACTGAAGATGAATGAATAACCGAAATGGAAGTGTGTCGTGAGATGTGTTTAAAGTAAAACACTTCAGAATAGCTTTTGGTGCACTTCAGACCTTGTTTTCATTGATCTCACAAGTGTGTCACAAGTTGTACTCCTTAGCAGTGCTTGTGTAATACACTCACATTGTTGAAGCCTGAAAAGTCTGTCATAAGAACTGTCATAATCTTGTTAATATTTTAGTAAAAAGATTATGACAGTTCTTGGTTAATGTTGAACTGCAGTGGATTTAATCTTGCCAGACTTTTCAGGGTTCAACCATGTGAGTGTATTACACAAGCACTGCTAAGGAGTACAAGTGTGCTTTTTAAGTGAGGACATGAGTATAAGAAAGATGGGACAAAAACACTTGTGTGATCGATGACAAACAAGGTCTGAAGTGCACCATAAGCTATTCTGAAGTGTTTTACTTTAACCACATCTCAATATCTGAATCTGAATAATCTGAACATCTGAATAATCTGTCCAAACAGTCATGCTGGATGGAACCATCTTCAGCTAGCCATTCTTTAACACTCATTCACATGATGCAATAAACTTTGGGTTGTAATGATAACAAGAAAATAAAGGCACAGCTAGCATAACATGTCCCTGTCTTCCTCAACAACCATGGGGTGTGTATATACACACTCATACGCTCATTCTCCGTCTATAACTCACATGCAGTACTTGGGAACGGTGACTTTAAGGATTCAGTGGGAAAATTTCATGTTTTATAATAAAAAATATTATATAAAATAAAAAGGGAAAAGGACACATTTTATAATATTTGCCAAAATTCTTTTGCACATTATGGCAACTTTAATAAAACATCTGCTCAGAGGAGAAACTCTGGACTCTGTGGCTGCTCCAGCTGTCTCTACTCGCCTGTTAATTTATAATATTTATAATCTTCCCCTCTTGCTCTAGCATTCTAGCCTGGACAGTGTGCATGTATTGAGGTGTGGCTTTGGAGGGAACATCAAAAAGAGCATCAATCTAATACAAAAAAATCGTGTTAAAATTGCAATCTTGATTTGTTTCTCAATACAATTCGATTCAAGAACAGCACAGATTCTGCAGCATTTGCACTCATCCAACCCCTGCACAAAACAGACTGCCACTATTCCTCCTTTGTTGTGACCAGACACACACATGAAGCAAGGCAACTGTACAGCAGAAAAACAGTAGAAACAACATTGGAAAGCTGTGAATGAATTTTAAAATGACCCAAACTCCAACTGTAGTGAGAAAGAACAAATCTGTATGTCCTGAATATTAAATTAGCAATTACTAAACAAACAAAGCCTAATGTATGAAATGAATAAATGGGCTGAGCGAGTCATGGTGGCACATGACAGGCTAGTCACATGAATGTGCATGTAATAATCCAGTTTGCAGAAATGAGTAGATTTATTAGTACGCAATTTATGTACTTTAATAGTACACAGTTTGTGTCCTCTGTTCACATTCAAGACCAGTGTTTTGTCAGACATAATACATATTCATAGTATGTACTATATGCATCAGAGGATCGCAAAATTCAATCAAACAACATTCTAGTGTTTTGAAGGCAATATTTTTCCAATACAGACACTATCAGTTGATTGGATCGGCCCATCCTAGTTAAAATCTAATCTGAATTTGATCTCTTCTGAATAAGCCACTAAAATGGAAATGTATTTGCAGTAATGTAAAACTAGATCTCATAATTTCATTAAAAAAATTCTGCCATATGGTGTGTGACAGATGATTCAAATGATTGAAATGTCACAAAATCTGTCAAAAGATTTTGTGATATTCCTATTAAGAGATGCAAATTTTGCTTTGGACCGATTATTTCTCACCTTATCTCAACCCGGTGCATGGTCGTTAAACAGTCAGGATCTGAAGTGAAATGGCGCATTCACTCCCCCCACTTCCATAATAATAGTTTGCTGACAGGAAAAGCTCCATTCCACTGCCCTCAATGGTAGAATAGAGGCATTCATATACTAGGAGACATAATCAATGAAAAGGGGTCATAACCCTTTCTGTACATTAAAGAGCAATATAATTTAGCAGGTACTTCTTTTTTCATGTACAGTTGGCTTAGGTTTTTTCTGCTCGAGCATATGGGGGTTCCTTGGCAATCTAAATTACAAGAACATCCACTGGAACTGAACTGGATGATCTGGATGATGGAATTTTTTGAGAGTTCACTTCATCTTTCAGTTTAATCAAAAATGCTTGCTTGTGCTTTGACAGCTGCAGAATAACTGTTAGCCAACCAGTGGAATCCTCCACAAACTAGAGACAAGCCCCAAGTCCATGATGCCTAATCACAAACTACTGAAGCATGGCAGAAGATGTTCCTTTCAGTGGAGTCTTTATTAGATCCCTGCTGATGGATACCCTTATTTATGTATTTATTTATCTATCTGCCCTTTTTTATTAAGACAAGTTGAATCTAGAAAGAGAAGATTTTCTTAGTAATTAACTTATTATTAGGAAGATATGTATGAGCAGTAATGCCATGCTGTTACATGTATCTGTGTCCTGTTCTTTTTATTAATTGTAATTACATTAGTTGTAATATGTATTTTTGTTTCGATCTCTATGTGAAATTGACAAGCATGAAACAGAATGCAAATCTTTCTCGTGCGAAGCTACAGTGTCTGTTCAAGAGTCAAAATCTGACATATTTCACTCATTTCCTACTTTGAGTTTTTTCATGCAGCTCTACTGATTTTACCTCAATGTCATAAGACCTGTGCTTGTGAGCAAAGGTAGAGTGACTTATAAATCTGAGAGAGATAGATAGAGCGAGAGAGAGAGAGAGAGAGAGAGAAATTTTGACCAAAGAGATATAAAGGTGAGCAATTTGCAGATAGGTGTTTTGAAATTCAAAATTCAAACAAATTCAGCTCCTCCCTTCAGAGTTCCAGCCAAAGCCATGTTGCCTAAACTAGAACACTTAAATGCTAGAGTAAGGCAGAACCTTTTGAATTCACTGCCATATTTCTGTAACTTGGCCTTTGGCAGCTGTTTTAATTTCCAATTTCTCTGATATGCATTTTCTGTTATTGATTTTCCATTAAATCATAATATATTCTTGCACTGTGGTATTTATCATTGCATTGGTATTGAGAAATTGGCTATTGTGACAACTCTAGTACCAAGCCATCAAGAACACTGAGTACCTTGTACAATATAATACCAAAAATGCAAATATGTATAAATAGGAAAAATGTGAACAGACTGGGGGCCCAAGCACTGGTTTGGGAAACACTTTTGGTCTAAAACCCTCAGTGATCAGAGGTTCTGAGTTCAAATCCAAGGACTTCCAGAGAGCCATTGTTGTGTCTTTGAAAGACCATCTTGATTATCTCTGGAAGTTTGGACAAACCATATTGGATAAAAGTGATATATGTAGGGATCTGTAGTTCATGGTCAGGCTAACCTGGTTCTTCCTAATTACAAACTATCCAACACACTGAGCTATAAAAAGGATGTACCTGAATGAACATACATCACAGAATTGAAATGTAAAAGAATATACACTCACCAAACACTCTGTTAGGAACACCTGCACACCTACACATTCACGCAGTTATCTAACCAGCCAATCATGTGGCAGCAGTGCAATGCATAAAATCGTGCAGATGCAGGCCAGCAGCTTTGGATAATGTTTGCGTCAACCATCAGAACAGGGAAAAAATGTGATCTCAGTGATTTTGACTGTGGCATTGTTGGTGCCAGACAGTGTGGTTTGAGTATTTTTTATAAGTGCTGAGCTCCTGGGATTTTCACACACAACAGTCTCTAGAGTTTACACAGAATGGCGAATTAAAGAAAAAACATCTAGTGAGCGGCAGTTCTGTAGATAGAAAAGCCTCGTTGGTGAGAGAGATCAATGGAGAATAGCCAGACTGCTTCCAGCCGACAGAATCTCAGATAACCACTCTGTACAATTGTGGTGAGCAGAAAAGCATCTCAGAATGCACAATACATCAAACTTTGAGGTGGAGGGGCTACAATAGAAGAAGCAGAAGACCATGTCGGGTTCCACTTCTGTCAGCCAAGAACAGAAACCTGAGGCTGAAGTGGACACAAGCTCACCAAAACTGAACAACTGAAGACTGGAAAAATGTAGCCTGGTCTGATAAACCTTGATTTCTGCTGATGCACACAGATGGTAGGGTCAGAATTTGGCACAAAGAGCATGAATCCATGGACCCAACCTGCCTTGTGTCAACAGTCCAGGCTGGTGGAGGTGGTGTAATGGTGTGGGGAATTGCATGATGCAATCATGTTAACATGGACCAGAATCTCAAAGGAATGTTTCCAACATCTTGTGGAATCCATGCCACGAAGAATTGAGGCTGTTTTGAGAGCAAAGGGAGGCCCTACCCAGTATTATAATAGTGTTCTTAATAAAGTGTTCAGTGAGTGTACATTCAGACATTATACGTACAACTATACGCTGCATTTGTAATTCTGTAAGGAATAAAACATGACAGCTGGTTACTAAGCACAAGTTAATTATTTTCCAAAAACATGGCGTCCTGGTAGTTTTTATTCCTCTTATACAACAACAATTTGCCAACGGAAATCAACAATGCTGTGGTATAAATGTGTGTAAGGAGCAAGAATTAAAAAAAGCCTTTTCTATAAAGCAGTTGCAGTTATATCATATGCTGTAGTACCCACATACTACTAGTATTGTGTACAGGCCAGCACCTATCTTTACCTCTGATGATACCTTGGTCATAATAATCCCATATCTGCCTCATATTGGCTTTTCCTTACTTACACCAGGCCAGAGTCCACCATGTTATTACCTTCCAGAAAGTCCAATCCTGCTTCGTCATCACATAAACACAGACATGTCAAGCTCCATGAAAAAGCACCCGTGCAATACACAGCAAATTATTCTCTCTGCCACACATACAAAGAAAACGGTGGTGTTTAAGATACAAAAGACTTAATGTAATAGTGCCTTAGTTTAAGAGAGAAGACTATTAAAGGCTACACAATATAATGAAAATAAGCAAATATAATACTTCATGTTGTGATTGCGATATACCCTGCAAAGCATTAGACACCAATCAGTGAACTCTTGCTGCGACATGGTTAAATATAAGCCTGCATTATTTTGACTGAATTCATTTCTGGTGATTGGATCATGTGAGTGCTCTGATTCATTAAAACCACCAGAAACTATTATCGGAAATGTCTTAAATTGTACAGGATTCTCGCAACATAAAAAATGCTTATTTCAGTCTTGTGATATACTTATCAGTAGCTCAAAGCTCACATTTGTAACAATGATTAACAAAAGATTCACCATGCAGCCCAGATTTCATGTTTTCACTATTAAGTGAGAGCTCCATTAAAGGTTTTACCTAGCCTGTATTAAACTATAACATAATCCTGAAAGATATTTATTATGTACTAAATTAAAAAAACTAATCCATAGAACATAATTGTAAGTGGGTTCATACAAGAAAGGCTTGCCAAATTTAGACACATTTTCTCCTTAAGGGAAATAAAATTTAAAATGTGTGTGATATAAACAACAGTGCAGAATTGTTGCTTGAGTGCTTTAGACAGAGACGGAAGCAACACCACAAACCTTCATTGGTAGCCATGTTGGTTCATTTTGGTCATTTACCACTTTAACTAGCGCTGTTTCAGTATTGTGATGAGGTCTAACTCCTGACAAAAATATTTCATGTATCTGTTATAGGTACATGAAAGCCCTTCCTGTTCTGTTCTGCAGTGCATGATGGTTTTTACATGTTATTGTAAAAAGTGTCCATTGCCCCACACTTCATATTTCACCCAGTATAGTCAATCATATTGGCTTTCTCAGTGTGAACACACTAGAGTTTACTCACAATTTGTCTAAATCAACATATATATGAGATCTGAGATGCAGCGCTGGTAAACGTGAACATGGAGAAACACTCCTTATGGTTTCCATCTGGTTTTCTACCAGGAACAGTACAGAATAGGCTATATACCCGTTCTGAATAAAAATCTGAATTAGAATTAATCAAAGAAAATAATTATTCAAAAGTGAAGCTATTTCCATTTAGTGTTAGAAAGACTTTTGAGTAGAATTAGATTTAGAGGTAGAAAGATCTTATGACTATGTTTAACAGTGATCCATGTACATGTGTTTAAGACTGTGAGCACAAAGTAACATACCGGTCACACTTCACAGATCAGCAGCTCAGGTCCAATAACAGCTTGTGTGTGTGTGTGTGTGTGTGTGTGTGTATGAGTGACGACCCAGTTAACGGCAGTCCTCCCGTGTACCGACAGCACAGACAGAGCAGCAGCTCCAGTAGGCGCAGTAGACTGAGATCTGACCCGCTGTAGTGAGTAACAGGAGGAGGGAATTGTGTTTACACACAGGACCTTGTTCAAAGGAAACGCCCTGCTGTTCACTTCCACCATAAATTTCAGTGCAGTAAAAGCTCAAAACCGGAACACTTCTAATCTCAGGACCACGTGTACGTTGTGTCCTCAACACCAAAGCTATCTACATACTCAGATACCTTAAATAATTCTTTCATGCACAGTGAAAATATGGGTCAAAATATATATGATAAAATCATAAGCTTCAAATCACTTTGCTATACTTTAACATAAATCATCCTGATTTCTCTTTATACTATTTGCCATTCACAATGCAGCATATCACTGGTATAGCCAGAATCTTTGCCAGAAACTTTTGTGTCTTTACAAACTTTCCACACAAATTAAGTTTTAAAAAAATAGTGCCATACACCAGTGAAGGCCTTAGCAGTTTTTTACTGCCGATTTTTTTTTAAAGTTCAAAATCACCTGCATCCTGCACCAATCCTTAACTGTGTAAACGTATATGTGAAGAGTATTGGTTAAAAAACATATATATTTTCTATAATTTGTATCATCAACATTAAATATTTTAGAACCCCCTATAATGGTTTACCTTTTTTTTATATGTGATATTTAGAAAAAGTCAAAATGCATATGGCATCTTTGCCAAATGGTAATTTATTTTCCACCTTCCTTTTAACTTGTTTAAATTAATCAAAATGTCTAAGAATTTCTAATAAAAACTTAAAATAAACTTGTCTATGAGGTTGCATTTAGAAATCGTGTCCTTTCTACTAGCACACACCAGCTGGCAAAGTGGTCTACCAGTTTGTCCTGCTCAGTCTGTGTGTTTTGGCAGCTGGTAGCTGGACTTATCAGCAGGGTTTCTCAGCTTGATCAAGGATAACTGTCTTATTCCTCATATTTGTACCCCTGGTTTTAATGTTATGATGGTGTATATTATGTACTACTTTATTTATATGTTCATACTGTAGCTTAATGATCTGGTCTACTTAAATTTTAATTAATATTCATTTTAATTGAAATAGAAAAAAAAAACTCCCTGAGGTGACATGAGGAACAAACATTAAGAGGAACTCATCTCAAAACGAATCCATCCTGTTTTGGGTGGAACGGGAGAGTGGGATTTTGATCATTAGTGTACAGTAAACAGTCATATAAAGAAAAGACAAACAGTGCTACATGTGTTGAAGGGATGCAGCATGTTTGATGTGGCCATATTCTGAAAAGAGTCCTGGGATGAGCAGGGGACAATTTTTATGACAGCAGGAGTTTCTAGGAAGTCTATGTCTATGGTATCCAGGGGAGATTATCCACTGTAGTAGGAAGTAATCATAAAATAGCTCCAAGCCAGTGTCATGTAAGATCTGAGCCAGGAAAGAGCTATTTCCTTAGCCTCAACAAAATTTCCTAGTCTATCTAGAGGAATATTTTGACAAATAGTAGTAGGTAATTTACTACTTTAACCAGTGCTGTCTTAGTACTGTGATGAGGCCTAAACCCTGACTGAAAGATTTCATGTATGAGCACAGTTGCTGAGCCAACATTTCTTAGATGTTGGAGATAAAGGGGATGATGGATAATGATCTATAATTTTATAATTCACATGGCTCAGGGTTAGGTTTCTTATTCAGTGGTTTGATAACCATGAGCTTGAAAGATCGAAAGTCCCGCAATGTAATGTGACCTAAGCGTTCTTTAATTTGCTTTTCTTCATGTTACAGAGGTGTAGAAGCATAATTTTATTATTAGTGACATTATTATATGTGGATTAGTGGTTAGCATGTTTGCCTTGCATCTCCAGGGTTGGGGGTGTGATTCCTGCCTCTGCTCTCTGTGTGTGGAGTTTGCATTTTCTCCCCGTGCTTTGGGGGTTTCTTCTGGGTACTCCAGTTTCCTCCCCCAGTCTAAAGACTTGCATTGTAGGCTGATTGGCATCTCTAAATTGTCCAGTGTGTGTGATTATGCCCTGCGATGGGTTGGCACCCTGTCCAGGGTGTCCTCCACCTTGTTCCCTGAGTTCCCTGGGATAGGCTCCCCATGACCCAGTGTAGGATAAGCAGGATGGATGGATTATTATTATTGCACTTGTTGTTGTTACTCTATCTTTAACTAAATTTAATTAGTTAGAAGTCATAGATCCCTATAATATAATGGCACTGACGTGACAAACACTGTAGTAGTAAATATTATCAGATGAAAGTCAAACTCATACCAACTCAATCTCTCCTCTAATTTATATTGACCTTATAAATGATATATAAAATTTAGATTATTTACCAATGATTTAGACAATTTGAATCAAAATTATACAAAACTCTTCTCCTAGAAGTATTCAGGTAATTAGCATTTTCTTACACTACTGCCATCTGTAGGAATACAGAGAAATCACAAGCTGCCAGTAAACTACATGGTCGTCACCTTGCTGTTAAGTTACAAGCAACTAAACTTGACTTACTTTAATTAGAATTTAAAAGTTATTTTAACTTTTGATTCAAGTACAGTGGAGAGACTGTCTGGAAAATATGGTTATCATTTAGAAGACGTTTGGGAAGCAGCCCCTTTAAGTGTTTAAAAAAATAAATAAGCTGAGGATGCTGCAGATGTGCAGTAAAAATAAATCAATGGATCTATGAATAAATCTATGTTCTTTAGAATCATAGAATCTATGTTCCACTTCTTTAGATGCAAGCTTTCTGTCCACTACACCAGTTCATGTGATGTCTTTCTCACTGGTTTTACTTTGAAGTGGTCTCCAAATGAGAAACACAGCTAAAGCTTCTCTGTGGCTTTAACCACTGTTAATTCTGTGCCACAATTTGTTCTGCTTCCCCTGCTGAAATAAAACAAATATAGGCTGCATGTTATTTTATAATACATTTCTGAACGTACTTTCAAATATATACATGGGTGACAAATTAAAGGAAAATACAGAGGTTCTGTTATGCTGCGAGGGCATTTTACTGGCATGGTTTCTGTCCAGCTGTCCCCTTAGATGGAAGAGAATTCTAATGAATTCAAAGTTCTTCTGATTGATCAACTTTTTCCTCTCTGTCCTGATGGGAGTCGTCTCTTCTAGGATGACTCCAGCCCCATCCACAGGGCATGAAGACCCACTGAATGGTTTGCTGAGGAGGACAATGGTATAAATCATATGCTATGGGATTTACAGTCACCAGATCTCAATCCAATGGAACACCTATGGGAGATTTTGGAGCAATGTGTTAGACAGCGCTCTCCATCACCATCATCAAAACACCAACTGAAGGAATATCATTTGGAAAGATGGTGTTCATCCCCCCAGTACAGTTCCAGAGACTTATGCAATTGATGCCATGGCACATTGAAGCTGTTTGTGTGATGGTCTGACACCTTACTAATACACTTGTGTCTTTACTCCTCATAACTTGCATAGGTTTAATGATTTCCACGTAGCTTTAATAAAGGATCACATGTTGGACTAAGACTTTACTGTCCTGTTATAAATTCTCACTGCCATGGTATTAAATACACAGGTTATATCTTTAGCGTTTATTTCATCAATTTACACAATGTTATGTATTTATCAAATACAGAAAAAAGCAAAACAAAAGTATTTGTCTGTGCACTCATAAAACAGAACACACTGGTTCATTTTTTCCTGTATTCAGTTACATGTGAAATGCATCAAAACCTTAATTGAACACAAAATATCCTATAAAAGAGGTCAACTCCTTTAAAAGGGTAATACAAAACAACATGTTAATAACAATAACAGTTAAAAATAATGCAGGCAAGGTTAAAATCGTTTCTGTATTCACAACAGTTTTTAAGACAACTGAACAGAGTAAAAACAATACGAAACAAAAATACATACGTTCACATATGGAACGGGAACATAAGGAGCAAAGCTTGCCTCAGTGGTATACCGCAAAGGAATACTGTCATATAACTTAAAATGACATTTGTGCAAAATATGTCTGCAGATCTTTATCTCGACAAACAGACTGGCCGCATATTAGTGTTTTTACCAATCGCTCTTGGCTGTAGAGGGCAAGTTTACATCATTGTAGTGCTTCATAACAGAACTTCTAAAAGTCCAAATGTCTGATGAGCAAAATTCAGACTCGTAACTGCATACAAACGAAGCCAAGCTGTCCAATGAAATGCACTGTAGAGCTATGACAAAATATGAACATTTTTGTACAAATGACAATGAGACTACACACAACCCCTCTATATGTAACAGTGTACCAGTCTCAACTTGGTTTATATAGAAAAAAAAATATACAGAATAACACTGCAATGCTTACAGAAATGCCCTCAGCCTCAAATCCTCCTCAAATCACGCTGAAGACCTTCTCCTGGTTCTGCCCCCTTCAAACACACATGTGCAGTAACACACACATACACACACAGCGCTACAAATGAACCCTTTTAAAACTCGCTAACCATTTCGCCACTCTCCAAATTCACTTTCTGTTCATCTTCATTATCTTTAATCACACACACACACATATATATATATATATATACACATACAGATGTGTAAAGGGATTATTGAGAGAATGGATATACAAAAACACAGCTCTACTGTAAAAAGATGGAGCATCTTGCTCTCAACTTGTTGTCTTTTAGCGCAAGCCCTTTAATGGCAGTCAACAGCTGACACAACTGACCCTGTGTACACAATATCCCTCTAGCAAGTACACTCCATAAAGCCCAAGTGCACTTCCACAGTCCGTTCATTTAATCCAAGCATAATATTATGTATCCGAATATTTTTGCTGTCATAAATCATAGACGTCTCCGGAGTCTGGCCTATGCATCAGTAACACACTTAAAGGGCACATTTTTATAATGCAATGTGTTTGGAGGGTGCGACAGTTTTTGGTCTGAGTGCAGATCCGTATTGAAACATTCCTCAAACTGAGGTATCTATATCGCAGTCACGAGTCAAATTCGAATCTCCCTTTAAATTTGCACCAAACTGAGTTTCCCTCCTTTAGTTAAAAGCTCAGACAGGGTGAGAGCAGCATCTATTTCATAGTTTTCCTTTTTTTTTTCCGCTTTCAGATCACTATGCTTTAGAGTCAAAGCAGGCAAACTACCTGCTAAGCACTGCCTTAAAAGAATACCCCAGCGTTTTTCAATCTAATGCTTATCTACTGTACTGTAGTGTATGTGCTATTACTACAGGCAATAATCTGAACACATTTCCCTGTACTGAGAAAAAGAACTAAAACCGTTTACTTGGAACTCACTTATAATGTTAGTCTAATGGCAGTTGGTGAGGCAGTAGTCGTAGAACACTTTCATTAATTCTTTAGTCAAAGGTATTATTAAAGTAAATTCAGTTCTAAATCAGATTTCTTTTTCAGAGGGAAGAATTTGCGGCTGTGCATTACACTGTGTTCAAACTAGCAAGCGATAGGTGACCGTTCATTTTCTATGTATGGGCCGCAATTTCATTGAACATTAATAGCAATAGCATAACGTGGTAAAGTGGGAAAAAAAAAAGATTCTTGTGGTGCGTGTGGCCTGACATTTCTTTAGTTCCCTATTTACAACTTTAGTTCCTACTTGCATTAGTTCCCATTTATTGTTTGATGCAGAAAAATGGAAGAAAAATTTATAAACAAGATTTAAACTTCTCCTGTCATAGACGACCTGTCATTAAGCATGTATAGAAACATGAAAATAATAAAAATAAAAATAAAGCTGGGAAGGAAGTAGCAGAGAGGTTAGCTTGCTTTGCCTATCTGTCAAGGAAACTAGGACAAAGCCTAGCGCATAAAATGTAAATTAAACAAACTATTTTTACACTGATCAGTGTGTTATTTAAGTTGCGATTAATTAGACTTAGAAGCTCCATAGAGCTACTGCTGTTTCTCACTGGTACTAAAAAAAAGCAGGGTTGTCAATTTCTAGTGTGAATGTATGGGCACCATACGTTATTCACACAAAAACCTTTGGGAATGTGTGAGTAACTTGAATGAATGTTTACTGTATTGCTCCAGTGTTACAAATCAGCTAAAACAACCAGCTAAAAATGGTTGATAGAAGACATTTATTCATGTCTGTCTCAGAGACCTTTATAGTTAGAATGTAAAGTTTTGAATTTCTTTAATATAACCACATCACGTAAATAGATTTACATTATAGGTGATTTTCAAGTAAATTAGTTGTATGTAGTTTTCTCAGTACAGGAAAACGTGTTGACGGTCTTGTGTGTTGTAATCACACATATGCTACATATTTGGCAAATACAGTTCAGGTTGTAAAACGCCGGAGTATTTCTTGAATGGGTGCGAGTCCTTTCTCTCAACTTCAACCTACAATCTTGAAAGGAAGAGCCGTTTAAAAAAGAAGAGCTCTTTAAATTTCACAGCAAGGTCTGAATCACTCTGAAGAGCAAACCTGATCCCACCCCACCCCCCACCTGCCCCAACAATCCCCCTTTTTTTTCTGTACAGTCACCCTCACTTCTGCACCACCACCACCACCACCATCACACACACCACCTTGTACACAGAACAAATATGACCACAGGATTTCATTGAAATAATAAAAATGCTAACCAAACAAAGTGCAAAACCAAGCTGCCATTATGTGGTGGCTACAAAATTCTAACCACAATATGTATACAAAAATGGCAGCATATGTATATATATACGTATATATATATATATATATATATATATATATATAATTTTTTTTTTTTTTTACAAACAAACCTTCTTCCTTTTGCTGGTGCAACAGCCAAGAACAGAACAGAACATTAATAACAGCAACATCCATGTAGTTTGGGACACAGAGCGTTTCCACAGGAAAATCCACATTTCAGGGTTTTTTTTCAGTCTCCCTTTTTCCTCAGGCAGTCTCTCCCTTGCTTCATGAGGTGTGCGCCAGAGAAAGTTCCAGAGCATCACGGGCTCATCACAGGGACTTGGTGTAGCCGAAGATTCCCACGGGGAAGTGCTTTACATGGGTGGGCCACTGTGCGGCCAGCTGGAAAAACTTCACATCATGCCACTCCACACCATCAATGGAGACTGGTCAACAAATAAAAGAGAGAAAATGACAAATATAGCAAGCAAGTAAACTACAGCTGTGACTCGGATGATGAAGAAGAACCTGAAAAAAACCTATGTGGAATTGCATATGAATCTAAGACAAATATTAGGTGTAATCTACATGAAAAAAAGAGCTTCAAGAGAATAGTGAATATTTGAAATATTGTAGAAGTGTAAACAAAAAAATGATTTGAATTGTAAAATTGGTCCAGTGATACACCCAATAGATTACAAGCCAAGGTTATTCAAAAGGGAAAATGGTTAAAAACTGATACATCTGTCGAACCGTTTTACCAAGAAACTGATGAATCGAAGTGCATCAAATCGTTACTTGTTTAATCTTATCTCATTTTGTATCATATGGTATCCAACCTGTCAAAATTGATGTTAGAATGAGGGAGATTCACACCCCTAAAATACTGAAATCTAGATGTAATACTACAATATAACCAGCAGATGGCAGATATTTCCCAAAATGACTGAGATTTGAGTAAGCATTTAGTTCTTGTGTGAAGTCAGGGTGTGAGGACAAGGGTTTAGTTTTGGTCTCATTAAAGGGGCAATATTATATTTAGCCTTTACACATACATCTATGGCAGTAGCCTTGAATGTATCACATGATGAAACTCCCTATATTCCCTAATCCTTTCCAAAATAATGGTAAAAATAGCAATCAATATCTCTTCATGTGCCAACTACATCAAACATACAATTACTGTTGGTATGAATACAGAATATAAAACACAAAAGACGATAGTTGTACAGTTTAATTCACACAGAATATAGCAGCCATCTCTGATTTTATTAATCAGGCCATATTATCAGAATTTGCACATTCAGCAGCTGTGCAATATAATGTCCATAGGATTTCATAATGTTTCTGTCATTATTAAAAAATGATTATAATTTGATAAATAGCCGAATGTCATTCACTGTGGTTATAAGCAGGTCAGTGATCCGTGCTGACTTCTCATGCTTTTGTACAAAGCTGTTAAATCAGATTTATTAAGTGTTCACTGCCAAAAGTAAAAAAAAAAAAAAACAAAACAAAACAAAAAAAAAAAAAAACAAGAATTGCGCCACTATGATCAGTGTTTACATCTTGTGGCCTTGCTACACCACTCTTTTCACACAATGCGAGTGCCAACTTGTATGATTTCATGCTTTAGAGTAAGAAAAGGGTAATAATGAGTAAGTGAAAAGAAAACATCTTTCAACCTGGGAAAAAAATAAGTCTTCAGCAGAAAAGGGACTCAGAATCAGTAGTCAGAAGTCAGAATCAGTAAGTTAGCATTAGTTCATTTCTGTAGATGCAAAAGAAATGTGTCAGTAAGGAAAATGGAGTAGCAGTAGCAGCTAGTGTGATGCTCAGCAGTGACATGAAGTAAGCTAGAATCCATAGCATAGGGGTGTGCAACTCAAATTCACAAAGGCCCAGTTGCATAAAATTCCTTGCTTACAAAACTCGAGATAATCAACTAACATGACTGAATAGTGAGAGCAATTACCTTTTAATTGGATTAGTTAAGGGGCTATAAATAAGACAATTTGACGTGACAGTATTTTGGTTCATGTTACTACTTTGGGCTAGCTCCATAGACTAAACAGAGAATTTGACACAGGGAGAATAAACACATACTTCTCTGTCCAACATTGTGTTTTCATAATCAACTTCTTTTTAATCAAGCCATGTCCTTGGTTCCCTAATCAATCCAGAGAAGGTAAATAAAATGAAAAAGCTATGAAATCTGTGAAACCTCTCCCCTTTCTGAGCTAATGCGGTTAGCCCTGTAGCAATCTGTGGGCCGAGACCTTCAGTTAAATAATTGACATAAATACATGTCACTGGATAAGCCTCAACAAAGGATCTGTTACAGAAGCTGTGCTGGATCATGTTTAGAAAATTAGAGGCACTGAACTACAGCCAGGTTTTTTTATATATATATTTCTAGGCTCTGCTTCAATAATTTTTTTGGTTTGCTGAAATGTTGCTGGATCCACGTCGGGACTGCAGTTCGCCAGTTGACAATCTCTAACATATCAGATATCAAGTCGAATAAACCTGGCTTCAGACTCAGAAAAACTAAAAGCGTTGTGTAATACTGTTGTTTCTCCGATGAACTGATCATGCACTGGCATCCACACTTGGTGTAGTATTTTCCAACTGTTTCTTTTTCTGAAAGCCTGAAGGGTCTTTTTGCATGTGTGTGTGTGTGTGTGTGTGTGTGTCTTTTTGCACGTGTGTGTGTGTGTGTGTGTGTGTGTGTGTGTGAGTGAGTGAGTGAGTGTACGTGAGTGATGTGGTTTGTGGGTTGCTTGTGGGCCGTCCTTATGCATACTATCCAACCGAATCATACAAGGACCACAGCTTGTTTCAATCACTGTGATTACGACAACTGGGTGTTCAAGTGGACCTACACTATATAGGGAGTTTTCTGTAACTAATGTTTAAAGTGGAGGGGTAAAAACTGGATGTTCCAATTCCCCTATCACGTGAAAACTACGCCTATGTGTGACAATACTGTGGTATGGCAGTATACCCCAGTGTGACTATTCCCCACTGTATGGTTTGAAATTCTTACTCACTTTAATTGAGTGTTAGTTCTATAAATGCTAAACATAAACAGCATTACAGTATAAATAAATAAATGAGTTATCATAATAAGCAACCAAATAGACATATGAACTGTTAATGTGCAGCTTGTAATTTAATGAAGTCAATTAAGAAGGAAGTCAACTTTTACTAAGCTCATTAATATCACTTTCACTAATTAATTGAGGGAGCCAAAAATCATGATCGAGCTTTGCCTGCTTAATAAAAACCCTATCATATGAAAAGCAAAGAAAACCCTGATGAAACAATGACATCACTACAAATGTTATAAAACCATTATATTGGCTTGTATGCTTATCATCATCATGCCCTGAATTTTTCATAATGTTCCCCCCTAGTGTGAACTAATCAAATCTGGTTTTGCATTATTCATGCCAGTATGGTGTGTGCGTGTGTGTGTGTGTGAGCCATTCTTTACCTCTCAGCATGGTGTGTTGGTGTTTGGCCGTGCAGATCAGCCTACTAATGCCATCGATCACCTGGCTCTTGGAGTCCACGTCCTTTTCCTTTGGCTTCTTGCTGAGGAAAATCACTGCAAACAGAGAGAAACACAAAATGCTCACTGTGGTCTGCTGTGTCAGCTCCAATAATTCACAAGGAGAAATCACAAACGCAATAAAGCACCATCTGCACTCTTGCGGACACTACGTGAAAAAATGAACATGTGATATAAAGCTGTACGCTCAATTAAGAGTCAGAGCACAAAATAAAAACTAAAATGCAAAATCATAGGATGTGCTATTTTATACAATGCTGGCTAAAGAGGATTGAAGCCATATTGTTAAACTAAACCAGACTTGCAGTGATTAATATGATCATTACAACTAGGACTATTCACCCAGCAGTATATTGGCAACATACTACACTCCTATTTGATGTTTTTTTCAGTGCTTGCCACCTTTACCATATACCTTCCCTTTTCATTTTTAAATTGTCTCTTGCATTTATGTTGCACTGTATTAAATATGACAGCAATATTTGACTGTCTTCAGTTCACATTTTCTATCCCTGGGTTTTTTGGGCTCCAAAACAACTGCTTGTGGTTCAAGGTGGTCTAGATGCTATTATCTAGACACTATTTAAAAAAACACCACGGACGCTTCTACTAAAGAAAATCTGGCAACCTTGCATGCATGAACTATATGCAGTTAATTTGATTAATCTGAAAAGCGCACAGAGAAAATCGACTTAAGCACATGCATAACCCATCTCTGAATACATGTAACTTTCCCTGTGTAAATGTTGAAATAGCTTACTCACAAATCCCGCCTCCTGCACTAAGTTCCTTAGTTCCTACTTTTGCTCCTACTCTCGAGCAGTCTGTCGACTAGTCCAAGAAACTGTTCAAGTCACCACAGCAACAAATTGCAAAGTTCACTTTGTATCCCCATCTAATTCATGGCATTATGGTAACCATGACAACGCTCACTTTAGAACACCATTATCAGGTTTCTTCATGCAGCTTGGTTTTCCACAGGCTTTATAAACATACTGTAACTCATTTAGCTCTTTATATCCACGACACAAACACCAAAGTGTGCTTTACATTTAATTAACTCTTAACCACATATAAATTAAGAACTAGTGCCTGCTGAAAAAGCTCATGTTGGAAGCTTTTGAAGGATGGTTAGCAGTGTGTGTGTGTGTGTGTGTGTCACCTTTCTTATTTTTCTCTTTCATGACGACGGTCATGGCCATGCCGTGAGGTGGAGTGAGCTCTCCTCCGCTGGGGATGCGTGAGACCTGCAGGGAGCGGAAGTTGCTCTTCAGCGTGTTCTTCATCACCACGTCTCTTTTCTCTCCATCCTTCTTCTTCTCTGCACCCTGACACGTCCAGTAATCCACCTGCAGTCCCATCACTTCTCCACCTGAGCCTGGAGAACTACACACACACACACAAACTTAGTTACTTAAGTTGTTTATATGCCTTATTTAGTATATGGCATTTTGAAGAAGGATTTTTTTATCTACTAAGTTACTGTAATTTAATATTATATACAAATCTGAAATTTTAATCCAGTAAGAACTGGCAGTATCTGCAGATATAATAAATCTGAAAAGTAATAATTTTGGAGTTGTGAATTTTGCTGAACACAGAGATTAATATTACTGGTCCTGTTCAAATCGACCTCATGTATTACCAGGTTTCTGTATAGCTGCCTTGTGAAAATGTCCGTTGTTAAAAACGTCATATAAATAAAAGTGAACCTGGTGATAGAGCCATATATAACCTTATAGTTACTTGTCTGACACTTAATGCTGCCATGTACACTGGGTACATTGTTATTTTGGAAAATTAAATTCAAATAAAGCCTGTCTTGTATAAATTGACCAATCAAATCTCTTACAAATTGCATTACCAAACCTGGTCAAACTAATCCAGTTGAATGGTGTTATAAACTCTCAGGAATAAAAAATATTAAACTGTACCTTTTCATCTTCTGCATCTTTTGTACTTTTAGTATGTATTAACCTGAACATGGGAATATGGTGTACATTTCATGTGATTTATGGTAATAATTGGACCTTACATTGTCCAGAAATATGCTGGTAAGTGGACTGAGGACTTTAAATTGCCTCTAGGTATAAATGAGTGTGCGAGTGTGTGTGTGTGTGTGGTGCCCTGTTGTGGACAGACTCCCATTCAGGGTGCATTATACTGTGCTCCAGTGATAGGTTCTGTATCTATCACAGCCCTGACCAGGATAAAGTGGTTACTGAAGAGGAAGCACCTTTAATTAACTTTTAAAGTGAGACTTTAAAGATACACTCCATTCACCTTTCCAGGTAAAAGATACATAGTAAAGGTACAACATATGTACAACAAGAAAAGGTACAATTTAGTACCTTTTTCTGAGAGTGTAGACGATTTGAAATGATTTCGGTAATTGTCTAGATTGATCTCTCTGTGTGAGTGAGACAAAGAGGATGAGGGTGAGGAAAAGTGTGGGTAATGTACCCTGCTCCAGACAGACTAGCAGAGACAGAGGGAGAGGAGGGAGGAGTGCAGGTCATGTCTTTCCCATATGGTGCCCCAGTCTGGGCTGGAGGTGAAGACAGCATGTTCATACTGCCCATCACATTGGCATCATCAGAATCCACTACAGAGAGTACGCACATGCACACACACACACACACACACACACACATTAACACATTAAATTACACTATTCATGGTGGTATGTACAGGAAATAATAGACCAATGGCTATCTACTATATACAGTGGCTTACATAAGTATTCGCCCCCATTAATCTTTTCGACATTTTTTTAGTGTTACCAATGGATTTAACTGGGCTCATACTATGTGACAAATTTACACAAAATAGCCCATAATATTAAAGTGAGAGGAAAATCAATATAGTTTGCACCATTCTTTACTAATAAAAAAGGTAAATGTTGTGATTGCGTATCCCAAACTATGAACATCCCACTGGTTGACATTAAATCCATTAGTAAACAATGTAAAGAATATAGAATCTAAAGAATACCAACCAATAGGCCATGGGTAACTTTCAAATGATACTACCAACACCATGCTTCACTGTGGGGATGGAATACTTATGGAAGACACTATAACTTATTATACAGTAAGTGCACTATTTGTGGTTTGTACATGCATTGGCTCCTACCTGACGTGGATAGGTTGTGCTCAACAATGCCTACTTTCACCAACTGTAAAAAGACAAGCAGAAACAATACACTTTCTTCCTCTTCAACAGAAAAACAGCTTTTGAGCATATTCAATTTGCAACGGATCTGATAAACAAAAATCAATCAGCTCTGCACTCTTACCCCAATGAATGGCACAAACTTCTGGCACGAGTCCTCATCAGGGCTGTGTAGTGAAACAGTGAGGAAATATTAGTACAGTGCAGCTCAAACACACGTCTAACGTTACTGAGTCAGTGAGTGGCTGGGTGAATGTGCACTCGGGTGTCCAGGTGTGAGGGAGCGGGTCATGTCAAGGCTGGCTATGTGACAAAGGCATGGCGCCACCTCCTGGTGGCAGGGTGCTGTGAAGAAGCGGGGGGTCATGCCATGAAGTCATGAGTGGATGCTGGGATAGCTGCTTACAACCTCCACCAATCAGGTGCAGTGTAAGGCGGTGGACAGCAGTGTGTGGTCATTCTGCTAACCCTGTACTCCAATACTGTTTTTAAAATGCACTCACAAGACACTAGCTAAGGTGGCATCATGTTTTTTATAGTGTGTTTCATATTTGAAATCATAATTAGAAATTGTTGTTGCTGTAGAGCTAGGCTTCCTGAATGTCAACACCTGAAGCAATGCTGATAGGCGATGTTTCTTTAAGCATCTACTTAAAGAAAGCTTCATTACGTCGACTATTATATATGTTTTCGTTTATTATTAGGCTAAGGTTATGTAGCGTGTCCTTCATAAAAGTCCCTGTTGAAGTTGTTCCTATAGAAATTATAACGTATTAAAATGAGAGCATTAATATAACCTTGATTTCAATTACAGCCATCAGAGCCGCTGCTATAAAATCAGAGCATCTGACCATCTCAACATTCAGACTCAAGAATTCAACAGTGCTTTGATATAAAATAACTAAATTACTTGCAGGCTGTTTGATTTAAAAAGTAGTTAGGATACCTCCTCACTATTGGAAAATGTAAATAAGATGTAGGCAAAATCTGATTTTGCACTTATCAGAATATTTTCCTATGTTAAAGCAAATCTCATTGTGTTTGCTGCCAAGTGTATATACATTTCTGCTCAAAAAAAAAAATCGATGTCCTTCTCGCAATGTGCAGCACTTAACCATGTGTGATAATGATGACGATGGTGAGAACAGTATTGGAACACAGGGGTAATGCTACATAGTCTCCTCTGACCACCTCTGATTTTAAAGAATGGCCTTTTGCTAACTGAGCTCATGAAGCCGATGTCTGTACCCGGAATGAGGATGAAGCAACTCGACTAAATATACAGTGGCGAAAAATGACTAGTTATTTTTTTCTTTGCTAGTGATGTCATGTTGATTAGGCAGTGAGTCCCAAGAGTCCTAAGATTTTGTGCTCTGTGTATCCTTAAGACGTATCCCTGAGACTCAGTGAGCGCACCATTAGACTATTTTTACTCTAATGTTCGCACGTCTAAACGCTTTAGGTAATGTGATCACTAAGCAGGAGTGTGTGTGTTCAGAGGACATGTCGCTTCTGTGACATTCACTACTGCCGCTCTCCATGATGAAGCACCTGTGTACTGGCAGAGGTCCAAGTTTGAAACAGGGAAAGTCACCCTTCTGCTGTTTTTTTCTCTTTTTATTCTCTCCATAAATCAGTGTTAGTCTCGGTCTCTCTCACTTTTTATATGAGTTTTAATACCCCACTCTCTCTGTCCTCCGCTGTTTCATTTTCTAATATCCTCCTCTCATTTTATTCTCTTTTATGTGAGCTGGTAATTGGCTGTATGACCTTTCTGCTTATGTGTTTGTCCTTCCCCTGGGGCCATACAGACCTGTCCAGACTAGTCATGCAACCCTGAGCCTCCCATGTGTGTGTGTATTTGTGATAGCTACATCTTCCTGGTTTTATTCCGCTTTCATCTTTTTGTTGGAGATTTCCTTTCTGACCATATTCTTCCACCTTAAAGGAATAATTCAGCATTTTTCAACTTAATCTCTATCTACTGCATCTGTAATGATTTTAACATGTTTCTCTGTACTGAGAAAGGAAGAGAAAACCTGTTTACACAAAATTCACTTATAATGGAAGTCTAAGGGTTGTTGTTGGAGTATTCATAATATTTGCATTTTGATGTATCTGTATAATTCATCCTGCTCTAGCATACAACTTTTGTTAGATGTTCTCACATGGCTGTCTCAAGACCCTTATTGTTAGTGTGTTAAGGTTGTAGTTTTGAGTTTGCATTACATAGTCACATTTAAAAAAAAAAAAAAAAGCCAACAGCTGCTCTTCCATTATATGTGAGTTTTGAGTAAACATGTTTTCCTTTTTGTTTTCTCAGTACAGGGAAACTTGTCAGAATTCTTGTCAGAAAAGATCAATACAATACTGTAAAAAAATACTGAAAAATGGCCGTAGTGCAGCAACTCTAACTCGAACTCTAAATGTGAACCTGCTTGGTTTTGGTTTCTATATCAAATCCCATGATGCAGCCAATCACAGGCATGTAAATGATTTAGCTGTAGGCAGCTGTACCAGAGACTAGCTACAGGGCTAAAGACAAGGCTAATTTGTTCTAAAAATGTCGACAACAAAAAAACTAGTCACAAGTGGTAACGTAAAGTGACACTATGAAACAAAACATAACACCTTCAAACAGTTTTATTAAAGCCATCATTAATGATTAAGAATTAAATGGCAGATGTTGTCACGTTAGTGGCTTATCTGGATTTGGAAAGCAAGGAATTTTATGCAACTGGATCTTTACAAATTTTTGCAAACCCCTGCAGCAGATAGAGATTAAGCTGTAAAAATACAGAAGTATTCCTTTAACTAATAAGAAACTTTGTTAAAACACTTCAGTGCACTCACTCAAAACTGAACCAGACCAAAAGAAAAAAGACGGACAGACACACAGTAAAATTAGCGGTGTGACGCACTGAGAATGAGTGGGTTAGACACAACAGGGGCAAACTGGGAACGTCAACCCACACGATCATGTACCTGATGTAAAAATCAAAATACAAACTTCTTTTCCTTGAGTGCCAACAAAAGAAAAAAAAGGGAAAGAAACCCAAAGCACAACAGTATTACAAACGTGTTTGTTCTGAGCTGTTTAGTAATGCTTCTCAATGAAAAAATAAAGCACGTAACTATAAAATAAACCAGAAAGAAAAATGCAGAAAACGTAGAACAGAATCAACATATTAAAAGGATTTTTAATTGCACTGATAAAATCCTTTTAATAGAATAACTCTGCCACATATACTCTCTGAAATTAAATGTAGAAACATTTCTAACAAGAAAAATAACAACAGATAAACAACGGAAATCTTTACACATATTTATGACACATAAAGTACCTCAATCAGCTTTATACAAATACACACACACACTCACACACTTATTGGAGTACCTTTTCTGTTTGTAGGTGAGCATGGCCTCAGAGATGGGGAAGGGATGGGACATGTTTGCTCCTGCCAGATACTGAGACACTCGACCGCCCACATCAATGTTGTCTGTTCAGACAGAAGGCAAATATGTGGAAAAATGTCTCACACATAAACAAACATTCTTTATATCTTTAGTTCCCAGGAACCTAAATGTGTGACTGCTTTCCAGTTAGTCTAACGTTAGTCTTGTGAGAACAATATGCAGTACCAGTTATAAACACGTGAGTGACTGCATGCAATGATTATTTCGATAATCAATTAATATATTGATATTTAATCTATTAGCTTGATTAGACAGACAATAGCCTAAGCTCGGGATCAAAATGGAGACGCTGAAGCTGTGATACCACAAGCAACCCGCTGTACCAATTATAAACAAATATTAATAATGTATCAAGTTTGGTACCTACACAATTTTCCTATTAGTTTCACTGTCATTACTGAATAATTAATAGTGATTATTGGATAATATGCTTTAAGATTAATAAATGAATAATAAGCCAGGACTTTAAGGGGTTACACTTTTTTAGACAAAGTTCAAGAGGAGATTCTACACTTCATCTCCTTCCTCTTATTACGGAATATTAGCTTAATCATTTCACGTGGGTTTCCATGTCAAGTGGTTACTGGATTATGTCTTAGAATTTGGAAAAATTGAGAAACAGAACTTAATTGAACTCTGAAGCAATTCAAACAGAATTAATTGTAAGGATTTGGATCAAACCTGATGTTGGGGCCTCTAACCTCCCGAACACATCTCTCCAGCCAGCGTCCAAGAAAATGCTGCTGAACTTATTATCGAAAGATGAGATGTACTTCGCCACAGGGTGGCAACCTGAACGACAGAGATAATGAAAACCTCAGTACAATCAAAACAACAGCACAAAAAAAATAAACAGAAATGACGCTTTTTCCCTCATTTGGAGCTTCTTGAGAATTGTGGTGCGATTTCCAGCTTACCGACAGGAATGACCAGGAAGCGGATGTAGCTCAGCCAGTCAGGGGTCTTGTTAGCAAGCTGCTCCACAAAGCACCTCAGCACAGTGCTCAGGTAACTCTGGTCTCCCGCCACGGCCACTTTAATGGTGGGCGGCGTCTGTGCATTGCAGTTACAGCTGAGGAGAAATGGATATCTCATAAAAATAAAGATCAACCATCTCTTCTGTCCGGCGGCTGTTTATATATGAAGTGGCTGTCGCTGCAATTTGATAATGAACTTCAGAGCTTATGTGCAGTGCTTAGCAACAGTTGCTATGCATGAGTGCTCAGTTGGTCAGAAAATCAGGAGATCAGTATGAAGGTAATGCTGAGGTTTCCAGCAGAGTGAACAATGGACACTTACAATCTCTGGATCCTGGTGACGATGGTGTTGAAGGCCGCCTGCACGTCAGCAGCAGAGATGGTTGAGACGATGGGCTGCTTGTGCTCATGGAGGATCTCATTCAGATACTGCAGAGAGAGAGAGAGAGAGAGAGAGAGAGACAGAGAGAAGATAGAGGATGAGGGTGATGGAGTGAGAGGAGGAAATCTGGAAAGAAAAGCTGGACAACGGAGACCAAAAGACTTTTTGTTCTCAAGAGAACTTTCACACTGATAATATGACCAATTATTGCTTTTTTAAAAAAAGGTTCATGAACATAGAATATAATATATACAGTACAAGTAATGCTGTGTATGTTCAAGTCTCACTTCTACAGACTCTAGTTGTTGCCGGGAGGCAAGGACCCTCACAGTCTGGTTAAATTTAGTCTTGAGAAGCTGCCGATGTCAGCAGATGTTCTATATCACACTGTCCAAGTGATCTAGAACTTACACCTGGACTTGTAAAAGCCAGACAAGCCACATTTATTGACACTTCTCTGTGCTTTGTATTTTTTGCATGACCAGGTTAAGGGCATTATTTCAATATTTATCAAACCTTCTCTCTGAAAGATTCCTTTTACAAAGACTTTTCAAAGGAATTTCTCCAAAAACGTCCAATACTATACAATAATGTGTGCTCTCTAGTGCTTCATGGAAGAAAAAACAAGCATCATGTCAGTCAGTCATGTCAGCTCTGTTAGTCTCTACCCATTACATATTATCCATTGGAAATATACTGTCTATTAGGTCATAGACCAATGTTAATATTTCAATATTATAAATAGGAAAATATTTGATTCTTAGATATGACAATTCTGCCTTGAATGATCAATGTCAAACATTTTGGAATTAAAAGACAAACACTGTATATGCTACAGCTGTCAATCTCTAAAAATTGCAGTCAGATTTGAATTACTGAATAATACATTACTTTGTATTCAAAAGCACTGCAATATTGATGAGCTTTTAATTTTTATAATCTTAGACCATTAAGTCCACAGACAGGGCGAACATCAGCAGTAGGGATACATTATGCATTATGCAATGTCATAATTGTATTATAAACCTTAATGTTTCAGATTAATAATATTTATTCATCCACTGATATTTGGCAAGATTGTACATTATTTAGATCCAAACCATACATATTCATGTAAAAAGAAAAACACTCTATTACCTATATATGCTCACTAAATAGGGTTTAACTAATGGCACTATAGAAGTTACATGGTGCACTAAAGTCCAAACATTATTACAGAACACGATTTCAGAGTCATACACATAAAAAGTGTGACTCCAGTAAGTGTCTGTTGAATATGAACTAATGATGTGTAGCTTAATACCACTTCTAAGATACATGATTTTTTGTTTTATAAAATTCATTAGAATTTAGATACAAAATTAAAAATATGTATAAATAAAAAAGCACTTGGTTGTGCATTTATTCTGAGTTTTTTTTTTTTTTTTTTTACATCAACCACACCGAGGTCATTTGGGCAGAAAACTATAAATTAGTATGATAGGTTATAGGTCATATATAGGTCTCATAATCATATATTTGGTTTATTGTAATCTTATAATAGGAAATATTAGATACATTTGACTATATTCAAAGATTTTTTTCAATTTGTGTAATGTATACAAAATGGGACTGGCATTGAGTAGGAGATTATTACATTGCAGTAAATAAAAAATGTCATTTTAAAACATTAGTCGTGTTTCTTGCGCTCTACCTAGTGCCTTCTGAGTTTACGTATTTACTCACATAAGATCAACAAGTAATCTCCATTAAAATTCCACATGCAAGTACAATTTATTTAAAAAGCCATGCTGCTTGATTTGTTTTACACTGAACTTGGGACTGAGAGATTTCGTTTAAAAGTGAGGTGCCAAAACAAATGTGTGATTTTCCTCCCTTAGATTTTAGCTCCTCATTGTTATTCTGAGACTTTTCAGTAGGTCTTGATGGTTTGACCTTCATTTCATACATGTTGATGCTATAAGAGTATTCAATATTTTACTTTTTTAACATCATTTTAAAGTAACCGATAGAATGTGTCAGCGTATGGGTTGAGGGTGGAGGAAACCCGGCCAGCATTTGACAATCGCAGCTATACACTATAAAGATAATTGGAAAGGAAATGATCTTTTAATTTCCGAGAAATGATCATTTAATCCTCTTACGGCACAATTATCACTAAGAACCTTTTAAAGGGGTGAGCTCGAAACAGAAGTAAGCTAGAACTAGAAGCATATTGATTACTGCACTTTGAATGTAGGTGTCCTCAGCATGGCAGTAATGGAGGTGCAGTGCACTGCAGGAGCAGGAAGAGATTTACAGCAGGGGCTAGAGGGCACAGAGAGAACACCACCTGCTCCTTAACACACTCTCACACACACACACACACACACACACACACGCACACACCCAAAATCAGACGCTCACACACTCACCCTGACAAGAGTCGTATCTACATAGGTGACAGATAATAACACACCCTGACAGATGTTCACACACAGAAAACACTTCCACGCACAGGTGACAGATACACACCTGGCCCTGCCAGTCGGTAGTGTTGATGAGGATGATGCTCTCCGGCAGCTGCTCATCTGAGTTGAGGATCTGATTGAGCTGGTCATACACTGACTTTCTGGGAACCTGAAACACAATATAAGAACACAATATAAATATCGTGAAATATGTCCCTAGACTCACGTGTGCAGTTAGGAAAAATAATTACATTATGTATGTTTTACATTATCTTTATTAAAATCAAATCAATAATGAATAAAAGACAACAAGGGTGTGATGTTATAGGAAAACAGCAACGCAAAAGCATGATTCATTCTTCTTATACCACAGCTATTTTCCAACAATTATATTTTTTTCATCATGCTTCTGAACCATTTATAGTTATGTAATGTTGTGGAACGTCCATGAAACAAACTAGTTGTAATTTCGTTACTGCAGCTATAAACAATTTCTGTTTTTTTTTCCCCAGCTTGTCATGTCACTGAAAAACCAGAAAGCCCAAAGTCTTCTGTCCTGTTACACTGGAGTCTCCTTCCATAAATGCTAAACAAATGTCTCCTAACAAAAACCTTCACCATATCATTTTCCTTTGTTAAATAGCAACACATTTTTGTCTGTTTATTATTAGTCTTAGATTATGCAACACATCCGCCATACAAGTTACTGTTACCGTTAGCTTTCACTATAGAAACGTATACGTATCAGAATGAGCACATAAATATGAACCTGTCATTTAATTTACAGCCAGAGCTCCTGCTGGTTTATAAAAATTATCAGCACCTTCTAACCAATCAGATTTGAGAATTCAACAGTGTTGTGCTATAAGCTGTATTAATGGACACAACTCATAAACTATCACTGTATAAACAAACAGCGCCTCCAGGTAAACAAATATAGTGAGTCAAGTCTAGAGCTGTTCTTAGAAATAAACAAAATCCAGTTAAAGGTTCTGATTACTGAACCACCTGCTGTACATTCGATATGTTTTATTTATTATGTAAGCAGCTACCAGAAAAAATCCTATTATAAAACAAGAGTGGACAATAAAGTGAATATTTAAAATAATTTTTCCAAATGATCATCACATAAGCACTATAAAGGTACTTTGTACTAAAATGATAGTACAAAGGCTAAAATGATAAAATAATAAAATGAATAAAATATCATAATATTATTTTATTCATATTGCCATCCTGTAGCAAAACACGCTAAAACATGATTCCAAATTTACCAGGATACGTAACACACATGCACCAGTATATACCTGCACAGTGAGTCTGGAGTCAGGTGAGGTTTCACTGTCGATGCTACTGGTTCGGTCGCTCTGAGCTTTCGAGCTCTGTCTGTCCTTCATAGAGGTGCTGCGCGGTCGTCTCTGCAGCTTGCTGTCCGTTTTACTGGGGACACAGATCAGGGACGGACCATTTACAGCTCCACTACTGTACATACCGTACCTTTTAAATCAAATGGTGATTTTTATTGGTGATTTTTCCAAGCCTTGTAAAGCTAACTCTCGTGGTTTGGACTACATTTTCTGCATATACACTGCATACACTGCATATACACATACACAGTTTATCCACCAATGACAATTTAATGAGGAAAAAACAAGTGTTTCATCAGATACTTAAGGACTTATGTAAAGACTAATTGTCCACTCTGAGATTGTAATGGGACTCTAAATGAGTGTTTTATGAAAACCAAGTGTACTTGTACTGTGAACCAGTTACTGTCAGTGCCTAGATATGTCTTAGACAATAGCAAGTGTATCAAGAGTAAGGCAAATATATGTAGCGTGATCCAGATAGGTCTTTCCAGTTGAAATATATAAATCAGTAGTCCTAATGCACAGAATATTATATGTCTGGGCTATCATTTTTAATTCATAGTTGCCCAGTAGACAAGTAAAGCTTAGAAGACTGGTGGTTAGTTTTTTTTTCTTCTCTTATTCAACAACCAGTGAAAGAAAAAACCCTACTCTATAATGACTTTCAGAATCTATCCATCTATCTCTCCACCCATCCATCCATCCATCCATCCATCCGCACATCTGTCCATCCATCTGTTCATCTATGCATCCATGCATCTATCCATCTATCTTTTTCACCTGCTAGTGCAACATGCACTCACTTATACTTTTAATTAAGTGGCATAAAAAATGGTTAAACACTCAGAGAAAAATAAAGACGCTTGCTACACCTAACTAACATCTTATTTGGGTGTTAGCAATATCTTACTTGGGTCTTATTAGAATAGAAAACATCACAGCTCATATCCAAAACATTCCCAGTGGGCTAGCTAATGGATCTCTGATCTGTCCACCCCTGCAGAACATTTCTCACATCACTTGTATTTATTTTATCTTATACTTACTTGGATTTTCTAATTTCACAGTATTTCACTTAAACCAATTTCTTCAGCTACACGTGAAAACTGGAAAAACACATCCACATTTCCCCAGTGAACTGGTGTCGAAATAGTGTCAAAGACATTTGCATGTTTAAACGTGATAGGCTTTTGTATGTTAAGATGTAATAACACTTGCCTGTCACACATAGAACATTAAGTCAGATTTTAGCCCTGCCCTGTTCCTTTAAAAATGCTGCAACAACAATTTTCACACTTAAATCCATTTTCCTAAAAGGATTTAATTACAAAATTCAATTTTTATAACATCCTCATTAGCTTTAAATGAATAATCTCCACCATCATAGAAAAGTCAGAGACCAACCACATGAGTCATGTATTTATAATGAAGCCTCAGAAACACTAGATAATGTCACGCTGCCACGTGGAGGATTGCTCCTCTTAATGAGCTCGTTAGCCGATGGAAAAACATTCGCACGCTCTCCGTTGGTCTCTTGAGAGACACTCAGTATAATAGAGACGTTGGACAAACTCCACAAATAGGAATAAAGATAGCACAAATGTGTATAAGACTCAAGTACATATGAATATGTAATGCTGAGTTTTATAAACACGTGGAGCCCCTTTAGCATGCCTCAGAAAGAAAGAAAGAAAGGGTGGTGAATTTGACTTTACCTAGGAGACATCATATTCTGAGACTCGGTCTTGCAGATTTTGCCCACTGAGCTGGCCAGTTTCTCCACGCTCATGTCCCAGCTCAGGTTGGCATCATGTTGGCTTGGCGCTCCTCCCACTCCTGCGTCCTCCTCAGCCGCCTCCTGCAGACACAACAACGTCACACCATGCAAGACATCTAAAGGTTGTCATGGTAACAGCCACCGAGCCAGACCACAGGCAATCAGAACCTGCGAGCACAGATGTCCTTGAGGGGGTGTTTTTGCACGTGAATGTGTGCGTGCATGTGTGTGTTTGTGCATGTGTCTATGCACGTGGCTGTGAGATCCACGGAGAAAGGAGTATGTAACTGAGATTCAACACGCTATTAAATAGCACACCCTATTTACGACTCTATATTAGAGGAGTAAAGATTCATAGATTCATATCAGTGAGCTAGTCTCAGTATTTACGATACGACTGGACCGATTCAGAACAAAAGTGTGTCCGGCAAAAGTCAGGAGGCGACGGTGACCGAAGCAATACAAACATCTACTATACAAACACACAAACAATAAAAAAGTCGTATTGGTAAAATCTCACCAAAGGCACATCACTTTTTTTCATCTATTATTATTTAGAAATGCTATCACAATAATATCCTTTTCACGCTCCGTGATTCTCTTACTTCACTCAACCTCTGCTCCTGTCACTCCCAACAAAGGAGGCGTGGCCTCTGCTCCTGTGAGTAACAATAAAGGAGGCATGGCCTCTGCTCCTGTCAATCCCAATAAAGGAGGCATGGCCTCTGCTCCTGTCAATCCCAATAAAGGAGGTGTGGCCTCTGCTCCTGTGAGTCCCTGGCCTCTGTGCCTGTTGGTACCTGTGAAGATGTGGCCTCTGTGCTTGTCAGTCCCAGTAAAGTAGTAGTGGCCTCTGTGCTTGTCAGACCTAATGAAAGAGGCGTAGCTAACAGGTCTGTTAGTCCCAATAAATGATGCATGGCCTCACATAGTATTGCATCTAAACAACTCTAAATCATGAGCTGATAAATGTGTTTTCTGTATATGAGCCTGAGATACATATACCATGCTTTGTGCTTCAGAAGGAGATTTATACACCCCTACTCTATATGCTATGCTAATGATGCATCCTCTCTCTCTCTCTCTCAGCAGTGGTTGCTGTGAAGCTGAACAGTAAGGTTAGATGGATCAAATGAGGCAGCAGTGGTAACAAATGAGTAAATGGCCTCCTCAGTCATTAACACACTGATACTAAACACACACACTATAGCACTCTAGCAAAGCGTAATGGAGCTCTCAGTGGGTCTGTTTCCATTTATCTGACCTAGCGGAAAAAACAGAACTGAGATATGATAACGAGCTCAGCATAAAGTGGCCATCAGACAGAGTGACACTGGGAGAAGAGACAGACACTGACCCCCGTCATAGCTTCCACTACAGACGTCTCATCCTGGTACCGCCCAGCTGCTGCTCTGTCCTTCTCCACTGCCAGCAGGTCTCCACCCTGCATACACACACACAGAGCACAAAGCACAGGGTGAGCAAGTCAGAGATTGCTACCTCCGAACAGACAGGGAATTGTGTGTGTGTGTGTGTGGTTTTGATTAAGGTCTTACAGCAGCAGACTGTTCTCTCGGCTGACTCTTCTGACTGTGCAAACTCCCGATTTCGGTTTGAGAGCTAGAGTGAGACATGCCCTCGAAGAATGGCCTGAAAGACATAATTATGTTAGTTAATTTTAATGAATAACCTAAAAGAATTACTTGTTTAATCTATGAATTTGAACAATATCAAGCGTATAATTTTATACTACCACAGATTAACAGTAGCACTACAGTACAGGTTCCTATCACGTAAACTATAGCAGGTAAACTTTTATAACTTTCTCTAGCAAAGAATACCACAAAGAGGCAATGTCACAATTACAACGTACACTTCAATGTTTCAGATTCGTTTTTATTTATTTACCCACAGCAACAGCTTGAGACGGGTAAAAATCTGACATCATCGTCTAATCTACAGTTTTTTTTTTTTCCACTTAACCAAATCCTGAATGTCTTTCTATTCGCTATATATGCTCACTGTACAGGATGTTGCACAATCTATTGTACGCACTAGATGCCCTATTGAATGATAGTTGATATTCAAAAACAGAAAAGGGGGAACTAATGTCACTTCTGGTCACACACTTTGTTCATTTTTTTGTCATTTAATTAAAAGACAACACTATGCCAAATTAACGTGTGACATAAATAACACAAGTTTAATGATTTTTTTTGCCAAAAAATTTAGGAAACACATGTTTCCATAGACATCTTAAACATGCAAATGTAGATACACTATATTACCAAAAGTATTCGGTCACCCATCCAAATGATCAGAATCAGGTGTCCTAATCACTTGGCCTG
>CM075013.1:16733461-16755976 GCA_037576675.1 Pangasius sanitwongsei | reverse complement strand
AATGGGATGGCACTTAAGTTCATATGTGAGTCAAGGCAGGTGACCGAATACTTTTGGTAATATAGTGTATGTAGTTATTGCTTTTGAATATGTATTACAAAAATTTTAAGAAATTCTGCAAGCCCTATGACACACAGTCTTCACTATACTGCATGCAAGGTGTTATTATTCTGCCTACAACATTTACTGCTTGTGATCACATTTCACAGAGATCAAAGCCATAAGATGAGTCTCGGGGTTGTTCTGATTCATCAGATTCGCTACAGCACTCAGGGAGAAGCCTCTTACTTGAGCTTAGGTTTAGGGGTGCTGAGTACGCTGTCGTTGTCCTCCATCTCCGGACCACTGTCGCTCTGGTTATACACCTCCAGGCTGTCATACAGCAGATCCAGATCCTCCTCCACTTCCTGGGTCTGATCCACTGGGTCTGAGTCCAGAACCTGAGGCCATAAACACACACCCGCACACACTCATGCTTAAAGGTGTGTTACAGCATCTAAAGCTGTGTAACTGGTTTTGAGAGAGGAGAGGATAAAAGGTTTCTTTGCGTTTCAGTTTGCATACACAAAGCAGACACATGAGGTTTTCAGTAACATTGCCAAATCTCTGTTTATTCTGTCACATGTCAAACTGTGAGAAGGTTTTAAATGTATGTGCACACTGAAGGCATTGTGAATAATGCCCTCTGCTCCTCCCACCTTTGACTTGCTGCATGGCGTGTGCACACTGCCTATGGCACTTGGCATTTGGTGCTTGAGTACCATGTCTATCTAGAACCTTTCAATCATCAAAGTGTGGATTTTGGAAAGAAAACATGACAGGGCATGCTGCTAATAATCCGTGAAAACGACAGGGTGGTGTATTACGGCCCAAAGTTGATTATTTTCCTATAACAGTATACCCCGAAGTGTTTTATTCCTCTTATACCAATGCAGTTTGTCAACGAATACATTTTGTTTTTTTTACTTGTTTATAGTTACATTTAATGTTGTGGAACATCCTAAAGACAAGTCAGTTCCTGAGAGCATTTAACTGGATGATCACAAAGTTACTATGTATCTAGATATGAATCATCAATTTTTTTTCTAAATTCTACCCATCAGCCAGCTCTCCTCTATCATACAACAGCTACCAGCCTGGGAGGGTGAAGGCTAACGTGCTTCCTCTGAGACATGTGAAGCCAGCTTCACCTTTTTGATGCTGCTCATGCTGCTTCACACACACTCGGAGGAAAGAACTATCTACCCTCTTCTGCATACATGAGCTCAGAGACGCTTGTGATTGGCTAGTTTTTCTCTGATTGACAGGGGAGAGAGAGTATGCCACCCCTCCCACCCAGACAGCACGGTCAGTTTTGCTCCCTTGGCTAATAGCCACATCAAAAATATTTTCAATTTTTCCTGGAAGTGATGAACTATAAAATTAATCTCTAATACTATTTTTGTTTCCAGATATAGTATCATTTTGGTGTCTATAACACTAAGAGATAGGTACAAAAAGTTTCAGGGGCATTTTAAGACCTTACATTGTAAAATGTAATTTCAGCCTACTTAAGACGTTTTAGGGACTCATGGACACTCTGTAATAATGAAATTAATATTGAGAACATAGTTGTGATTAGCATTTCACCTGTTATTGTGTGGCTCTAAGGGCATGTACTCCTACCATTGCTTAAAGTAACAATAAGCACAGACTCTTTTTTTAAATGTCCTATTTTTTCAAACACTCTCAGTCGAACTGACCATCACTCCTCCTGTATCACACACACTCACACAACGTAGCATCATTCACAGCATGAGTACTGAATTCTGACACAATTCTGATAGATACAGCTTTACTGCACATGATCGATGCACGGATGCTACTGCACTTCACCATCAAATTCACAGCCTGTAATTGGATCGTTTGTCTGATCTGTCCTCATATGCGTACACAACTCAACTTCCTGTAATCAGTCTTGTTTCTAACAAGCTCACAGAATGCAGAAACAAAGCCATAACCATCAACAGAGGTGGCATTTAGATACTGATTAATGCAGCTATGCATTGTCTGGAGCCTTCATTTATATTTCAAGTTATTAAAATCATAATTCATAACTGATTAACATCTCTGGGCCAGTGGGAGGCCATTATGAAGCTCGTGTTGACAGGCATTTGGAAATTAGTTTTCGCTTCGGCAGTTCGTTGTAAACAGAGGTGTCGGTCACAGAGCTGCGGTGCAATGGGAAAAGGACAAAGACATTTATATCTTTAAAAGAAGGAACTATTTGAAGGAATAGCTACATTAAGCAATTCTCTCACTTGTATTACATACTACTTTCAAAGGGCTTCATGAATATTCAATATTGTTTTTCTCTATCTACTACTAAGTCAATAGATGTGTGATGACAAAGTTCTTTAAAAAGTAAAAAGTATAGTGGACATTAGTATCTGCAGGTCTCATTCAGTTTTAGCATGTAGCATCATTTGAAACATTTGCTTTAGCTTTGAAATTAGTATTATTTTAAATATTTAGCTTTAGCTTCTGAAGTACCTTCAAAAATGTTTAAAAAACTTTAAAAGTACTGTGATTTAAAATAATTAACTTTACCTTTTAAAGTAATATGGTTTGAAACTTTTACCTTTTATTGTACAATGACTGAAAAAATTTAGCTTTAGCTTCTGGAGTAACATAACTTGAAACATTAGCTCTACCTTCATGTGTACCATGATTCGAACCATTTAGCTTAAACTTCTGAATTAGCATTATTCATAAACTTTTTTAACATTTAAAATACCATCACTAGAAACATTCAGCTTTAGTAACATGACTGTAAAACATTTAGCTTTACCTTTTTAAAGTACTGTGATTTAAAATACTTAAGTTTTTCTAAAAGCTTAAGTTTTTGAAGTACTATGATTTGAAATATTTAGCTTTAGCTTCTAAATTACCCTGATTCAAGATATTTAGCTTTCAGTAGTTTTTAAAGTACTATGTTTTAAAACATTAGCTTTAGCTTCTGAAGTACCAGGCTTTGAAACATTTAGCTTTCAGAGTACTATGATTTGAAATATTTAGCTGAAATTTTAGAAGTGTCATGACTGAAAACATTTACATTTAGCTTCTGGAGTAGCATGATGTGAAACATTTAATTTTGTTTCATGTTTAACATGATTTTAAAAAACCATTAACTTTAACTTCTGAAGTACCATGATCGAAAGCATTTTAACTTTAGAAGTATCATGATCTGAAATATTTAGCTTTAGAACCACGACTGAAATATGATGATTTGAACTATTTAGCTTTAGAACCATGACTGAAAGCCTGTAAACTTAGTGGTATATCTGGAGAGTCGATTCTACACCATTACCTATAATTATTTATTTCACAGCTTTGAGAACCTTATTATTATTTACTATTTACTGTATTATTATTATTATCAGTGTCATGTTCCTCAGGTGACAAAAAGAAATTAAATAAACATTAAGAAGTTTTTTTTTTTTTTTCCCAAGCTGAGTTGATGCATTTAGAAACCTATAAGAGCAAATTTAGTCCCCGAGGCTTTTTGATGAAAAATCTTCAATGACACCATGAAAATCAACCCACTTCTAATGAGTTTGTCATTCAACAAATGCTTTGGTGACCTCGGGTTAAATGATTCCCATCAGCTGACAGGTTGGAATTTTTTTTCACCCAAATTTCTCTTACTATAGTTGTTGATAAATTATTAACTCTCTATATTATATCTAGACCTCACCCTGTTGCATGATAGCTACCAATCCAGCAGGGTGAGAGCTAACACGTGCTTCCTCAACGACATGTTAAAACCACTCAGCTCACGAAACGATATAGGGCATCTGAATGCACTCAGACAAAAGCTCTAGCTGTGCTATTCTGATTGGCCGGCATAGAATTTCCCATCCTTCACACCCATATAGCAGCGCCGATTTAAACTCTACTGGACTCCCAGCCAATGTTGAGGGCATTATGTGGTCTAGTATAGCATAGCGGCTGTGGGATCGATGGCTTGAAATAACTACCGCACTTCCTGCAAGACTTGGAGATAATACCAGCCAAAATGTGAGGATACGCGGTTAACGTTATGGAGGCTGGCAAACCAAACTAAACTGATTATATGACCCTTAAAACAATATGGCCGACCACAGCCGTGTTCACGTGACCACAGGCTACCGTTCAGAATAATGTTCTCTGGGAGCCAGACCAAGTGTAAAGCAAGAACATAGCAACAAAGACCATTAAATACAGCAATGAACACATATTGTGGCAAATTGTCTTCTGTTTGCTCATACACTCCTGTTATTAGATCAAGTTCTAATAACATGCAGAGATCCCATATCTTTGGGCTAATTTTTTTTTTTATCTGTGGTTGGTCCAGTATCAAATGTTTATTTGCTATCTGGGACGATTTTGAGTGAGTGTTGAGTGTTGTGTAGGCTTGTGCAAAAGTGGCTGGTTTTCCTGCATTGTGCTCTATGTAGGGCTCATGAGAGAACAAAAGCGCTCACCTCATCTGAAACTTTGAACCTCTTCAGAAGGGCAACAAACTTCTGCTTAAAATTAGGTTGCTGGAGATGAAAAGAAGAAGAAAACACTTGGATTTAATTTTAAACACATTTAACACACAGACACACAAAACAGCTTTACAAATCATAGCAACAGTTACAACAACCCAAAGCAATTATCCTGTTATTAATTAACAGTATATAATTTTTAAACGTGTCCCTAGACTGGAAATGATCTATATTTTAAATATATTTTAGATAACTATGATTTGCAATATTGCCATGTTATGGATTTGTTCTTTTCTTCATTCTTGGCTTCAGTTTACGTTTTTACGGCCTGGAAAAGAGGTGCTCAGCTCTACCCCCTTTTGCCCTATGAGGTATATGTAGTTTCAAATGGGGGTTGTTGAAGGGACAGGAAAGCCTTGTCAATGTTTTCATTTCAGTTGCAATTCACCTCTCAGGCAGCACAGAGCCATAAAAATGACAATCTATAGCTTTGAGCTACACTATTATTTATGCCAAATTTATTCACATCTAAGAATTTGCTGGAAATTGGTGAAATATCCATCTCAGTGTGATTACACATTCAAAGGGGTAAACAGGTCTAAGAAAGTTTCAGGTCAATTCAGGTTTTTACGTAGATTAGCCACTCTTGGCCAACTAACAATAACAATCATTAAACATACTGTACACACTTTTCACAAACAGCAAACATGGTCATCAAGAAGTTAAACAACTTTTGAAACATGTCAGATTGATCTAAATAAATAATTCTGGCTTTACAATGAGATCAAAGTGTGTTTAAAAGTCCACTCATGAGCATTTGAGCACTCGGAGCATATTGTTTTTAAAGTGAATGTGTCTAACAGATGTGATAAGTATATCATAATCTACACTATATTGGTCTAGCACTGCAGTGATCTTAGCCTGATATTTTTGTTACTCATGCTTAGCTTAGCATGGAGGATTAAGTCAACACCTGCCATGGCCTCACAGAGAGCTGTCAGCAGAGCTTTAACAAAATCACATCACCATAAAGCACAAAGCTTCTTACTAATAGCTGACAGAACTGATGCACATAAAGATACCAAACTCCATAATCTGATTCAGAGGCATTAATAGGGATGTACATTTTGGTCATTTAGAGTTTGAGAGTACTCGAATTTGCAGCGAAGTGGTTCGATCTTGGAATGACTCTCTCACAGAGTTGAGAGAACACAAGTTTTGTTGAGGGTGCAAACCCACTAGACAAAACTTGTGTTCTCTCAACTCTATGAGCATTACACTAACTATCTTACTGGCATCTTCATACTCTCTTATTTGAATGTTTTGTGTTTAAATTTCAGGCAGGTGTGGACAAGCCCGGGACATGCACACTACCAGTTTTTCATTCAGTTGCCCAGCAGAAAACAGGTTGATATAACAACCACCAGCAATTTTTACTTCACTCGCCCAATAAGCAGAGTAAAAAAATACTCTATTGATTTCTGCAAAAGAAATTTGAAATGTTCTTTTAAAGATAACACTCTCTGCACATGCACTGCACTGAGGATATGGTCAGGCTGTTGCTACAAACTATGCACATGCACTGAGGATATGGTCAGGCTGTTGCTACAAACTATTTTTACTAGGTATATTAATTAGCTAGACAATCTTTCCAGAATCATGTTGAGGAAACAATGACAAAACTGAGCAACATACAGTACAGTGTGGCAACAAAAGCTGTTATATAACTCTTATGCTAGCACAACTAATTCATCTCACAGTTAAACACTTCATCGAGAAAAAATGAAGACGCTAGTCAGACTCCAATAACGTCTTTATATGAGTCAAGGGAAAGCCACAGCTCACAGCCCCAAATGTTAGCTAACAGCTTTCCGGCTTTTTGTCGTGGGCGCAAACACGATGCTTCATCACCAGAGTGCTTGCTTATTTAAGTCTATCTTATACACATAAATACTTTTGAATTAAATTACATTAGTTACAGCTTTTTAGCTTGGCTGGGTACAGACACTGTCCAAGTGATGGCATGTTGTGTTAGTGGTATAGTCTTGCACTGCATAACATAAAGTGTTTTCAGACATTACAGCACATTTTCAAAGCCACAGTTAGCTAGTGGTACATCTCTGGCCTAGAATAAGGGACTTGAGGTCTCCAGTCTATATTTTTCAAACAATCGTCTGTCATCTGGACTGTTTCTGTAGATCACATATTCCAGCCTCCAATGCCACTGTGACCAACTGGACCACAGTTCCCACCAAAAAAAATGCCACTGTAACTAATTAAAAGTATTAAATTGAAGATTAAAGCTCTGTTTGTGGTAGGATTCCTATTTTGTTGGTTGGTGCTGGGCTTCAGATGATATCAACATATATTCAAGTATTTATGGTGTTGTCATGACTGATAACATTTACTGACAGTGAGTACTCAAGATCTTGTGTCCATCTGTATTGTTTACAGAATACTTTGACTTGTATATGACCTTGCTATTAGATTACTATATCACATTCCTGACTTCATATAAATATGTAAAGTGTCTGAGCTCTATTCTGGGCCCAATCTACACACCCGAGTTATAGAGGTAGTTCGGATCATTTTCCGCCGTGTTTTCTTTGGCTTTCGCTGGACATCGTCATCCTCATCATACAGGTCCTGTAACAGGTTTATCAGCATTATCTTTGTAATTCATACTTTTGGGGGGAAAAAACAGTTGATCTTGTAGCAAAAACTAAAAAAGGTTCATTTACATAAAATTGCTTGTTTACAAAGGTCTGGCCTGAATGGCAACATTTACCTTTTATTGCCTGACCATTAGTAAGCAGTTTATGACTATAAATAAGACAATCTGAAGTTATTTTGTTTTGTTTCATACCACATTTGACTTTTAGCTCCATGAGACATGTTTATATCTAAATTTGAAGCAGGACAATAAATGCATATATCTTTGCCCATTTACCTTTTAATATTCTGTTTTCATTGTCAAATAAAGCTATGGGTGCACCTCAATCAGCTCCCTAGCTCCCTAGGTCATGAATCAGTATATTGTGTACACGAGTTCGGGCACCGGTAAGGATCCTGGATCACTACATACTGGAACACTGATGACTCAATTTCCGGTGACATGACTACATACTCGCATTATAAAACATCACCACGTGACATTATATGTCTTATAAATTTGTTAGCTTAATCACACATGTTTCTGACATGGTACTTCAAGCAGGATCGTAGACTAGCTAGTGGATTTTTAAAATCATTAAACACTTAAAGGTCATTAGACTCAAACAAACCATATAGAGAACGTCAAATAAAGTTAAAAATTGCTAATTAATCGTAATCATCTGAGAGCTACAACAACAATAACAAGCTACTTACGTTTGCTAAGAGTTCATCCATGATTATTTTTCAACCTGAGAGGCTTCAGAAAATATGACATCATTTCCAGCAAGGGAACATAGCGAGCACTGATGCTCCCTGGTTTTTGCGGAGCATTGTGGGATTTTTTTAGGGAGCGAATGTTCCAGTGCACTGGAAAGATTTTGCGATTGAGACGGCCCTTAAAACGGCCGACTCCCTGAGCAGTGCCCTGATTACTGAACTAGGGAGCTGATTGAGACGCACCCTATGTCATAGGTTTGCTAATCAGACCAGAGAGAGGAAATGAAAAAATGAACAATCTATAAAAGTCTGTGAAAATTCTCCCCTTCCTGACATAATGTCTTTAGCGCTGCAGCTAGTCTCTGGTCTGATGAGCTGACTTCAGCTAAATGATTTACATAAATGCATGTGATTGCATAAATCACAACAGGGGATCTGCTACAGAACCTGCACTGGTTCATGTTTAGAAAACTAGCTGTTTCTTCATAAGTATTTTTTGGACTGCCCTAGACAGTCGTCTACAAATGACTGCAAAGATGAGAAATGATGACAAACAGCTCTTACTTGGGCCTGAACAGCATCATCACTGGCCTCCTGCTCTGACGAGTAGCTGTCGTCGTCGTCTTCTGAATAGTTATCCATATCTGGAGATCGATCTGGAAGAGAGGCATGAGAGTTAAAAACTTCATCTTTGCAGCCTTTTACCTAATTGCACAGAAACATCAATCAACAACACATCCACGTAGCAAAACCCTACTTTCTTTTACTTTCTGTTACTTTTCTCTCCTGCAAAGAGATCTTAAATGTTAACAATGCAAACCATTGCTGAGATGGATTACCACCACCCGCAGTGACACCGCTCTTAATGCACTACAGCTGGCCTCATTGGTCGGAGTGTGGGAACGCTGTGGTCTGAGTGCTGCTGGCTTGATGATAGGAAGACCTCTCTGAGAGGCCTCTCTGGTGCCTTAATGCACACTTACTATAAATGCTCCGCTGGGCTCACTTGTTTATGTAACGAACAGCTTACAACAGCGTCACTTAAGTCAGACACTAATGGAATATCCGATCGAGAGAGTGCTGACCTGTGGGCTTTGCAACAGTTCCAGTTTCCTGTGTGTCCTTTGAGGTAGTTCTGTCATTTGAGTGGCTATTTTTACTTTTACAAAAATGAACCATGGTTCCTGTGATTTGTCTGTAATAACTGCACTGTTATTATGGTAACAGTTAACTTGATTACCATAGTATAATGGCTAAAGAGTGTATACCTACCCTACACCATGACTGCGACAATAGTGAGTCACAGTAAAACCATAGTCAACCATAGTGAATTTTCATAAAAGCCAAACCACGCATGAAAATAGTGGAGCTCTTATGCAATATATTTCAGATGTAATGGTGCCAGTTAACAGGTACCTTTTATTATCATTTTTCCTGTATGTCAGTCTGGCGGGGTTACAGTGCTCACCTGAAGCTTTCACTTTTGCCCCTGGCTGTCCGCTGCCATCCTCTGGATCAATGGGCTGACTCGACAGAGAATACACACTTAACTCCGCCGCACGTACAGGGGCTTCCTTTACGTTGCTATGGAGACCCAGAATCTGTCCTCCGTCTGTCGGGTGCTGCATCACCTAGCGAGACAAAAAAGTGACTGCATCAAATATACACACCAGACACACAATTTTTCAACATGCTTACACAGGCAGATCAGATCATCTCCAATACACACAAACCAGCTAGTCTATTGTAACTGGCTGGCTGTGCAGGATTCTTTTGCACCTTCCCTCGGTTGACAACCTCAAGAAAAATCTCATGTCCGGTGTGTTTTCATCCAATTTCAGTTCAGTCTTTCATTAGCTGTCAGTCATAGCCGCAGCTCTTTATTTTCCCAGGTGGCCATGTACAGGAAAATGACGGCCACTCTATCATCCAGACGCGAGCCTTTGGCAGAGCCGCATTCTGAACTTGCGGGGGCACGACTGCTGAAACTAATTGCAGGTATTTGAAGAAACGCCAGGAGGCTTCATAGATGGTGTGAGTGTGCCCACGCTCTCACATTATGGTGCACAAATACACAGACACACACATATACACACGCACACACTCTAAATGCCAGGCTGGTGTAGTGAAGTGAATTCAGTAGAGGCAGCTCTACACATTATTAACCTGAGCAGGAAACCTCAGGAGACAGCTCTTGCAAAATGGTGTGTTAAGGAAGAACGAAAAATGAGACATTTCTTTTCTAACAAAGGCTTTGTTTATACAGTCTTTGGAAATGTTGGAGTGGGACATGCTCAGTTAAGCAATCAAACTTTTTTTTTTTAAACTTATTTTTATTCAAGATTTTGTCAAACTGTGATTTTTAGGTCTCAGTATAACCATTCTGACATGTCATGTCATAATTTCTGGTATTTCGTGTGCAATTTCCAGACAAGTGCGTGGCCCAGACAAAAACACAGTCTTGCTTTGATCCTTCTTGAGAGATTGCACGTAGTTTCACAAGGAAATTATTCTGCATCCATATTTTAATGTGGAATGGTGCAGATCGTGGCAACACCAGTTGTTGTAGTAACAGCAAAGATGTGTATAATTAGCCAGCCATCTTAATACCAGCCTGGAGATTTCTCGCAAATTATGTTTTACGTAAAGGCAATGTCACAATTCTGAACCTACTTCTGAAGTGCAGCAAATGGCAACAGACACTGAAGATGTAGATGTTTGCCATGTTTGTTGCTGCTGTTACCATGGATACAATAGTTAACTGAGGGATATAAATACAGAGAAATATATTACCTGCTGTTCATGCTGTTCTTGTCACAAAATTCAGATGTAGAAAAAAAGCTTGAGACCACATTATTTTAAAAAATACACAAGAAATCTAATTTCTGGCCAAACTGAGTCACAGTTAAAACCACACATAAATGTGACTTGAATTCTGTTAGACAGTGTCAGATGTCACATGTTTTATGCCAAGTCTTTCCTGTTCCATTCAGGTTTCAGCTGCCTGTCTGAACATAGCCTGAGTCTCCTAAACAAGTTTAAAATGTGTGTGTGTGTGTGTGCATGTCTGGATTACACTGTATTGATGAAACAAATGCAGAATGCTTCTTTTCTTCTGAAAGTCTCCCTGCAATGTTGTGATGAAGTGGTTCACAGTGATATTGAAGTTTAGTGAAGAAAGCAATATCCTGAATATTCAGATGTAGTTCACAATAAAGTCAGCTGCACACAACAAAATCTTCTATAGTCTCGCCTGTAAGGAATACAAGGAGCTGTGTGCTTTCCTGCTGTACTAACTTTTTCCCTAACAGGGTTTTAGCTTGATGGTATTCTTAGACCCTCACCTACTGTACTAGCATGAAGATATATTTTTGATGGAGTCTATAAAGCACCCCCACTGGAGAGCCATGATAGATAAGGCTGCCTGCCAAACGATGTAAATGTAAGTGGCTGTCTTTTTTTATTCCCACCTCTGCCATATTGATAACGCCCACAGCAAGGGTCTTGTAGCCCAGGATCGTCCGATTCTTATAGCGCTTTCTCCTCTGGAGCATGATCTGCAAGCGGTTAGCATCTCTCTTCAGGAAGTGGGGATACTATGGAGAGATAGAGATAAGAAAAACTAAATTAAGAGTCTGAGTGAAAGAGAGAACTGTAAGTGAGACCGGTACTATTACAGAATATTACATCATTCTGGTTTGAAGCACTGTAGCGTCTCTTTCCCACAAGAATTCACACACACACACACTCACTGCTTTATACAGACAGGTAAATCAAAATGTAATTTTTGCAGTTCAGGCGCTTCTCGATATAACATCAGCTTCCAGTCAACTCCTTTAAATCAGATATACACTCACTTTAAAAGGAACACCTATACATCTGCTCACTCATGCAATTATCCAATCAGCCAGTGCAATGCATAAAATCATGCAGATACCAGAGAAGAGCTTCAGTTAATGTTCAGGACTGATGAAGATTGAAAAGATGAAGATTGAAAAAAGACCAGTCAATGTTTTCCCAATTGTCTACTGTCCAGTTTTGGTGAGTCTGTGCCCACTGTAGCCTCAGATTCCTGTTCTTGGCTGGCAGGAGTGGAACCCAATGTAGTCTTCCGCTGTTGTAACTCATCCGTGGTACTCAGATAAAGAGTGGTTGTTTGAGTTTCCATAACCTTCCTGTCAGCTTGAACCAGTATGGCCATTCTCCTCTGATCTCTCTCATCAACAAGACGTTTCTGCCCACACAAGTGCTGCTCGCTGGATTTTTTCCCCCCAGTTTTTCCCCAGTAGGTCAGCAGTTTCTGAAATACTCAAACCAGTCTGTCTAGCACCCAACAACCGTGCCATGGTCACTGAGATCATCTTTTTTTCTCCAGAAAATGTTGTCTCTGATGTCTGATGTGAACATTAACTGGAGCTCTGACCTGTATCTGCATGATTTTATGCATTGCACTATCAAATGATCTGGAATCAGTGCAAATAATTAAGATTCCAGTAGCAAAGTCTGAAAATACTGCATTAAGGAAATCCAGTAGTTGTCCGACTGAATCTTTATCTACCACATACACAGTATACGGGTGATTACCACATACAATTATTTCGAGTCCCTGTACTCAAGTTATATTATACTATACTGATATATATATACTACACTAATATAAATAGTATAAGCATACAGGCTTGGGTATCCAATAAACATTTAAGAAAAACACATATTTTCATTAATTACTGGAAAGCTCTAAATTTGCATAAATCATCCTTTCAGAGGTGTGACTATTTTTTTCAAAGCAAATAATTTACAGTTATGTGTTAGCAATATAGTTAATGTGGATCAAGGTAAACACAAAAATGCTTCAGTTTTGGCCTGACGGTCCACTGATACCACGGTGAAACAATTCGGGAAAACAATTCACCAGAATTACTTTTTACTCTATTGTACCAATGTGGGAAAGTAGGATAAAGCTATAAGAACATCATTGGTAAGACACTGTCTCACGTCTCTCTTATCCTAAGATTTTTTTTCTGTTAAATGGCAATGGTTGTAGTTTAGTTTAAGATCTAGATGTTAGATCTTACATGTGTACTGGTGGAATTAAAAAAAAAAACCAAACCTGAAATTCAAAACAAATTATAAATGCTGTTCTCTTAGTGTTGAAATTACACATGTAGTAATCATACATATGCTACAAAAGCGATAGAGACTGAGAGAGAGATGTTGAAAAACTGCATAAATTACATTTTATATAGGGATATAGATATGGAGGAATGTATTCTACACTCTCAGAAATAAAGGTACCAAACTGTACTTTTCCTTGTTACTGGCATGGCACCATCAACATCTTTTTTTACCTTCAGTATGCATCTTTGTATGTACCTGGAAAGGTGAATATAGTATACCTTTAAAAATCATTAAACATAATTAAAGCTACACCACATGCACCTTCCCATGTAAAAGATGTATACCAAAGGTACAAAAGATGTATCCTTGATGTTACCATATCAGCAAGAAGGAAAAGCACAGTTTGGTTTATTTCTGACAGTTCTGTTTGTGTTTCATTCATTTTGTTCGACACAATCAAAATTAAGTGTTATTTCAAACAAAAATGTACTAAATCTACTACCTGTAGGGAAAATGTGAGCTCCAGGTCTGTCTCCATCAGGCCACTTGGAGGGAGCATGTACTCATTGGACCTCAAGATACGTTTGGACCCCTGAGGACACAAATGTAGACGATGTAAGATTTTATAAAGCTTCTGTAAAGGAAACCAGAAGTTCAAATCGCAGAACTGCCAGAGAGACACTGTTGGGCCGTTAAGCAAAACCCTCAGCAATTCATAATACACTCACATGGTTGTCAAATGAAAACAGATTCGGTTTTCATTCAAAATATTACAGCAAAAGAAGACTATAGAGCCTGGTATAATCAGATAATTTCCAAAATAAATTGACAAGCTTGATGGCAATTAAAAACCCACAGCTTCTTTCTAAACCTGTCTGACAATCATTTTTCCCTGAGCCATTGTTGGAGTAATTAGAGTAAATTGAGCTTCCACAGGCTGCAAATAATATAAGTAAATAAGCCAACTTTTCCCAGCTGCTGAAATGGTTGTGAAGTGTGCGTGATTTGGGCCACTGAGTTTTCCGTGTCTCCAGTGGCCGAACCACCAGCTGCTTTGGCATCTGTCTAAGCTACCAGCTGCTGATGAGCCCTGCCAAGCGAAAGATACAAAAGGGACATGGTGGCAGTGTTGCAAAGTCTGCTGGCTAAATGCACAGGCCTGACACTTCACATGTACATGTACAGTAAATGCAAAGCAGACTGAATTGCTTTAACCTGAACAAATATTTGACATAGTCATGAGTGTTGGAATGGTGCCAGTGTAATATATATCACCAGAGCCCTGAGAATTCGGTGCAGTGAGGGTGCATTGCAGTACTTTTGTTACTCCTCGGGTTGCGCTCTTCAGGACTGAGATTCATGTTCCCGGAATCTGTCGGAGCCTTTCGGGTCACAGCTCCACATGTTCCTTTCACGAATGGGACAACCTTTGTTTTTACATTCCACATTCTTTCAAGTTCCTATTTCAGACATGGAATCTCTCCAGCTTCTAGTATTTCTTCCTCTGGATGTTCGCATCAAATGGGATTGCCAGATCTTCTGTTTTCTGTTCCTTATCTCCCATTACTGTGTCTGCTTGGTTTGTCTTTACTTGTTTATCCGTCTGGCTCTGGATGTCCCACAGGAGCTTAGTTATTTTCTGTAGTCCTTCCGATTCAGACTGGGTGTATTCAGCCAATATTCCTTGAAGTATGGAGCTGTATACCATCACTGCCACTTAGTTGTTTTTCTCATGCTTTCCCCGTCTGCATTTTTAGAACCTGCTAGGTAGTGCTGGATTATCTCAGGGGCTTCTCCACCTAGTCTGTACTTTGTTTTCTGTTAAGATAACCTTCTTTGTTTGAGCTAGCGTTGTCTGCTTGTTCTACCTCTGCACTAACCTTTAGTCTTGTCTTGTCCAACCACTGGTGAGAATTCCTCATATCTGTTATCTGTTGGTGGTGCATTCCACAAAGGTTTAATCTGCCATGACACCTCTTTTGTTACTGTTATCCACATTCCCTATCTGTTTAAGGCCTTCTCTTAGAAGCGCAAGGGGGTTGTGAAGTTCATAGCATGTATTCAGAGCACCAATTCATTGGTGGCGTAATAAGAACTAGCAATGCTATTAGAGATTGCTGTCATTAATTTTATGACCACTGCTGTTAAAATGGTTCATCACTGGATGGTTCATAATGGAAATCCTTAGTGCTGGAGGGGGCAGTGTTAGTTAACTAGTTAAGGTTCTAGCCTACTAAGTTCAAATCCAAACACCACCAAGCTGTCACTGTGGGGCCCTTGAGCAAAACTCTCAACTCTCCCTGCTCCATGGGTGCTGTATCTCTGACCTCAGCTTCCTAACAACCTGGAATATGCAAAGAAAATAATTTCACTGTGCTATATTTGTATGTGACAGTACTCTCTTGCCAGGCATAGAATAAAAAAAACTCCAGTGGAGATCCATGAGGAATGATGGCTGACCAAAATAAATCCTTCTGTGTATCTGTTCTTGCATTCTCAATTATTACCTGCCACAGTACTGTAGAAATATTTGAGGGACCATTCACTTCACTCTTAACAAATATATGTTTGATCCTTTTATGACATCTCTGGAAAATAAGCAAACTCGCCAAAGCAGTCTCATGATCATTTTGGAATAGTATAGTTCCTAAGTGTAATGTCAGCCATAGTTTTATAGTTTGATGACATGCCAGAACCAGAGGAATTCCAGATGTCTGAATATTTTAAAAAATGTTGGCTCTCCAATACAAGTCATATACAATATCATGGCCTGTGTGACCATTGATGGAAGAAAAGATGTACTGACCTTTAAACAAGACACAATGAAAAATACAGTATATTTGCTGCTACTGTTATAAAGATATGGACTTTGTGTGAGTCAGCAAAATGTGTTCGGTCTAAAGTTAATAAAACAAAGGCAGGAAAGCATTATGGCTGATAAAAACAGCTTCAGTCTTCATAACAAGCTTCCATCTTGTTTTCATTTCCTTCCGAGACGGTCTTTGGAAACCACACAATGAATCGATCCAATGTTCGCGAAGCAGTAAAGCACTTAAGGATCTTGTTTTTCATTGTCATGGTCTACAGAAAAGAAAGGTTAAAGAGACAAAATGAGAAAAGAAGTGAAGGACAGAAGAGAAGGAGATTGAGAAATGACTCTGAGAGGCTTCAAACAATAAATATGCACACACACACATATCTATAACAGACGTGATGAAAAGCCCTCAACGATCTAGCCTTCAGGGAAAGTGCTTACCAACTCACAGTCTCCGAGCATGAGTGGGGATAAAGCGGATGAGGGTTTGTCTGCGTCATCAGGCCTTTGGCAGAAATACAGCCAAGTCTGAAAATCTCAGGTTCGTTTTCACATTTATGAACTCGTTCCATCTGCTGCTCTCTGGTCTATAGTTTCTCGAAAGACAGCAAAAACTGATTTGGTCCACACAGAGGGGAATCATTAGGGAAAGAAAACACTGGATATTCTTAGTCGGTCCGATATACAAGTCACTTTCAAAGGCTTTACTGCCAGTAATCTCTGACTTCCTTCTCTGTGGTAGATTAAGTGCTTGGAAAGCTCCACTTCCATCTCTTGCATGACCTTTCCTGAACTGGTGGAGAGGCTGCAGAATCCTGTCCTGCAGTAATTTTCTACTGTTTGACAAATAGCAGCCAATTAGGGAAGGCAAATAATGATCGTACTGATTCTGGAGCGTCTCTTTGGAAATTGATCCTCACATAAAAAAATAATGATACCAAAAGTTTGCCTTAATTTTAATATTTGAAATGAAATGAAATTTATATATTGTCGCAAATAACTGTGTAGCATCGAATCTATTTCTCCTTCCTGCCCTTCATCACTCTCTACAGACACAGACGCATGCTAGAAGTAAGAAGTAATCATGGCAGGGCGTATTGTTATGGTAAAATAAGAGTGTTAGAGAGAGTGGTGAGATACGACCCAATTTGAGCCGGAGTTACTATTACCACCCTAAAGTTGATTATATTATATATATTATACAGGTTCCTCTTATACGGTAGCCATTTGTCAATGATTGCAATTTTTATTAATTAAAGAACATCATATGTTTTGTTCTTATTTTTATTTTACTTTTTTAATGTTGTGGAACATCTACAAAACAAGTTAATGCTTGTTATCACTTATGTTATAGCAGTAATAATAGTCGTTTCCCTCACCAGCCTTTCTTTCTCTCTTGAAGTTAACAAGACAAAGAAATGCATCTTGTCACGCTAGAGAGAAAGCTCAAAGTGCAAAGCTTTATCTCTGACTGTTACAAAGCACTGGCACTGGAGACTCCTTCCAAAATTGCTAAATAACCATCTCCTTGATACTTGCACTCAGCTGTGATGTCACACTTCAATGTCACACTTCAATTTTAGCCACACTAAAATCTACTGAAATGTGCTGAAAAACTTGTTATTGGTTTCTGAGGTTATCATACTGTGACTTTTTCATATCATAACTAAATAGTTTTTCTGTGTTAAGTTTTGTGTTTTGTGTGATCCCTATAATCCATGGTAGTAATAATGTGTGCATTAAATGTTCATATCTGTGAAGATACATTTTCAGATATGTGAATTTCTACTTAAATTTCTTAAAATGGTTTTGAGTTTTGACACTTTGTAAAAATTTGTTAGAAATCAACAAATCTGCTACAATTCTGCTAAGCAGTTATAACTGAGAAACTTCAAGAGCCTGTAGTAAGTACCTGTGGGAGTGCGAGTGGCTTTGGGCAAGGCCAGCACACTACGTTATGGGGCAGTCAGCTAAATTTGTAAAGGTCCAGTTACATAAAATTCTTTGTGGATAAAGATCTGGATGAGTAAATATTTTGGATTTTACCTGCCTGCTATATTTGCTAACAAAATTAGTTGGTTCTATTTCCCAAAATATAATCACATTAGTAATTTAAACCACCATGACTGACCATGATAATGCAGTTACTGAAGACGAATGACTGCGGTAAATCCTGAATGAGAAACTTGTATATTCCCATGTTAATGAACATGGCCTGTCTTTGTTCCACAAGCTTCATTGGTCTTTAAACATTCTGTTTTGATCATTGACTTTGTTTTTTTTTTATCATCATCATGTCTCTGGTCTGATGAGCTGCCTTCAGCTAAATAATTTACATAAATTTGCCTAGATGAGCCACAACAGAGAATCTGCTACAGAAGCCATGCTTATTCATGTTTTTTTTTTTAAAAAAAAACAAAGTCGCTGAACTATGGCCATTTTTTTTCATACACTGCTCGGCTCTGATGCGGTAATTTTTCAAGTTTGGTGCACTTGGTTTGGTGCGCTGAAATACTTTGCTGGGCCTCTATTATGATACAGACCAGGACAGAGGTCCACCAGTTGATAAAGCCCTGCTATATTAGGTGAACAGTAGAGAATCAGAAGTAGTGGGAGTAGTTAGTTAAGTTGAAATGTGCATTGTGGATTGAGTTTGCACTGAACTGTGGAAAAGAGAGCTTGTGCAAAAACACCATAGCTGCAGTTTGTGACAAGAGATATAAAGGCAGACTTCTCTTCCTGTGTTGTTAGCGGACTCCCTTGAACCACCTAATCTACAAATAAATCCAGCATCACAGTCTTTAATATGAGACATGTCACATTGTTCCACTCCTCCATAGAGTTCAGTTAACTGATCATAATACAGACCCTTCCCGAAGGCGAAGTAAACTGGAAGTAAACTCACTGATGTTAATTCAATTCAATTCAATTCAGTTTTATTTGTATAGCGCTTTTAACAATGGACATTGTCACAAAGCAGCTTTACAGAAATAAATGGATTCACAAAAAAATATATATTGTAAATATTTGAATATATGTTACAGGTTTAACTTCCTTAATTTGATCTTCTGGACAGCTATAAAAAGATTTCTTCCCTTAATGAAGCTGTGAAGGATCTAACTTCTGAGCCAGAATAAAATCAACATCTGAGACAGAGTATAGTTATTTCTCTTACTTCAGCTCTCCTTACTTATGAGGTCATCAATCCCGCGATCGTTTGAACAGGGGTCGAATTTAAACTCTCAGAACATGACCCATGACTGAACCTAATTACTGGGTTCAAGTTTAGTGTTCTTCTTTTATACAAAATAGCCTGTTTGAGTCAGGAGTGCACACACACACACACACACACACACACGCGCGCACACACACACACACACACAAACACACATACTTAAAGCGACCTGTGAAGAATGTTGAGGGCCTCCTAGTGCCTCTGAACTAATCCTCTCAGCGTATCCCAGCATGCATCATTTCAGCTCCCAACCCTCTCGCTCCGCCGTTCCCACTGAGCAAGCTGTCACCCTGGCAACAGCTCCCAGTTTCCACGGTGCTGGGTGTGAAGGCCTTGTGCGGATGCACACAAAAGGCAAAAAAGAGACACATAATGGAAACACACACTTGCTTTGTCATACCTGAATCTTGACAGCAATGACCACAGAGTTGAGTTCCCGGTCCAGCTCCTTCAAAACAATCAGCTTCTTCAGTGTGAGGCTGCACAGCCTGGGAGAGGAGGGGAGGAGGGGAGGAGGGGAGGAGGCAAGGAACGAGGGAGAAGAGAGAGATACTCATTAGATGTTTTATTGCCACCTACCACCAACACCTGAGCCCCCGTCCCCAAATACATTTTCTTTGAAATGCTTTCCTTCATTTCCTGTTAAACATCCTGATATGTATGTATATGTATATGTATATCACACATCAACACTATTGATTATAATACAATTAAGTAAATGAATAAGTAAGTAAAGAAAGAAAGAAAGAAGCCACCACCATGTACAAACAAGTAAACAATTCAAATATACGAATGGGGAGGTTGTGATTTAATACATCTAATACATCGAATGCCAATAAATTATCATTTATAATAATTATAATAAATATTAATCACAATAAATATATTTTGTTTATATAGACATTTTTTGCACTCAAGATGTACAAATATTTTCCTATTTTATTTTATTATTTTACATTTTGTTTTTTACAAATTTTTTACATTGTGCAAATATTTTCATGCCAACTTCCTGCAACACCTAATCTTAACATCTACCATGTATGAAACATGTACAGATTTGATTTTGTGAACACCTACAATGTTACACAACCTGGATGCCAGTAACAAAACATTTCACACACATCACACACCTACACTCACATCTACACTCACACAGTAAACAATAGTGCCATTGGCACATGGCCTTATTTCGCAAGACAAATCCCACACAGCACTCATCATTTGTCATGTAATAACTAATATCTTCCTGCTGAGACAGAGTTTACGATTCAAATCTCTCACAAGGAAGACACACCTCGGTATGATGATATCAGTGACTCAGCAGTTGTACCATTTGCACATGTTTTTGTGTCTGTGGTTAGTGAGCTGCAGATGCTTTTTCATTTCAAGGTGAGATATCAAGCAGTGTCTGTAGGGAGCTCATTATTTGTCATGGTGAGGTTTGAGCACTATGTGGAATTTGCAAGTTGGTATCAGACATAAGGCAGATGAGACAAAACCGCAAGGGGAAAAAAGCCCCAAAGGTGCAGTTTCGATTGCGCCACAATGTGTTTTACGGCACTTGAGAAAAATTCATATAGTACCTTGTAGTACAACGGTCGCCAACTGGCAGACCCAGAAAAGTGTTTCAGTGAACTGAACCAAGTACATGAAAAATACTGTTGCATAGCTAATAGACATTTGAAAAAATCTCCAGTTTTCTAATCTTGAACCAGCTCAGGTTCTGTACCAGATACTCTGTTCTCAGCCAATCAGATGTCTTTATATAAGTGATATAGCTAAAGGCAGCTAATCAGGTCAGAGACTAGCTACAGCCTTACTGAGTTACTATAGCAGTCAGAAAGGGAAGTTTTATTCATTTCATTTACCCTTTCTGCCGTGATTAGCGAGCTGTTGCTGATGAAAACATAATGTTTACAGAATACAGAATATGTGTGTGCATCAGGAGAAAAAAGTCACAGGAGCAGTCAGTTTTTACTTTAATAGATATTAAGCTTGCGGGAAAAAGAAAGGCCATGTTCATGTTCAACATGGGAACACATTTATGGCATTGATTCATCTTCAGAAATGACTTTATCCTGGTCAGAGTCATGGTGGTTTAAATTTCTAATTTGATTATATTTGGGAAAATATAACCAACTTAGTTAGAAAATATTGCAAGCAGGTTCAATCAAAATTAATAACTGCAGCAGCGAAATGGGATTTAAAAATTCACGTAACGATGTAAGGAATTTTATGTAACTGCACCTTCACAACTTTTAGCTGAACATCCCTGATATAGGAGATTGTGATGTGAATGACTTAAAGCATAAAGTTTTCATAGCTATTAAAGAAGCAGAATGTTGTGCAAGTGCTAAAGGAGGAAGCTTCATCTACTGACTGGAAACAAGTGCAAGGTTGTAGTAATGAGGAAAACAAGAAGAGAAAATGAATAACCTCAGAAACAGATGGGAGTTAAAAGTTCAAGTTCAAAAAGAGTTCACCACTTTGCTCTGATCTTTGAACTGTCACAGTGTTTTAGACTGCAGACTGATCCAGTGTAGACTGGACATCCATCCTCACATTCACACTTCAGTGGCTAACAACTGACACAGTGTGAGTCTCTGATATAACATCTCCCTCTCTCTCTCTCCTTCCATTGCTTTCTCTTTTTTTCCTCTCACTGACTCTGAATCCCATCAGCAAAAGTATGACTCATCCATGCTGAGACAGCATAAATTCAGAAATTAGACCCCTTCCTCCTTCCCAAATCTCTCTCACTCACTCAATATACATTAAATCACAGCGATCTTCAAAAAATGTGTCTTTTATAATTAAATTACTACTAAACACATGACAGGCGAATGTTATTGTGTCACAAATATAAGAACCAGTCATGTTCTAGTATGCTAATACAGAGCACTGCACAAACATAAGAACCAAGTATGGAAGTAAGTTCCAGTATGCAAATGCAGAGCACGGGGGTGTTTTCAATTTGCATGTTCACAAAATATTGATTTCTAAATGAAGGTAAAGTGTGGATGCTTCTGTACCTGTTTCTGTTTTCTGTCTAACATGAAACCACCACATCAGCCATGAAAATATATGATTTTTGTTCACATATTACCAGTCTCTGTTCCACACTTAATTTTGCTTTTTATTGTTACTCTGGTTGAGCTATTTTATGGATAATTCTGTTTGGAATGAATGTACAGCCATACTTGTTCAGTAACTGTCACTAATAGCAACACTGAGTTTCTTTCACATAGCAATAAACAGCACATCCAGTCAGGCCTGGACGTATTTGGACAATGACAGAGTTTTTGTGATTTTGCCTTTATACACCACCACAATGGATTTTAAATGAAACAATCAAGATGTGATCGAAGTGTAGACTTTCAGCTTTAATTTAAGAGGTTCCACAAAAACATGGCATTTACCATTTAGGAATTACAGCCATTTTAAGCAAAGTACCTCCATTTTCA
>CM075013.1:16690921-16733361 GCA_037576675.1 Pangasius sanitwongsei | reverse complement strand
CCTAAATGGTAAATGCCATATTTTTGTGGAACCTCTTAAAATAAAGCTGAAAGTCTACACTTTGATCACATCTTGATGGTTTTATTTCAAATCCATTGTGGTGGTGTATAAAGGCAAAATCACCTAAACTCTGTCATTGTCCAGATACTTCCGGACCTGACTGTAGATGTATCTTATAAGGCAAAACAGGGTTATGCACTGAGATGCATGTTCTCTTTGCTTATTGATTCGGGTGTTGCGTTCTGGCATGACGGAGAATTTCTCTGCAAGTCATCAATAATCGCAGCTGAACAGTGGAAACAGGCTAAACATATTTTGTCAAAATAGCCTGCATCATTACTTATTGGCTCAAACACAGATTGCGCCGATTTTTCTTATTGTGAGCCAAATACAGTCATTGTGTGAACATTCAGCGCATTCATAATTAACAAAGACTCACTCACCCACAAAGTTGCAAGCTTAAACTCACTGAACCCTAACACTAGACACACATACAAAGACGAATAGTCACATGGCAACTGTGGGCGAGAAAAACTGCATTCACTGCCACCAAAACATCTCTCCCAAACAGTGCGGGCCATTGACGGAGCAACAGGGAGAAATGTTCATGCTACCTCAGCACAAAGCACGGCCACCTGACCGAAACTATTCACCACTGGACTTTGAGAGGCCCAGAGCGGGCAGACCAGAGTGGAAAGAGTCGAAATCCGTGCGCCACGGAGCATGGGAAAAAACTGCAAACAGTGTGCGGTGTTCAGGAGAACTGTTCCCACTCTGCAGATCCAGAGTCTTACATAAGACTCTGATTTCCCGCAAGTCAGGAGAAGCCACTGCTGGTGCCAGCTTTCAAAAACAGTTTCTTACTGAGGACATGACCAGTCATGCTAGCATACATTCTTCTGCTGACTGGCTATATAAAGAAAAGGGTGGACAATATGGAAAAAATATCATATCATGCTATTTCCTCAAGACCTGATGCACATCATGATGTTTAGGTTTGCTCACAAGATGCCAACCGAACAATAGCACTGCATTAAAAATATCTACAAAATATTATACAAAATATATAGTACATCCAAGCTCAGTCTTTATTATCAGCCACCAATCCGTAGTGTGAGGGGAAAACTTGCTATCAAACCTGGTTAATGTTACACAAAATATAATAGTTAGCCTACTGTTAATTAGCTTGCTAGCAAACATAAAGTGGCTACTGGTTTTAACTGGCGAATACAGGCTAATAGTTAGCCTAATGTTAACTAACTTGCTGATAAACATAAATAGGGTACTGGCTTTAATTGCAGAATATTTATAATAGTTAGCCTAATATTAGGGAGCTTGCTAGCTAAAAAGGGACTGGTTTTAATTACAGAATATAATAGATAGCATAATGTTAACTAGCTTGCTAGCAAACAGAGGTACTGATTATAATTATTACCTATAATAGCCTAATATTAGTTAGCTTGCTAGCAAATATAAGTACTGGTTTAAATTACAGAATATAATAGTTAGCCTAATAACACTAACCCTAATATTAGCTAGCTTGGCTAGCTCTGTTGCTAACAAGTTTGGTGCTGCTATAAGTAGTTGTCTAGCTTAGCTAATCCTGCTAAATAGATGCTTGTCAATAAGAGTGACAATGGAGTAACTGTTACATTGTAATTTTGCCCAGTTTTATGTTAGGATATGTCTAACATTACAAACAATAATGTGATATCTGTTTCCTCTTTTATACAAGCTGCCACATAGCTTTTTTACAGCAATAATAAGAGTGTTTTGTCCATAGTTTCATGGGGGTGTACTGTGGGCTGGCTGAAAGAATTTAAGATGCACAACCTGTGGCAGGTGACCTCTGTCAATCGCCCACATTTAGCCCTTTCTCTTTCTAAAATCACTGATGGGTCACCCACCATCTCACTCTCTCTCCCTCATCACATTTCTCACACACAAACAGCACTTAACTGCTAGCAACTCCTACGCTAAACTGCCTAATTAGCCTGCCTGAAGAAACAGGTGCTCTGTTTCCCTCAGAGAAAAAAGAGAGGGAAAGACATTTTTTAAAAAATACATATAACAAGCATCATTTGCTCTGTGGTGCTTTATTATGGCAAGCAAGCCAGGAAAGCTTGTAGATGCAGAACAGTGGGAAACGTACAAGCCAACTCTCAAGTGTCAGTCACGACGTGATTTGAATCTCAATGAAAAGATGTGGCCTTGAATAGCATGCTCTAAAGGGAACAGTTACGATTTACCTTGAAACATGAAGCTGGATTAAATCACAAAGAGACACAGCTGTCCCTGCCTGCAGCTAGGCTACAATCATTTCATCATTTTTTTTCACTTATATTCTCCTCTTATTGTAATGGTCAAATTAAATCTTATACACATACATGCTTGAGAAATAATAAGTGTAATAGTATGTGCATAACACAGCACAATTTTAGGGATTATACAAACTCCATAGTGTCAAGCAACTGCTGCAATTTATACATTTAGAGCAAATAAGCACCTACAATATGTGAATTTTCATCACAAATTTAAGACCAATATATTGTCTTTTGGTTGCCAAAGAAGACTAAACACTAGGTTTGTACAATATAAGGATTTGTCTCTATGTGATTTTACACTGCCACGACATCCAGTGAGGTTTACTCCAAATATATTATCAAACCCGCCAACCTTTACGCATTTCGCATAGGAGCTCCAGAATTTAATCAGAGTATGCTAATGCAAATATTACACAAAAATAGGCCATAAAAGCAGTCCTTTTCTCTCCAACAAAACAACAGATGACCTGATAGACCTACAAATTTGCAATGATTTGCAAATGATTTTGAACACTCAAATATAATAATATATATGTAATATATAATATACTGCCTGGAAGCCCCGCCCCTACCCCCATCTCACATAACTCAAAGTTATGCGTAAAGTAGGCTTTGTTGTCAACGTTACTATAACATGGAGCATGTGAGACCAGTCAGCCATTCAAGCTTTTAATCATGCCGATTGTGTTTTTAATGAATTTTTTAATGGTGTGACTATTAAATGCACAGCAACAAGAAGAGTTTGTGAAGAGGTTTTATCCTGTTTTTTACCCATTATTTCTGTATCCTCGCTGAATATTAAATGCTGAACTTTACGGAGGTCAATTCGTGCCTTATATGTTAGTTTCATGCCCTTTCAACCTCACAATTACGCCTTTATCGGTTTACTCTATTACAATTAAGGTGTATAAATAAACTGGGGGGAATGGGGGTTGGAATATTAACAGATTATTAGGTTGCATATAAACATAGCTATTTGGACACCTAGAGAAAGTAATTGGCTGTGCTCTCTGGGTGGGAGGGATGATATTTCTCTCTCCCCTGTCAATCAGAGTGACAATAACCAATCGTGGGCAAGAGGGCACGATTGGAAGAGGGCAGATAGTGCTTTCCCTTGGGTGAGGTCAGCTGAGCAGCAGTTCAAAAAGATGCAGTGACCTGAAGAAGGCATGTTAGCCTTCACCTTCCCTGGTTGGTAGCTATCATATAATGGGGAGAGCTGGTTAGTGCATGCAAATTGGCAATGACTAAAATGGGAGGAAAACAGGGGGGAAATCCACGGAAAGACAGAAATCAAAGAAATGTAGGAAGCCAATATTGCTGGTAAGTGAACCATTAAAGTGAATGATGTGAACCATGAAAGTGAATGATAAATATCTCAGTAATTTTCTCTCCTTAAGACAATGAGGCCTTCCTTCATAACATTACTGGTTACTTGCTGTTATAAGCACTGCTTTGTAATGACTTCCTTCAAACAGTGTGTGACACATTCTGCAGTGACACAGACAGGGAAAAATAAGGACATGAGAAATGCTGATGTGAATAGATTTTATTTTTCTTAGGTAAAAGAACAGATCTAGAGAGTTCACGGGCATAGAGTGTTGTGGTGAACTGGGAAGTTTGGATGCTGTCGCCCCCCCATTCTCATGCGTTCACTCAGGTTTATTGACGGTGCAGTGGCTGGCCTCTTTATGTCCCAGGGCGCCCTCATGTTTGCGCTACTTTCTGGCTCTCCTGTTTAGTTATGCTGTCATAGTTAGTCTTGCCAGAGCCCTGCTTGCACACAATATACATTGTCCTTAATCATTACGTGACAATTAGCATACCTAATAATCTCTCTCTCTCTCTCTCTCTCTCTCTCTCCTTCTCTCTGTCCCCCCTCTCTCTCTTTTTCTTCTCTCTCTCTCTCTGTCGAGCTACACATGCACCTCCTGAGATACCAGTGATCCTGACCCCTTCTGCTCTCCGGATCTGCCTGATCCATCCTGATGCCCTACTTCTGGTTGAAGTTCTCATCACTTGGCAACACAGACAGACTAAAGATACATGAGATTAATGAGGATGGTACCACTTAAAAATCATGAAGATGGCTCTGGACTGCAATTGATACAAAACGTTTTGCTACGATGGCTTAGGACTGCAATTGCTATGATAGCTTTAGGACTGCAATTTGCCACGAACAGTTTTGCACTCAAGTCTCCATCAGTGAATAGTTGATAACTTCAACAAAATAGACTTCATGTGAAAACTATAGTGAATTTCCTGTTTACCCAGTTGCAAATGTTGACCATGTAGTACACAGTTATAAGGGAATTATTTATAATCTGTTGTCACCCAGATGAGGATGGGTTCCATTTTGAGTCAAGTTCCTCTAAAGGTTTCTTCCTCATATCGTCTCAGGGAGTTTTTCCTTGCCACCTTCGCCTCTGGTTTGCTCATTAGGGATAAATTTCTAATTTTAAAATTTATAAATTTGTTTCTGTAAAGCTGCTTTGTGAAAATGTCCATTGTTAAAAGCACTCTACAAATAAAATTTAAATGCTCCTATGATATCAGAATATTTTATTTAAAGAACAAGTTCTGACTTTATCAGCAAATCTGAAATTGGATCCTCGTCAGGATCACTGCTGTGCTAAAAATCTGCAGCGTTTCTAAACAGCTGCACCTGCAGGGGAAAAAAAAGTGCAATAAATTAACCATTCATTCATGTTCAAGGAACCTCTTTTATGCTTTGCTGTGCTAAATGTTTAAACAGATGTTCATACCTCCAGTCAGCAAACCACTGCACAACACAGCACAACCCTGCCCTGCTCGTTACCACATCACTGTACTTCCTCCATAAACACACACACACACACATCCTGTAGACAGCCACAAAGTTCGTGTGCATGTGATGCTCCTTCAAGGACTCTGTGGATGAAGTGCATGAATGAATGATATCCTGCCTGCCCCATTCACCAGGGGACGCACTCACACACACAGTGAGTAACACACATACACACAGCCAAAAAAGTCAGATCTCTGAGCACTGGGTGGCCGCTGCTGCTTCTGAAATGCAGAAAATGAAGGAGAGGAGACTTCCAGCTCGCTCCCTGGAGCCCAAGCTCTATTTAGGAAAGTGAGACAGGACAAGCAGACATTGACAGCGACAACTGGTAGGGTGAAATTAACCCTGTTTAATTAATCACAGCAAGGCACCAAAACACAAATCTGTGCAACCCTATATTCAGAAACCTGCATGCACTGACCATCGCGCACACGTGCTTTTAGATACACACTGACTCACACAAACACACACACACACACACACACACACACACACACTGTATGCAGCTGCAGGTCATAAATTCTGCCCACTGCCCTGGTTACAAGCTAGCAAAATACAAGTTCTATAAATAATGAAGAAGTGCTCTCAGCCTGGTCTCCTGCCCTCTCGCTGTCTTCAGAATACACAGCAAAAACACACACATTATTTAAGCAAAAAGCAGTATAGTAACTGCACACCACACCTAATTAACATAAATCGCTAACCTAACACACGCTCCAACCCGTATACACTCCATATTGAAATAAAGATCCTATTTATGATTTGTATAGTGGTTATATGACATAGACTTCTTCTTTTTCAGGACGCTATAAAAACTGAAATGGGTCTTGGCAGAAATTAGACACTTCAATTTGCGTCTCCATATTTGGCAACACTACATTTAAAGAGTTTAATTAGTGGTTGAAAGGAGTGAGTGAAGCTGTGACACCTACAATACTTAATAGACTTCACAGGCATTATAGGCATCACTTGTGTTATAGGTGCCTGATATTATTCTCGTCCTCGTCACCTGTTAATGATACGCCTAACCCTGCATTCACACTAGCAAGTAACCAGTAACTCACTGTTTGTCTCTTGTGACCGCATACAATTTACTGCAGATTTACACACCTAATCACGTTACTTTTGTTTAAAATGTATTTTACATTGTAGTTAAACCAAAGAAAATATGAGATGGGTTTTTCTCCCATTTTAGTGCCAAATTAATGGGATGAATGGGTGCTAACCGCAGGCACGAACTAAAGTTGTGAGAGGAACCTCGTACTGTGCCCAAGAGAGATTAGGGACAGCATGAGCAACTTGTCGATTTGTAAGGGTCACTACATTTTCCGCCACAAGAAAGTCTTCAAGATAGAGAAGTTTACACTTTGCGGTTTCTCTGTAACATGACAAGCTGAGTTTTCTTTTTTTAATATATTCATTTCAAGAGAGAGAAATGATAGGCTGCAAGGTAACGACTGTTTATAGCTGATGCAAGTGATAAAAGGAGCTAAGTTTTATCATGGACATTCCATAACATTAAATGTAAAAATTGTAATTGTCAGCAAATTGCTGTTGCGTACGAGGATTAATACACTTTCTGAGGTGCTGTTATAGCTCCACATCAGGCCGCATCACAACATCCCATTGTTGATTATTTTCCTGAAATGCTGCACCCTGTCTTGTTCTATTCCTTACTTGAAGAGCATTAAGTGGGTGTCTATGGCAAGACCACTGTCCTCTGCCACCGTACACACACGAATCAAACACCCCCTGTCAAAATACCCATCATCCAGAGTGAGATCTTGGGTGCAGAATTGTGCGTGCTCTCACAGTCTTTCCAAGACTCAAAGGCACGCTGCATGTGAAAAGCATGTGGTTTGTAGTTTGCAGTCAAAGTGCAACAGGCGGTGAAATAGGAGACTACTAAAGACATGTGTTATGAAACACAGCTCATCCTGTAACTTTGAGCAATCCAAAGAATGAGAAGACAGCTGCTTGGGTAGAGCAGAGCTTTTTGAAAATAATATCCATGCACTTAACTAGAGCAGAGATAAACAAGTATGTTTACCAGTGGGAGGTGAGTGTGCGTTACTGCACATGTTGTCTGGTTAAGCCTTGTGAAACTGCACGAAAAAAATACCACAAACACGTCCATCCTTTTGTGCATTCTCGCTCTTGGACTGAGGTGCAGCTTACTCTCAGGCGAGCAGCATCTTCAGCCGAACAGGAGAAAAACAGAAACAAAGGCACCAGATGACATTATGACGACTCATGTCTGTTACAAAGCACAGCAACGCACTATAACAGAGAGAAATGAAAGTAGCACAGGTATCTAAAAAAGACGTGGGTGCTATGTAATGCCATTTGATCTCATTGCATTTGGAGCTGTTTGTCATCTTAATACATTTCCTACCACTGAAGGTTTTAGCGTTTCACCTAACTGCTGTGTGTGTATGTTATAACATGGGATCACAGTTATGCAATACTCTAGTTGCAGCAAGACTGTAATAACAAAAAGGCCGTAAGAGAACACCAGCAGCAGTGAGGTCATTTCACTAAACTACAGTTTTAGCACATTGTTAACACTTAAAGCTCAGACATTTCAATTTGGATATACAAATAATCATTTGTTTTTATTTTTTTATTCCAGTTGTGTTGGTAAATGTTTTGAAAAGGGTTTTTCAAGGGTACTTTTGATGTTTCTTTTACTTTATGAGAGGGAAATCCTCTGTTGCAGGGTTCTTAAGACCTCAGAGGTGCATACTGAAGAACCATTAAAAGTGCTTGACAGGTGATTTACACGTCTTTTGCTAGGCTTCATACTAGCTCTGTTGGCATATTAGCAAAACAAGCTAAATGTACTAGCTACACTATATGGCAACATTTTGTGGACACCTGATCATCACACCCATATGTGCTTGTTGAATATACCATTCCATATTTAGTCCCCCTTTGCTGTTATAATAACCTCCACTCTTCTGGGAAGCGTGGCTATGAGGCTATTTTTTTGGCTATTTTTTTCTCATTCAACCACAAGAGCATAAGCGAGGATGGGCACTGATGTTGGACGAGGAGGCCTGGCACGTAGTCTTCGTTCCAGTTTATCCAAAAGGTGTTCAGTGGGGTTGAGATCAGGGCTCTGTGCAGGTCACTCAAGTTCTTCCACTCCAACCTTGGCAAACCATGTCTTCATGGAGCTCACCTTGTGCACAGGGGCATTATCATGCTGGAACAGGTTTAGGCCCTTTAGTTCCAGTGAAGGGAAATCTTAATGCTACAGCATACAAAGACATTCTATACAACTGTGTGCTTCCAACTTTGTGTCAACAGTTTGGGGAACAGCCACATATGGGTGTGATGGTCAGGTTTCCACAAACTTTTGGCCATATAGTGAATGTTCACTCACCAGAGGAAACAACAATCTCTGCTACTTCCTTCTATTTTTGTGTATCAGACAGTAAATGGGAACTAATTGCAGATAGGAACTAAAATTGTGAGTGGGGAACTGAAGAAACCTCGGCCCACATGTGCCATAGGGTTGGTCCAAGAAATCACTCAAGACATTAACTTGGATTTGTCACTTTACCAAGTCATACCTAATTCACCTAGAGTACACAATTTCCAAGAAACAAACCTCAATTTCAAATGTTGCCTGTCATGCTGTCACTGAAATTGTGTCTCAGTGTCATGCACATTATAAAATATGTAATGTTTTATGTTATAAAAATCATTTTAAGGTTTGTTCTACTTTTAGAGCAATCCTTAAACAATCCAAGCATCACATTAAAAATTCTGCATATTGTATTCCTGATTACTACTATACCATTTTTAAGATCTAGTATCTCTTTTATTGTATCGTTTATTCTAGTGGTCTGCTGGCGTTTAGAATGAGAGAGCTGGCTCTGCTGCTGTAGCTGGCAATGATTTCCGAACAGGAAATGCCTCAGCTGAGGTACACGAAAGACATGAGGAAGGCTCTGTTAAACAGCCACCAGACAGTGAGAGATTCCATAAAAGTTTTAACAGATAGTGCTCATGATATAATGCCTGAGGGTCTTATAAGAAAGCTTTACTGCTCAGTATATAATGATCTCTTCCCATCATTCCTGTTTATAAACTGCGATACTCAGCACACGGAATATTGTTAAAGTAGACACTTCTACACATTGTTATATCTCTGGTGTTTCCTTTTGGGAGGAGTTTGCCTTGATAAGCAACATTTTTTGGCAGAACATCTGTTCATTTCAGAAGGGAAAATAAGTACGGTTATTTTCTAAGACTCCTTATTTTGGACAAACCTGAAGGAGAATAATAATGTGTCCACCACGGAGAACGAAATGAAATCACTCTGATCATGAGTTGAGAGGTCTGCAAAAGTATGAAGAAGAACTGTCAAGAAAAATGTTTTAGCGATGAGGTCAATTTTAAAGTACCATTCTGTGATGATACTGCAAATCGTGATAAACGATAATCGAAATAGTATAATATGAATTTTTAATATCAGCATATACTTACTCTATTTGCCTAAAGTGCTTTTTTTTAATTTCCCCCATTGTTCTCCACAATTTAGTCACCTTCCCACACACCAGCCTGCTCTCCCTTATAATACGATAGCTACCACCAGGGGAGGGTGAAGGCTAAGACACGCTTCCTGCGAGACATGTGAAGCCAGCCAAACACATCTTTTCAAACTGCTGCTCATGCGGCACCGCAATGCCCTCGGGGGAAAGCATTATCCGATCTCTTCCACCCATGATTGGCTAGTGTTGCTGTGATTGAGGCAATTTTGGCAATTTTGGTCCCTTGGCTCCTGCCCACAGATGGCTGTGGCATTGCCAGGATTCAAACCTGAAGTGAAGTGACGTGTGGCCAAGTATGGTGCCCCATACTCGGAATTCTCCCAATGATAGGGCAAATACGTTTCTGTTGCACCACTCTAGAGTCTAAAGTGTATTTTTTTATATTTATGTTGTAGCTAGGCTTAGCTACTAAACCTTTCGTCCAAAGAAATTAACTGTAACTCCTCGCCAAAATCGACTTTTAAAAAGTAAGTCTTTTAACAAAACTACGTGGAAAAGCTCATCAGTATTCCAAAATAGTACACTTTACCCCAGTTTTGACCTTCCACTCTAATTCTGTCCCCAAAGCTGTGAATGGGAATTGGATTCAGTACAGCCTCAGGCTTTAACACCAGAGGACAATCACATTAGCAGGCCAGTCATTCCCGTCATTTCAGCTAAAGTCGATCAAGCTGACCCATTACAGCTGGGTGAAGGAGAGACTAGGAGCTAAACTGTGCCTTTTAGAAAACCATTAGGGAGCAGACACCACTGATTACTGCATTTTGCTTACAAATTCAGCCATATGCAGTCTGCACTGTTGGTATAAATGACTCTTGGCTTGCAGCTCTTTTACATTAAATGATTTTAATACAATTATGATGTCTGCAAGAGCTCCTGATAGTGAAAGGAGGCAAAAGTTTGCCTGATTCTATCCACGATGCTTATATGATGAGATGGGAAGAGTATGTATATATAGTGTCAGTGTTCTCCTATGGTTTCTTTAGTGTTCTGTGTAACTTGTAAAGGAGTGGCCTCTGTGTGTGGCGGCTGCTTGGACCCCACAGATCACTGCTTGCGGCCATATTTATAATATATTTTTATATATTTATGATATATTTTTATATACATTTTTTTTTTCAATTTGAATTCAGTGTTATTTTAAGTTTTCATTTGATATTTAATTTAGTATCTCCTGGTTGTTTTGTTATATTCTTGTTAATTTTCTATTTTTTTTTTTAGTTTTATCTACTTTTTATGTATATTTTAGTTTCAGTTTTAGTCATTTAAATGCTAGGGTCTTATTTTATGTTGTGGACCATGTTGAGTCGTATCCAACAGCCTTAAAACTGGCAAAAGATCTATCAATAATGGGTAACATTTAAAATGTAAGCCATTCTTCTTCATATCTAGGGGTGGGCAATATGTCAAAAATATCATATCACAATTCTCAAAGACATGTGTGTTCCACAATACGCAATAAGTATCATGATATATAGTTTTCCTAAGAAAATTCCAGCAAAACTGTAGCACTGAATTTAAAAAAAACCTGTGAAAAACTGAGTTTAATGATACTTTCATTTATAAAGAAATGTAAATGATGCTATTCTTGCAAAAGTACGATGCATCCCAGTGACCTTAGCTTTGGTGTGTAAACAGCCATCTGTTATGCTTTGAGAGGTGTGTATCAAAAGCTGTATGCTCTTCAGATCCGCACAAACTCTGGGATGATGAATAACGAAAGATTCGGCATTTACATAATGAATGGGGCTACGTCCTCAAATAAGCATTTATTCAGTCGTGATCAATGCCTGATGTTCACAGGGAGCCTCGCTTGGTTTAATTATCCATATAAGCAAGAACTGTGCTAATGTCCTTCAGCCTTAAAGATATGTTTTATTTCAGAACTGTGTGTAAGAAGAGCTTCAAAAGCACTGCAGTTCCAGGCTGCAAAACACTATGATAGAAATAACAATAGTCTCTGTGTGTGTGTATGTGTGTGTGTATATGTGTGTGTGTCTGTCTGGTGACTCTGTAAACAGAGCAGTGGAGAGCCAGGAGCCCGCTGTTCTTTATCTAAATGAACAAACACTTGTTGACTCAGCAGACTGCGCCCTGGTGTGCCTCCATCGCGCAAAGGCCAAATTCATGCCATACACAGCTGGGCATGCTCCCGCTGGACCAACTTTCTCTCACTAACACTAACACATGCACTAACCTATTAGCAGGAAATGACTCACACAGGAAGTGATGTTGATTGTGCTACACACTCCCTAGCTTGCATGTGCTGGAGTGCTGTCACATTTCACTGAACAATGTATTGTAACGAATGTAAACATAACTTACAAACTTATCACACACTCACAATCTACAGTCTGGACATTTCACATTGTGTGGTATAAATCTGTCCACATGTAGCAGAACGCTAAAATGAAAACTATGTATTTTGCCAGCTTTTGTTTCATGAATATTATTCACTAATACAAAGCAAAGATCAGTGTGAACGAGTGCTGCCGACTCAGTGAGTATTTGGAAGCAGAAGGCATCCAGTCATCTTTGTGTATAATCATGTTGTGTATATGTACAGTCCAGACTGTCACTGTCCAGTGTATCCCATAATCCTGTGTGTCAGCCAGTCTGACAGTGCTCTCTTGGGTGGGAGGGATGGCATACTCTCTCTCCTCTCCTCTCTACTCTCTCTCCTCTGTCAATCACTACAACACTAGCAAATCACAGGTGTTTTGGAGCTCATGAATGTGGAAGAGGGTGGATAGTGCTTTCCTCCAAGTGTGTTATGCAGGCATGAGTTAGAAAAGATGCAGCTGGCTGGCTTCACGTGTCTCAGAGGAAACGTGTGAGTCCTCAGTTTCCCCAGTCAGTAGCTGTTGTATGATAGGGGAGAGCTGGCTGCTGGGTGGGAATTGGCAGATTGGGACCAAATTGGGGAGAAAACTGGGAGAAAATCCCCCCAAAAAACCTATTATTGTCATTGAAGTGTGTCTTACACCAGGTATAATTTCAGCCAAACATGCTGACACAAAAAAAATACTGTTAGGACCTCAACCTCACTTGTCTGTGTTTGAGACCCTGTTTTGTGCATGAGTTTGTATCACGCTGATTGATGACATAAGCAGAACGTAGCAATTTTCTTTAATCGCAGGTTAGAAGCTGTTTATCGTATATTCTGATATGGAGAACTTGTTATTGCATATTATCTGTAGATTTCATTGAGATCGTCTTGAACTGTGTGACGAGTAATAATCTTAAAATACATGAAACCATTAGTTTATTGGTACCTCTGTAGTAGAGATGGGCATTTTAATCATTTTTGCCATTTTCAAAAAAACAGGATTCAAATATTCCAACAAGAGAATGTGGAAACTGTCGCTAAAGACCAATTCACATGGACGTCATATGCAATATCTACATTATACACTCAATTTAAAAAAGCTTCAAATTACTCATTAATAAATAAATAATTCCATGTTTTCCTTGTTCAAGAGCCTATTCGGATATTCAAATGATTACGTGCATACCTACTTCATAGCTATCCTAACTCTATCTTCTCACATGTTGACTCATGAGATGACAATGTCAGGTCAGGACAGTATAGTGGCTTAGTATCCATCACTTGTGATTTCTGGTCTGTCTTGACATATGACCCTATTTTCTCGGACTCTCTGACTGTGTTGCAGTCCAGCTAATTGTAGAACAGCACATTAAGCCTCTTAGGTGGCTTCCATTATGCCTGAGGTAATTATTGACCCAGAAACAGCACAGTGTGTTGTGCACTGATCAGCCATTATAGTAAATCCATATTTATCCATCAACGACTACATGTCAGTGCTGAAAAGATGGAGCTAGGACCCAGAAGATACTATGGAAGTAAACACACTCAGAGTTCCCAAGTGAATCTGAATAATGGTGCACAAGTCTCCACTCACGTCTGTCCACATATGTTCAAATGCATATCTGGGTGTGTACTTCTCAGACTGACGTGAAAACTCTCATACTCTGACACACACACACACACACAGAGATGCAAGCATGCAAGTGATGAGTCAGTATATTACTCTGGGACCTTTCTCCAAATTGCATTAACAAGAATGTATCAGTTTGGAAATAAGTTTAAGTGGCATTAGCTGCATCTGCTCTATGATACTGCTGTTAAGGCTATCAAATCCTTAAGGTTTAGCATTTAAATATTTTCATTATTAATGAGCTGGTAATTTTATATCATTACCGCTACACCATGCATTCAAATCTCATAAACCACAAATATCACTTTCTTAAGCAAAGACAATTACAGAGAAAATTAAGGACTGCTGATGTAGTACCTTACTCTAAAATCTAATTACAGGTACATCAAATACACTTTCCAAGCAAAACATACACCCAAAAGGAAAAAAATGTACATATGATGCTAAAATCCAAGCAAAAGTACAGTCTGGCACTTTTATATCTGAGAATGTATTGTATAACACACTGGCATTGTAGGACCTACATACTGCTTTGTATGTCCAAAGCAGCACCATCTGAGACGCTGCCACAGAACAAAGCAACTCCAATAAGCGCCTGTTGGAAATTCCATAATAGTTGATAGGTTTTTATTTAGCTAAATTGATATACAATGAAAATCTTGTGAAAATAAAAGTGATTATGGTCATTAATCCATGTATTAATGAAGGATCTAAAATATTGGAACGCCGAAACAGTGAAATCATTGAAAGAGTTCAATTTATTCTCACATAAATCACCCACATAAAGAGGAAGTGTACACACAACACAGCCAAACACTGCAGCTTACACTGATGCTCTTTCACGTAACATGAAATCGCTGAAAGACACTCACAAGCACAAGCATTCCCAGACTTTAACTAGCATGAAAGTGAAAGGAATGCAGCACAACACCAACGCTTTCAGCATGCGTAACACTTTCACATAAACAGAATGATAAACAAAAAGAGAGAGAGAGAGAGGCGATCATTCCTTTCTGATACAGCTGTTTAGTGTCGAAGTGCTCTCTTTACATGACTGCTTCACTCCCTCTCCCTTTCTCTAGTGGAATTCTGAGATAAAAGCCAGGGACTCTCCCTGCCCACACACACACACACACACACACACACACACACACACACAAACAGCTGGTGGGGAGATCCAGAGGAAATGGCTCCACTGAGCTCTTTCCTGCAGAGGAAACAGTTGATGTGGAAACCAGGACGCATGTTTCTCCCACCTGCACCCTCAGCCTACTCCTGATACACAAATAGAGTGACATACCATCTGTAAGATGTGATCTGAAATGTTTACAATACCACACAATAGCTAGTTTTCTGTATTTTGCACACATAATCCAAGTGCTGGCAATATAAAATGGGGATATTTCCTTGATTTGGACAGAACACATTCTGTGATGTGAATGTTTTGGGAAAAAAAAGATTACTGAGATTTTTTTTCTTTGGTGTAGGCTGACCAAATCCATTCTGAATCATCTGAATTTTCCCCTTCCACCATGTTCTCAGTGGTATTCCCCCAGTAGCATATGGCATAAACATTTCTAGAGCCGCTGGTATGGGTTCTATGGTTTTGATTTCAGCACCATAGATTAACACTAGATCGCAATACGCAAAAATAAATATTAACCGATGAAATCGTTTATAAAAAATAATATATGCAGGATAGGGGTTAAATAAATGGCACAAAAATACATTTTACCATCCTTTCAGGTACTTGTTTCTAGATGTAACAGTGCTAACAATATCCTCAACACTCTCAGGAAGACAAAAAGTATAACTAGCATAGTGTGCAATGATGCTAAGCCAAAAATACGTAGTTATTTTTTTGATTTCCGGACAGCAATGCCATGTTCTTTTGTGTGTTTGATAGCCGCTGTGTGTGATAAAGTTACAAACATGCTATGAGTGACAGCAGAGGTAGGAATGTAACGTGTTTACAACAGCAGTGGATTACACAGCTAAAAGGATTTCAGTACAGTCACGTCCTGTGTGTGGCGAAACGGAGGCGTTTTAGGGCGAGTTTGAAAGGAGGAAGATATGAAATTTCAGAGGAGACACAGACAAACACAAAAGAATCACTGGATTAAGGAAACTGATCGGGTAAAAAAAAACTGATGGTAAATGATGAAAATGGGAGGGGTGGCATACTCTCTCCCCTGACAATCAGAGACACTAGCCAATCGCCGATGTCTGTGAGCTCGTGTATGCAGAACAGGGTAGATAGCGCTTTCCTCTGAGTGTGTTACGCTGCCCTGTGATGTAGCACGAGCATCTGCTCGAAAAGATCTGGTGGCTTCATGTGTGTCAGCCTTCGTGGTAGCTGTCACATGGCACAGGAGAGCTACCTGATCATTGGCAACTGACCAAATTGGGAGAACATGGAATAAAGAAAGGTAGTGTCATTATAATCAACATAATCTCTAAAACTCATGTTAATAAATCTAATGAATGCTCAGGGTCAGTGTGGATTATCAAGAACATTCAAATTCCAGCTATAAATGTTGAAAATTCTTGCAGTTATGGCAGATGATGTTTTACACATGGTGGTACTGAAACTACTAAAGACTCTACATAACACACTGTTTGTGTCCAGGCTTCTTCATTCTTAACACTTGGAACTCAATTTTAGGATGTATTCATCTTCTTCATAATGCATTTAGGTTTAAAGATAAGTATAAGTTTAAAGTCATGCAGTGTGAAATCAGTCATCATGATCTTGGCTCCACCAAGCATAAGAGCTTCCTATTAAGAAACTATGTTAAAAAGTTATGCTAAGAGCTGTTAGGGCAGTCATTCATGATTTTTCACTTAATGGTATTTGTAAATTAAGCTTTAAATCTGTATAATATATCCCTTCATCGATGGGACAATATCAGAGGGGAGAATTTTTGGTTATGTATAGGTCTAAACACACTTTGGGAAAGTCACCAGAATTACTGTTTTTATTGTATTGCTCCAGGGAAAGATGACACTATACAAGAAAAGCGTCTCTGGTTCTCTCAGTTTTGTCTTAGTGTAAGACATTTATTATTAAGGTGTAACAGTCACTTTGAATTTCTGCTTTATAGTCGCATATTTATTAGCTAAGTTCAGTGACTGCCCTTGTGTTTCCATTATAAATGAGTTCTGAGTAAACAGGTTTTCCATTCTTTTCTTAGTACAAGGAAACATGATAAAATGATGTTCCGTGGTAAACACACACACACACACACACATAAAATACAGATGCAGATAGAGACGGTTTGGAAAACACTGGGGTATTCCATCAAAGAAGATTCCTCACATAGTCTTTGGATAAGACTTTGGTTAGAATCTTGGAAAATGCTGCTCTGAATGGAGCTAAAAAGGTGATCAGCATATACACATGCTTTCTGTATATCACACCACAAAAAAATCGCCAGCCCCTACTCTAAAGCCAGTTTCACCCTGTATAAAATGATCACAACAAAATCCCAGTTGAATTCTATTACAGACTGTGTGATAACATTCTCCACGTCGGATTATACGATGAAGATCCTCTATCGATAGACCTGTGATGAAAGAAATTTTGCTACGGTCTGCTTACATCATCAATCTGCACAAACTGGGATTACGCAATCTGCACGAAGTGGGCTTGAAAAAACAGAAACACGCTCTCTGTATAATAGTGGCAATGTTATGCCTAGAGAAATGATGCTTTAAACGGCGAAGAAGAGTTGTTTGAGGCTACTTGTGGCTAAGGAAAAGACGACAACAGAAATGGCAATGGCAGGAATTCTTGAAAGAATTGATGTTATGTTATAAGGATGCACAAAGCTGTAATTAATCTTCTGTTTTGTTCCATGAACAGTTCCGTTTCGGCTGTGTAATAACAGAACATTTTCTCTGCTGCCACAATTCAACAATCCACTCTCCTTTTAAATTCCATGGTTCATTTAAGTTTTGTCACTACTGTATTTTTAGCTGTCCCACGAGGTTTGCATAATCCTATTCCATCCGCCTATCCCTGGCTTTTAGACGAGCATCGTAGCAGTGGTCAAACTCTGAGATTTGTCAACGGCAGTCAAACTAGCCTACTAACGTTAATTATAACTCTAACTTTGGCGATTACCTTCTAACAGCTATTAGGTCGATGTTATAGATTTAACCAAGTACTGTGTTCAGTATGAACTAATTTAAAAGTAGAGAAGGAGGATTTTTACATTGTTCACGGTGCACACGGCCATGTTGATTTGAAACCACTCTGTAAGCAGGGAAGAAACTGGCAGTTGAGAAGACTACCCATGTTGATGAGTTAAAATTTCAAGTTGAGGGGTGTTTTCTGTGGTTTTTATGGGTTGTAGGCGGGGAATTACAAGTTGCAACCTCACCTCAAACACAGCATTATACAAACCCATATTCCCCCTTCTGAAAATGCTGTTTTTCACATGCTAATATGCTAGCATACTAGCTTGGGGAAAGCAGCAATGTCTACAGTCAGCAGCAAGCAGGACCTGGAAAATCCCCCCAAATACTTAAGATCTGGTGTTCGGGAATATTTTGGCTTCCCGGTAAGTTATGAAGCTAACGGTATAATGGGAAAAGTCCCTGTGAGTCACATAATTGAAAGCTTATATATTCTAGCTTTTTGTTTCATTAAACGTTGCTAAGAGTCTGAATGGATCCCACAAACACTGTGTGATTATTCATTTTCAATTACTGTACTTTCATAATGTTGAATTGCTTAATCAATTTAAAAAGGAGACACAATTTCAGGCAATGCTTATTTTTGATGTATCGTAAATGTATCGTATCGAGAAACCAACATATCGTTTCGAATTAGAATTATGTGTATTGTTACAACCCTAGAAGTTATCAGAGGCTAATCAGTGGCCCTCAACTCTGACTCAGGCAGGATGGGATGCATGGCTGTGCTGAACAATGCACCCGAATGTTCTCAGTCTTGTGCTGGAGCAGCTGCATAACGCAATGCTATAATGCTGTAGAGCTGTAAACAACCAGCAGATAGATACACACATGTACACTAACACACACACACTACAGAAGACACACCTGAAAGACATAACAAGCGCTGATTCACTTTTAATTGCAGTAACTTAAAAAGCCCACAGAATACAAGCAAAACCCACACATTGTCCTCAAGCCCAGTTAAGACCATTCTGCCCCAGGCTCTGACACCATGAGAGCAGGCAGGAAAAGACTGCCACATGCTTCTGATTTAAAGGAGTATTTTTCACCATTCCACCCATGCCTGTTGAGGCCAGCAACACAGCAGAGCTCCAACAGATCCTCATGCACTTCTCACATTACAATGGCCAAAACCCTGCCCAAAACCAGAAGTCCAATAATGTACTTATAAAGCAACCCAACCACACCGGCTTCATGAACACGGACAGGACATTAAGGGTTTGCTAAAACTGTTTTTAAATAAATTTACTATGACTGTTTAACTCCATTTTCAGTTGTGCCCACTCTAATTGTGGTATTTATGCACTTGACTTGATGTCAATGAAATAAAACAGAGCTAAAGACAGTTACATCATTTAAAGAAACCATTAGTAACCCCTATTAGAAGGTCTATGAATGTAGGTTTCAATTTGCCACTGATAATGGAAGTCACTTTGCTGTGCTTCAACTCAACTGTAAAAATAAACACTTAGCCCAAAAAATACATATTCATATTCCCATTAATGCAAGATCATGAACAGGTACAGATCAGAGACATCTGCAGAAAAGGTGATTGTCATTAAAGAACTAAAGCGGGCTTTTGGAATCGTTTAACGAGGATGTAGGCACTGTTTTTGCATTGATGATAACCTCAACAAAACCACAAAATCCAAAGAAATTAGATTAGCAGCAGGAGGCATCACATTAGTGAGCAACACCCATAAACCCAGGTAATGGAGGGGGTGGTTGATTAGGGGAAGGGGATTTAGCTGAAAACTAGGATTCGGTTATCAGAGCTCGTTTTGGCGTGTAAAATGGTGCAGTAGGGATTCCATGAGCTCTCCTTCTCATTTAATTTAACTTCACACGACTCCTGACAGGTGGGGAAGATGACCTCAAAGACTGCATTAAAAAAAAACGACATCAACTCTTCTGATACAGATGGGGAAATCCAAGCCTTAATCACACTTCCAAAATTAAATAGCTCGAGATCCGGTAAGCTCATTCAGCCCTGTTGTGAAGATTGTTTCCTACAGCAATCATCTGAGCTAATAGGATAGTGCAGCTCCATTTAGACACACCAAGCATTCAGTCAGACACACTAAAGATCAACCTGTAACCCAAAGGTTAAGAGTCTGCTTGCAAGGCAATGCCTGGGTGACATAACAAGCAGCGACATGTTTTGGTTGTCACTGAACAACGTGTGCTTGTTCATTCATCATTTATTCATCTTCAGTAACCGCTTTATCCTGGTCAGGGTTGCAGTGGATCCAGAGACTATCCCAGGAGCAGTTCAATTAAATAACAGGAGTTCTCAGCCCAATTATGATTTTTACATAAACCCAGGTTGCCAGTAAATTACTATACAATCTACAGTAAATCTTTTACAGTGTACTACTGAAGGAAATTCCTTTGCAACCGTAGCATTGGCAAAGATATTCTCATTTGTGCTAATTCGGAGGCCATTTCCAGAAAACAGGATTTCAGGGGTGCTGTTTTCTTCTCATCGATGCCCAGGAGACAACAGAGTTATTGATTTCTGTAAAATTGGTGAGCCGGGTCATCAGACACATCCACAGAGCAATGCATAGGCTGATGATCAGGTGAAAAAAAAAAACGTACTGAAATGCTCCCTTGATGCTCTTCAATATGACACATTACCTCCCCAACCAGATAGCTACTCAAACAAAACCAAACAAAACTAGTCCATTTGGGAGTGTTAAAAAGGAGTGAGGGAAAACAGGGAAAAGACCTGTTCAAACAGTGACATCCCATGAAAGCCTTCAACACTAGACAATGACAATACGGGGGGTAAAGATACGCTTAGATAGGGACCGAAAACATAGATCTCTTAAAAGACTAATTGGCCAGGAAACCATTTCCCCAGGCAACATTACTCCATCAAAAATAATGGCTGTACATGGCTTCCCAAACCAATTAAAGTCCGATGAAACCCCATGAATAATTGATGTGCTATTTGTTAGCTAAGGTGATCTAGGCAACCTGTTTAATTACTGGAAGCCCTGATCTATTACTGGCTCTGTCCACAAAGTGATTTTTCTTCCTGCTGAGAATGGTGGGGTGCTGAGGTTAACACACAACCTCCACAAGGCTGCCTATGGCAATGCAACAGAGGAAAACACACAGTAAAATCAGAAAAGAGCAAATAGTAGAGACGCTTTGTGGTTTAGAGGTCTTATCTTTATATTCCTTTATGCTGATGCAATTTATTTCATACGGATCCTGGGAGATTTGCGGTATTGCAGACCACATGACAGATGATGTGGCTGGTGAGTAATAAAACGCCACTCCGTTCTGTGAGGCCCTAAAGAAAAGTAATGAGACATACAGCTCTGGCGTTTAAGTGAAATTCAGATTTGCCCTTTACTTTGAAATTAACTGAAGGATAATGTAGCTGGTGCATTAGCAACACTAGATAATCAGGGAGCTTGAGGTGCTCAAGCCAGGAAGAATTCTTCACTGGTCCTTACACTTGGGCTACAGAGACACATCTGGGACAAGCTAACAAATGTGTCCCCTGAGCCCAAGGACGTCCCACTGGAACCCAGCACTGTGCCAGGTTGCCCTTATAGCTGTTCAGAGCCAGCTCTGCTGAACAGCATGGCCAAAAACAACAATAAGGTGACAGCTGGGCTACAGCTCCAAACATGGCTGCCAGCTACCATGTCTCCACTTGATACCAAATGCTGCACTGCAAGCGTCTTCATTGCTCATGTCTTTTTCGAGGTCTGGTGAGATGACATGCATTCCAATGTTCCATGAAGTTAACTTCACATACTCTTACGAATGAATCACTTGGGTTCTGGCGTGCGTGACCAGTGCTGCACGGTTCTCCGAGTATGCACAGATAGCATCTGAGGAGCATGGTTCACCTCACTTGGCAGATCAGAGCAGAATCAGTTTTCAAACCTCCGTTCTGCAGACGCAAAGCGCTCAGCTGTTCCCATTCCAGCTATTCCTGAGTATAAAGTGTCTCTTATTTCTGAGAATCTGTCCTTTGTGGCCCGCCCACATTTTCTCTGACGGTCCGTGCATGCCATGTGAAAGTGTGCGCAAATGAATTGTGGTTGCAGCCAACATGGCTACATCCGTCTAGATGCAACATTTCGAACCAACCGAGGATGCATGAGTGCATTGTTTAGGTATGCTCAGTGCTGTAAAACGCCTTGAGTGCTATGAAAACTGATTTATGAGCAGACAACCAAAGTGGGGATTTTCTTTTTTTTATGGAAGAAGAAAATGGGAGTGTATCAGAACACAGTTGGCTGGTTTAAGGCAGAGTGAAAAATGACATCTGCAACCAATAATCAAAAGCCTCTGGCCTACTATTACAAGACAAGGACTAAATCAGTGATTGGGATTATGACCATGTAATGCACGCTTTATAAGGACTTCATGAGTGTTTGGCCAACAGTTGAATTTTGTGTTAGCATTACTGCCTCCTGATAACAACACTGCTTGTAGTTAATTTTCTCTACCTGAATAATTTATGAACGACCATACCAAGTTCAGTACTTTTCACTGTTCTGTTGAAATTATTTTTTGTTCATTAAGATTTAAAAAGCAGTTAAGCTACTTAGCTCATCTAAGCCACAAATGTAACTACATTACTAAGGCAGCCTCATTAGCTAAAAGCGCTCATCCAACACGCTTAGCCTGTCTTTTAGCCTATTTACACATCTCGTTCTGCAATTAAACACGGTTTTCTGAAGTCGTACCCTAGTGTGTATGTTAAATTTAGCGAATAGCGAGGCACAAAACAACTCAAAATGACTGGAAAGGACACGAATCCGTTATCAGGAGCTCGCCTCAGTGAGACTCCCCTAAAGGGCGATGGCACGCCAAATGTAGGTCACATCAGCCCCGGTCAGAACTCTCCCCAAGTGCCGCTACACACTGAAACCATGACTGAACCCGGGTTCCTACTCAACACAGCACACCAGCGGAGGAATTCTGTAAAGTTACGCTTTAGTTTACATCACGGACAAGCCCTTTAACTGGATTAAGCGGCCCGTTTCTTTCTGGCGCGAGCCAATAATGAACAAATAAACAAACAAATAAAATGCACGCGACTACAAAATGAGCATCGTTTGCTCAACTCGTGCAGCTACCCCACTAAATAAAATGAAACATCACACCATATGCACTGGGCTGAAGATAACACAAGATTACAGCTCTGATAACCAACATCATAACGTTACTTGTTCAGTCAGTGAAGCCAAACTGCTTCTGTCCCACTGACCGTTTAAACCGCGAACAACACACACGCGTGGGACCGATTTCAGCTTTGCATGCACAGTAGCTATTAAAGCATTGTTTGAAAAGCTCCAATCACGTCCCTGGAACAATAGACGGGCTCCGGTACCTCGGGACGCAGCTCGGAGAGGATCGGTCGATCTCCCACGTCGCAAAAAGGTTCATAGGAACAGGAACGGGACCCGAAGAGCCCGAGGCTGCAGCCCCAGCTCCGGGCATGACTCCGGGAGCAGCGAGCCCGACCCCCGGTGCGAGACCACCGACACCGCCACCGACGCCTCCCGTGCCTGGATTCATGAAGGCGGCCCGGACCCCTCCTCTCTCTATGGCCGCCGCCATCATCGCCTCTCCCGGCTCGAGCTGTGTCCGGCCTGCCTCTGCCTCTGCTTCTGTCTCTCTCACTCAGGGATCGCTTAGCTGTCTCACGCTCGCTTTCTAACCCCCTGGCTGAAGGCTCATCTCGGACACGGATCCTCACTTACACACTGATTATCTTCGCCGACAGTCAGAGGCGGAGTTTCATTCAAGAGAAAAATGTGAAGCGGGATATGTAACGTGGCCGCTAGGGGGAGCCCCTCCCGTTCATTCACGTTTTAATCAGGCCATGTGTTCCTAAACCTGGTCCTGCAGGAACCCTGCTAACACTAACACACCCACTTACACTCACTCCTGTCAATAACCTGTCAAGGCCTTGTCATGATGTGAGTCAGATACATTACGGAAACAGCAAAATGAGCAGTTTGGGATTAAATGAGGTCATTCTTGTGCTAAGTATCTGAAAGAGACACACCTAGAAGAATAGAACAGAGTAGAGATGTATTGTGTAGAACTTAAGCTGCTTTATACACCTTATCAGTTCATTGCTTTAACCTCCAGCGGGTAGCGTTGCCGCCTCACAGATCCAGAGTTCGCAGTTTGAGCCTGAGCTCAGGTTCCTGTCCATGTGGAGTTTCTGTGCATGTTCTTCCAGTGTTGGTGTGGGTTTCCTCTGGGTTCTCTGGTTTCCTTCCACCTGGACTGGCTATGCTAAATTGCCCCTTGGTATAAATGAGTATGAGTATGTGTGTGTGTGTGTGTGTGTGTGTGTGTGTGTGAGCCCAGTGATGGAATTTCATCCAGAAACAGCAGGAGAAGCTTATCCTTATTATTGTGAATGAGTCATTTTTGCATCAGATGGTCTTTAACTGTACATCTAACTGCTTACTTAGAAATAATGAAATGAAAGTAGCTTGGGGGAAAACTAACAGTGAAATGCCTATCTACCAACATGACCATAAATGCAAAAATGACACTCTTAAATTCACCCAAAACTTCTTTTAAAGAATATTATATTCTATATTGAATGATAAAATAATAAACATCAGCTTCACAAAAAATAGACAATTATTAGACAGCAGAAAAGGCACAGAAGCATGCCTACACTTTTAATTTCATTAACAAATAAAGATTTTATGAATGTTTAAATGAAAAAGATCTCATCTCAAACACCAAACCCCTTCCCTCTGGTAAAATAGACATAATAACAGAAAAGCCCAAATGTTAATATTTTATAATGCAATACCACGTTGTTGTCATGTGCTCAGTACTAACTCAGCGAGGGCTTTCAGCTCCCTGTTCCCTAGCGTACAAAGTAAATATATCTGTGTTTAAAAGAGTGGGGCAAAACCTCCGCAGTAGCAGTTTTCACACTTTCTCCAGTCTTACAACACACTTTTACAAAATTTCAGCCTTTAAAAATGCTTTGTGCAACAGACTTGTTTTATTTACTGTGCAATAGGCCAAATTGCTATTTTCAGCATATTCTATTACACTGACACTGAACTGTTTCCATTTTTAGAGGGAATAATTATGTACAATAATATATTCTATTTATATGTTGTAAATGTGTATGGGGTATACTGTATGTTGTATGTTGGCACCCATGTTATTTGAACATTGTGAAATAACTGTATACACAATACTTTTGGTAAATACAGAGTTTCTGATTCTGATTTCCAATGTCTTGTTATGAAGCACCACCTTGTGTCCGTATGAGGCCTTGCCTAGTGGATTTAAACCACAGGATTTCTTGCCTCTCAGTGAGGCCTATAGTGCGAAACAAGGTGCCCGCTTCAGTACTGAACATTATTATGTTACATACAACCCATCATCCATGACTGGGTTCTGTTAGAACTATTTATTAGAGTCTTTGATTAAACATAGCTGAGATCTACAAGCGCTTTTGGAATAGAGGGTAAATGATGTGGTCAAATCCTGACCAAGAATGGCTTTCCCACATCTAACCTGAATGTTAATACCACAACAAATCCCAAACTATTTGACTTCAAAGATTTCTGAGGACCAAGTAATATTGGTGGAAGGGTGAAAATCAGGCCACAGAGCATGTGGAAGTAAGCTATCAGAGTTTGAGCCCTGACAATTTCATAGCTATCTGTGGCCAGTAGTCTAAACGAACATAATTTGGCAGTGCTCTCTTGGTGGGAGGAATGGTATTACTCTCTCTCCCCTGTCAATCAGAGCGACACTAGCCAATCATCAGTATCCGTGAGCTCATGTATGCTGAAGAGGGCAGTTGGTGCGTTCCTCCGTGTGGGTTCAGCTACCCTGTGATGCAGTGTAAGCAGCTGTTGGGAAACAATACAGTTGCACATTTTAGCCATATACGTGCTAAAGCAATGGAGTTGGCAACATTTTTCATTAGAAGAAAGATGTACAAAAATGAGCTTGTGAGATTAGACAAAATGCATGGGTCTTATGTATGGTTATAATTTTAAAATGTTGATATTACAATGCAAATCTCAGCTCAGTTGTAAGTTGCTTTCAATAAAACCATCTGCCCATTGAATACACTTAAATGCAACCAATAAATGAAGAGCCATCCCATTGTCTCTGCAGTTCCTTTTAGGTATATCATCACAGTCAATGAAAATTCATACAGTGCATCCAAAATCATGCACTACATCCTACGCAATTGTCAGGGTTGGCACATCTTTTTCTCCCAAATGCAGCATTTAAGTGAGTTTGGAAATTTTGGACATACAACACAACAGATTATTGTTTCTTTGTGGTCTGAATTTATCATCATATCCTGTGAGCTATCAAAATTTACTTTACTGCACATGGTGTGAAACCATGTTGTTGTTGTTCTTCTTCTTTTGGCTGCTCCGACTAGGGGTCACCACAGTGGATCATTGGTCCGCATATTTGATTTGGCACACTTTTTACCCCGGATGCCCTTCCTGACGCAAAACCCTCTCCAATTTTATCCAGGCTTGGGAACGGCACTGGAAGTGTGCCTTGTGCAGTCTTGTGCAGCCCAAGTGGCTGGGGTGAGTTCCCTGGCTGGGAATCAAACCCGGGCCACGGCAGTAAGAGCGCCAAGGCCTAACCACTGGTCCTCCAGGGACGCTACATGATGTGAAACCGTAAACTGAATAAAACATTAGGTACTGAACAATGTCTACAAATTCTGCCAAGATGTAGTATGACATATGGGTGCTTTCAATACTGTTGGTTGAATGCTAAGATTATAAACACTCTACACCTTCCAGAATTTTAATTTGGCATAGTAGAAGGAATCTGTTGCACCATTGGTATATCAACATATCATGAATATGTACAAGAAAGAAAGACATTGTGCTTTCTCTGACCTGTGTAATTGTTATTCCAAAGCACTTTCTCCAACATGCAGAGACCTGCATAATCCTTTCACCTCCTGCTGCTGAGCTCAATCAAAACCTGCACCTGCAGGAAAAACAAGCATGAGCCCTTTGAGAACCTGTTTATTAGGAACAGAGCCTGAACATTCCCACACTTCTTCCTTCCCTAGCATCAAACTGCAACAAGGTACTCAATTTTCAAAAACGTTTTCCCCTGAAGACATAACCAACCCCCCCCCCCCGCCTAAAAATAAAAATACAAAAATACACTCTTATGTCCATACTCTGTTGTCTACAAACACATAATTGCATATGAACATGTATTCCAGGAGTAATTTGAAACTTTCTTTTCCACCTCATAAAGCAGAATCCAAAGAAACTGGTGCCAAAGCATTACACAGGATCCATCTATACAAATTAAAATGGGAGAAACATCCATCCATTCTCTGTACTGCTTATCCTACACAGGGTCGTGGGGAATCTGGAGCATATCCCAGGGGACTTGGGGCATAAGGAGGGGGACAACCTGGACAGGGTGCCAACCCATCGCAGGGCACAGTCGCGCACACACTACAGAAAACTTGGAAATGCCAACGAGCCTACAACACATGTCTTTGGACTGGGGGAGGAAACCTGTGAAGCATGGGGAGAACACGCAAGCTCTGCACACACAGGGCAGAGGTAGGAATCAAACCCCCAGCCCCGGTGGTGTGAGGCAAATGTGCATGAACCATGAATTCCTATTCTAATCATTACAGTGCTTTATAGCAGTTTGGCCTCTTCACTTCACTGACATTAATCACTTCACATTAATGTCATGCTAGCAGTGACAAAATGAATCATATATCAGTGTCCCATAAGTTTTCACCAGAGACAAAAACGTTGACTCCAACTACATTGGGTCAAATATTATGCTGATACCAACTGCCATTGGCTACATTTTTAGTTCATGAAGTAGTTACTGTTGTGTATTATGTTGTCCCTGATATCAGACCTGTCATGTGCTTGGCCGAAAGTGAAAGTTCTCTGGACAAATTAAAAGCACTGATTTCACCAAAGTATGGACCCAGTGGCACACCAAATCGATCCAGGGTCCCCAGTTCGATCCTGAAATTAGGTAATTGTCTGTGCAGAGTTTTGCACATTCTTCCCGTGGCCATGTGGGTTTTCTCCCACCCACAAAAACATGCGAGTAGGTGGATTAGCCCTTAGGTGTTAATGAGTGTGTGAATGTGTGTGCGCATGGTGCCCTGCAGTGGAATGGCATTCCATCCAGGATGTATTCCCACCCAGTGTTCCTGGGATAGGCTTTGGATCCACCGTGACCCTGACCAGGAAAAAGCTCTTACTGAAGAATTAATGAATGATTTCACAAACTGGTATTTCAGCTCTCTCCAAAAAAGCAGTAAAACACTTCAGACAATGTGGAAAATAACATGACCAGATTGACAAAGCATTGTATAAAGCAGCCAATATATATTATATATATATTATATATATAATTTTTAATGGAAACTAGCTTCTTTACTAAATCATTTACTCAAGACTAACTCTTCACAGATTTTATAAAGGCTAGAAGGTAAAAGGTATTGTAGTGTTATTGTGTTCTTTATTTAGACCAAAAATATAAAAAAATGTGTATTAATGTATTATTCCTATTACATGAACCATGGTTAACAATAAACATTGTTACAATATTCCTTCTTCATTGGTTAATTGATCTATTTACTATTATTCTTGTTTCTTAGAACACTATATAACACAGGCTAGAATACTATCTTTGGATGCAACCTCTCCTTGTCAGCAGAGGTTTTCTTTCTCCTGGGATCTCGTGCGTCCTCTGAGCGCAATTTCTGGTTCACGTCATCATTTCATGTATATAAATAACTAGTTCTATAAGTTCTGAGCCTTGTTCATTGCTGTTAGCCTTGAATATATTTCGAGCCTTTGCTTGTTCATTTGCCTACCCTTGGGATTATCCTCATTTTAGAATGGGTGCAGTGGTGCATTTTCTTGAGTAGTGTGAAAGGCTTGGTCAGCTATTGGAGTACAAATGAGTTTGTGTGTGCCCTTGTGTAGTAGTGTACTGTTGATGTGAGAGGAGCGGTGATGGAACCTAATATATGTAGAAATTGAATACACGTAGAAAGTCCAGGAATTTTTGCAGGTCTGACATTTTTTGGGGACTGACCATTCTCTGATGGTGCATACACATAACGAAAATGGTGCTTACATCCATGAAAACCCATTCATTGCTTATATTATAAAATATGTACACCAGGGCCACTTTAGGGACATGACTCTGTTTTTATGAATAGTTGGTTTGCTAGGAGTTATTGTAAGACCATTTTAATGTGCTGCATGTATTCTTTAAGGGAGCTACGGTAAATCAGGGCATCGTTATATGTTCTTAGAATGTCCCTGAAAAATATCGTTCTTAAATACCAAACAGATGGCAGTGGTGGTGATCAGTCCATGTGGCATTATGAGATATTTGTAGAGGACTGTGAGCGTTCTGAATCCAAGGGCATACTCTGCTGTGGTTTTGCTTTGTTTGTTTTAAATAAGAAGACGTTCACCTACTCCTTGCCTTCAGAAAGGTGACAGAAAATGTTGCAGAAGGGACTAACAAAATGATTATAGACTGGATAATCTCCCCTACTTTAGATTGTCAGTGGTCGATCTTGTTGTCATTAGTGGTGAGAACTTGGGCGGAGAAGTACAGGGAGCATTAAAGGAGGAAAACTTGTCACTTCATGGGCTGTCCATCTTATTTCTGGTACTGGGCTATCATAGGCCAGCTTCGATGGCTGGCAGGTAAAGTTTTGCAAATCTGCAAAAGTTCTTATCCTTTGTAATCCTGCTTAAGATAATCATGTACCTGACATGATTTTGATCATTACACTTCAGGAAAGGAGGCAAGTGAGCAGCTGTTGAGACTTAGCCAGGGAACTTTAGCTCTCACCATCCGCACCCTGGCAGCTGAAAGAGGATGGATATAGTAGCTCTCAGTCAACAGTCTGAGTGAAGGCATGAAGGGGTGAAGTACTCTGCCCAACAAGCTGAATACTTTTTGTACCTTTTATATGAGCTTTGAGAAGCATGACCCAATGGCATTGCTAAACTCAAAGAAACCCTCAAACCAAGTGCCACTCTTACAAGCACAAGAAGCACTCCAGGGCTGGACAGGCTTGATTTTACTGGCTAAATCAAATAGTGGTTACCCTGACTTTGGAAAACCTAAACCATTGTTCCTTTTGCTAAACCTGCATGATTGCAGATTTATTACCCTAATGTCACAAGTTTTGAATCCATTAGAGAGTCACTAAATCTATGTCAAACATAGGTCCATCATTAGATCCTCTCCAGTTCACTTACCGAACAGGATGTGGGATGGATAATGGCAAGATATTTTTAATGGACATCATACACAGACATTTACAGACTGGAAAAACATTTGCCTAGCTTCTCTTTGTGAATTTTTTATCTGCTCTTACCCAGCAATTGGCTTCCTAGTTTGCAGTGAAGCATCAGTTTGTTCTATGGAATAGTGAATTTTTTTTTTTTACTAGAAAGACCAAGGAAGGATTCTATCACCCAGTATTTTTATACTCTAGACAAATTTACACACGCCCCGTCAAATGTGGTGAAATCCTCATTTCGTGCCTGTCGGGAGCAGAGTAAGACCATGGTCCTGTACTTGAGTGACAAATAATTGAAACAAATGTAGCCACAACCAAAAGGTACCAATTTTAGAAAACAACCGCACAATTTGGAATCAGTAGTGATTCATTGCAAGAGAGTTAACATTGTTGACAAATATAAATATCTACAGACTTTGATAACTCACAGATAGGTCACAGAAAAAAACAGAGGCAAAGAAAGAACAGCACTGTCAAAATTAAATTAATTGGGAGCAAGTAAGAACATTCTGGTCACCTTTTGGCCATCTTTTTTTAGCTCTTTTATTGAAAGTGTAATGAATTACCAGAGCTGAGCCATCTCCTCCCCTGGAGATTAAGGGCAGTCCGGTGTTCGTCATCCAGGCCCAGTTAGATTCCATGTTGCAACATTGCAACACTCTTGGGTTCCTGCAGAAGACATATTCGATCCACCACTCATTGCTGTGGTCCATCTTGCTCATATTTATTTCAGAGAAATCGTATGCTTTCTACCTCTGAATTTAGTTCTGCTCCCAGTCATCACAGAGCTGTTCAATTCTGAACAGCCTTATAAGTCAACTTCTGAGGCATATATAGTTTTATCTGAGGCTGAGAAATTATTCTGATGGAAAAGGAAGGCTTGTCAATATATTCTTTGCTATTGCAATTAAGCTAACAGGAAGCAGAGGGCTCAAGAAATTATTTTATTTCTCCTCAGAAAACAGGGTCAGGGCCGCGATGGATCCAGAGCCTATTCTGGGAACACTGGGCATGAGGAGGGAATACGCATTGAATGGGATGCCAGTCCTTTGCAGGATTCCATACACACACATTCACACACATTCAGTCACACCTAGGGACAATCTAGTGTAGCGAAAGCACCTACATTCATTTTTTGGGAGGTGATATGAAACTAGAGAAAACAGAGGAAGCCCACACAGACACAGCAAGAACATGCGAAATGCCACGTAGACAGTAACTACGTCTATGTAGCAGTGCTACCCGCTGCACCACCAGCAAGGCTTTTATATTAGTACATGATCACTCATGTTCAGGAATACAGCTGAATGAGTCTTGAGCTGAATTTGTTCCATATGACCCTACACAACAAGTGCTGATTGAATTTTACAGTAACTGGATGCCAGGTGTCTGGTTTGTCATTTTAAAAAGTGACAAAATAATTACATCATTTTAGGGATCTATTTTTTTTTTTTTTAAACTGTCATTTGCTATTAGGCATGGAATGGATCTGGCTAGTTTCTTTGTTTCCTGCATCAGTGTCCATTTTTCAAGCCCAGTATTTGGTCCTCTTCTCGGCGTAACAGAGGCCTTTATTTATAAAAGGCAAGTCCAAGGCCTGTGTAGTTTTAGCAGAGGGTTTGATTGGGGGAAGGTGAAGACTTGACAATGTTTTCTTTACAATTTCAATTCGTCACACAGGTAGCACAATTACAAACTGCTTCAGTAAGCCAAAAAAGACCTCTTCTCCTTCCTTCATTCAGCTATGCAACAGCATATTCAAACTGCTGAGAAATGCCCCTGCTCTTCCAAATCTTTTTCTAATTTGATATCTAACTTTCATATCTAAAACAAATCATATTTGTTTGGATGTGGGGTCATTTAATAAACTCCGCTTGAGTTAATAAAACAGCCAAAAGGAATAGCCTTTAAGATGGCAATGGGGTTATATCAAGGCAATGTGTGTTAAAAAAATTATAGGAATGTAGCTATCTTAGTTAAAGAATCGATGACTTGTGAACAGGCCCGTAGTGCACACTGCCTGAGCATGGGACAACTTTTAGAAAGGGCCCCCAAAACACATTACTAAATCCTCCTGGGCTCCACACCTGACCTGGACCCAGGACAGCTTCCGTTGTCCGATGCGACAGCAGGACTGCCTGTGAGACTGTTGACAGTACCAGCAGTCTGAGTTGTGACTTGTCAGAGGCATGTTTTGTTTCTAAAATGCTGGTCGTTGTAAATTACTGCATAAAAATGTACATTTTTTCATCCTACAAAATACAGCTGAGTAAGGACAGAACTGTGTAAAATTGCCCTTAAAGCACTGATCTCCTAAAGTAAGGCAACAGCCACCAAAAGCTATCTGCATCTATTTTGCATTTTCATTTCAGATGTCACCATCATGATATGGTGTCAAATACTGATAGACAAATGTAACAGATTATGACATTATTCCTATGTTGTTTTTACACATCCTCCTCAACTTCCTCTCACCATTTCACCTTAGGGGAACACTGTCACCATCTTAAGGGCTGTTGTAATACCTTAATCAGCCCAAGTTCAGTTTGTTGGGTGATCCCTTGATGCCAGAGGACCAAATGAACAGTGAGGATGACGTGAAGTAACTGAAATCTTCATGGAAGATGTTGAAGAGAGAACACTTCTGGCTGCCATTTGTAGGGTCATTCCAAAGTGAAGTGCTGCTTAATTGCTTCAAAGCACCCTTTTAAATGGTCATTAATGACTTGACCGACTGATGGACTCTTCACTATTACACTAAATTTGTAAATTTGTAGGTCAAGATCAAATATGAATCGTAGTAACATTACATTCAGTAGAAGCCAGTTGTAGCTTTCCACCCAGAATTGAAACTTTGCACAAACATTAGATAGAATTAATTTGCCTATTCTCGAGCATTTTCAGGGGGGCACGGTGGCTTAGATAGCACTAAGATAGTTAGCTTACTTAGTTGTAGTGTTTCACTGCTTTTTTTTTGGAGAGAGTTGTGCAAACTCTTCAAGTAGAATAACAGTTTGTGAAATCATTTATTCATTCTTCAGTAAGAGCTTTTTCCTGGTCAGGGTCACAGTGGACAGGGTCCAGAGCCTATCCCAGGAACACTGGGTGGGAATACATCCTGGATAGAACGCCATTCCATTGCAGAGCACCATGCGCATACACCTTCACATACTCATGGTGGCTTAGTGGTTAGCATATTTGCCTCATACCTCTAGGGTTGGGGGTTTGACTCCTGCCTCCATGCTGTGTGCCTGAAGTTTGCAATTTCTCCTCATGCTTGGGGGGGTTTCGTCCCGCAGTGCAAAGACATGTGTTGTAGGCTGATTGGCATTTCCAAATTGTCCATAGTGAGTGAATGTGTGTGTGTGTGTGATTGTGCCCTGTGATGGGTTGGCACCCCACCCAGGGTATCCCCTGTCTTGTGCCCTGAGTCCTCTGGGATAAGCTCCAGGTTCCCTGTAACCCTGTGTAGGAGATGTGGTACAGATGGACAGCTGACCACACATTTCTATGATTTTCTACATGTGTATGTGCATATATAATTTATTTCTTTAAAAAAAAATTACTTACATTTACTATTACTTTAAAGTGGTTATATTCATAGCCATTTATATAAAATGACTAATTAAGCAACTCTGCATGACATTTATTTCATGTTCATCCTTCCCATCCGGCCTCTCCAGAGACTCAAAATGGATACGTCAGGGGCTGTTTAGCTGCAGTACCGCTTCTGAACAGCAGGGGGCAGTCAAACTTCATCCAGCCAACTGCAGGGAACTGGGCTTCAGTTTTCACTTCGCTTTAATGACATGACTGACAAATGTATCTCGGGTTAATAATAATAATAATAATAATAATAATAATAATAATAATAATATCCCTGTTTTGTGTTTTCATGTTCTCCCCAACAGCGTTTATAGGCTGATGATACTCTTAGCCCCTGACTTAGTGAACCAGTATGAGGATGTGTTTATTGATACATCTATAACTACCATTGGGTAGTTTATGGATGACAGTGTGGTGGTAGGACAAGAATGATGTGGATGAAGTGGAGAGGCTGTCCCAGTGGTTCCAGGCCAACAACCTGTTCCTAAATGTCAACAAGACTGAGGAACCGGTTGTGGACTTCACAAGGGAACAACAGAGGACACAGCTCTTATGATCAATGGGACACAGATGGAGAGAATAAGCAGCTTCTGGTAATTTGGTGTCCATTTGTCATGGACTCTGCACTCTTCAACTACAATACTGAAGGCGAGACAGTGTCTTTATCATCTACGTGAGCTGAGGAAATTCAACATCTCCTCAGCTATCCAGAATTCCTCCTACACTGCCACTGCAGAAAGCATCCTCTTGGGAACATCACCACCTGGTATGGGAACTGCAGTGCTGAGGACCGCAGAGGGTGGTCAGGTCTGCTGAACGGATCACCAGGTCAGCACTGCCCAGGACTTGTACACCAGGCGGTGCACAACCAGAGCAGGAAAGATTTAAAAGATCTCACACACCCCAGCACCGGACTGTTTTGGTGGCTGCAGTCTGGAAAACGCCTCCGCAACCACATGGCCAGGACTGAGATGCTAAGGAGGAGCTCCTTTCTCCAAGCCATCAGAACCCTGAACTCATGGCCATCAACACCCTTCAGCTACTCTACATGTGACATATACACCCACACACACACAACCACCTGCCCACCCCAACCCCTCCACAACCCCCTCACACACACAGTGCCTGATCATACATGTCACATAAGGCACAGCTGGCGCATTTGCACATGCACAGGACACTTTATGTTTATGTATGTACATACATATACAGATACATACATACACACATATTCACATGTGTACTTTTGTATGCTCTCTCTTTTTTTTTTTCTTCTTTTGTCTGCACTCTCCCTAAGTCCCTTACCCTATTCCCATTGTTATACTGTCTGTATAGTGTATTTATTGTTCTTGATATGCACAGTCTTTGGAGTGCTCATTTCACTGCACTTTTGTACCTGCTACAAATGCACATATGAAACAAAAAAAATTCGATAAGTCCCTAGGTATAAAGGTGTCTGCTAAAATGTAAAAGATGATGATGAATGATAAAGGTAGTGTATAATAATAATAATAATAATAATAATAATAATAATAATAATAATAATAATAATACTTGAGCTGCATGACTCTATTCTTATTATGTAAAAAAGGAATTCTTTCATCCCTCCTGAGAAACATAGAATACATTTATGGTCAGGGGAAAAAAAGGTATTCAGTAGGATACTTGTCTATTCAGCTGCATTTATGACATTGTGAAAATGCAAATGATGAGGAGATTGATGAGGAGACTTGAATAAAATCTCACCATTACTTCATTCAAAGAATCATGTGGTCATTTTCTGACTACGCTGTATCACCTTGACATAAAAATATCTTTTCATAGAAATAAAGAAAGATGTGTTGTATGATTGTATGATACTGCATAAGAAAGAAAGAAAGAAAGAAAGTACACAGTGTTCTTAATATAAAAAAAAACATTAAGACTTTTTTTTCTTTGTTTACTTGTGTATAGAGTAAGGGGACTTGATTGTGAGTATGGAGCGGAAGGATGGTGAAGGGGAACTCCTGTGTTTCCAGTTACACATGCCCGCCGGTGCAAATGTGTTTGTATTTGTGTGTGTGTGTGTGCGTGTGTGTGTGTGCATGTGTGTGCATGTAGCCACTCTGATGTGGGTCATTACCCCTCTCTCCCTGGGGAAAAGCAGAGAGAGGAGGAGGGGTGGCTGGATGAGGGAGTGTGTGGGGGGTTGGGGATCTCAGGGGAGAAGAATCCAATAAATCAGCCCACTGTCTCTGTGCTGACATGAGACTCGTCTGTAAAGTGTGTGTGTGTGTGTGTGTGTGTGTGGAGAAAGAGACAGAGGGAGACAGAGAAAGAGTCAGATAATATCATCCACTCCAGTGAAGACTTGGCATCTTTTGCTATGATCTGGATTTAAAAATAGCTTTACGCTCCTGTTTGTGATATCAATTGCATTGTAGGTTTGTGGACTTTATGACTCATTTTCATTACACAGTTGTGGCTCTGGCAGAAGCCCAAATCCAAAAAACGAATACAGGAATCAATGGAATTAGCATCCTTGTTTATCTTGGGGTCAAGACACTGATGAAAAAAATCTAATCCTAGTTATCTTACTGTGATGCTTTGAAATGTTGACATTCTGCAGCATTTATTTCTGTGCGCATGTTTATTCTAACTAAAAATAGGCAGTTGTTTGTCACATTTAATAATCAGCACAGCTCCAAACACACATCCTGCTGCCCAACACACCATCAGCTGGTAACAGGAAACACACTGCAGCATGGCTCTGCAATCCACTGCCTTGCTTACGACTATTTCTAATAGAAGCTGGAAGCAAAGACAAGCTCTCGGCATTAAAATTCACAGGGGAAAAAATGGCAATAATTCCCAGCTCCTCCTCATTCTGTAGCCTGGCCATTTCCACCTCTCTTTTAGCCGTATCCTTTCTTTCTGCTTCTTCCTTCACACTGCTCTCCCCTCTTTTTCAGTTCTATGCAGCACCCTGGGATGGGTTGTGATTTCTTTCTACACTGAGAAAATGACTTTTTCCCCCTCAACATCTCCAATTATGGACAGAGCTAAAGGGCTTGTGCTCTTGGCATACCAATAAACACTGTCAGGACATTTCTATCTACACGATGAAGGCACAGACAGTTTAGCCCAATGTCTATTAAAAATAGGCAGGTAATGTTGAGGTGTATGTTGACTGTGAATTTTAGAGAGAAAATCTAAGGTCAACATATTCAAGAGGATATTATAGCACTATCTTCTAGAAAATTATATATAGTGTATAAATTAATGCTCCACTGGTGTATATGGTCATTTATTTATTTATTTTTTTTATTGTATATGCTGAATAATGAACATTCAAAATTATAACGAAATGTTACAAACATGGTGTTCACATTTTCTGAAAGAGAAAAAAAAGGAAGAAAATAATCACAATAGAAAATTTAGTTCTTTGAGCGTATTCATAATTCTGGTTGCTTTCTGATTTGTAAGAGTTTCTGACCTTGAAGAGTCTCAAAATAAATCCTCAAGTCAACTTTGAAGTGGGAGATACTGGGCTTCCTTTCTGACCATTTACATTTGTGTATATAAAAACGTACCTAATAATATTAGAAGATTTAGCATAAAAATGTGACTCTTATCCATATCTTTTTTATCAAAATAAAATATAACATCTCTTTTCCTTATATTAATTTTAGATCCACTCAACATAGTAAATAAATATTCAACATCAGTTCAGAAAAACTGAACATACACACATTCGAAAAAAGATGCAAAACAGTTTCTACATCCATTCCACAAAAAACACAGAATTCAGAGAGATCAGCTATGTATCTCTTAAGAAACTGGTTAGTTGGATAAATTATACGTATAATTTTAAAGTAAATTTCACTAACTGTGTATGATAGTCATGTCAAGTTAACAAGAATCAAGCTGGACATCACACTCATCTGTATTTCAGACATTTGTTATGTTATTTGTTATCGCTAAGATGCTTTTGTGCATAAAATACAAATAAAAAATTAATTGCTAGGCAAATAAAAAAAATAAAATAAAATTATTTAAAAACCTAACCTACTTTTTTTTTCTTTTTTTTTTAAAGCAATCCGAATCTGTGCAATGAAAGAGTTAACTGTTGGTCGTTTGTGCATCTGATTGACGTTTCTCTGGACCGTTGTAATGACGCCGTCCAATCAAATCGCGCTTAATTCACCCCCACGTGGGTCTCCTGAGCTCCGATTGGCTAAATCTTGTAACGTTGATTGTGGCTGGGTCAAACCCCACGTGGAGATTTCATTCAATCAGGGAACAATTCCACTGGTACAGATTTTGTATTGAAATTGAATTGTACATGGTGTATGTATATATATGTGTTTTTATATATATATATACATACATATATATATATATATATATATAAAATTTGGTAAATGCCGATAGGGACGTGTAACCTGCACAGGTTGTTTTAAAGCGTGTTGTTTGTGCAATTGATCAACACTGAAAATACAAGGTTTTTTGTCTTGCAACAACAATAACAACAACAGCAGCAGCAAAAAAAAAAAAATGCTGTGAAACTGCAGCTGAATGATAAATACTGGAGATCATACGGCCTTGTTTTCATCTGGTGCGCTTTAATTTTTTATACACAACTCCTAGTGTGTGTGTGTGTGTGTGTGTGTGTGTGTGTGTGTGTGTGTGAGAGTGAGAGAGAGAGAGAGAGAGATCATTTAGATTAGATAGACCCCCTCCCCAGCCTCACTTGCACGCCGCGGGAGGGATTTGCGTGTTTCCCACAAGAAAAGAAGTCTCAAATGTCCCATTGAAAAGGCGGCGGAGGTTCAGCAAAGGAAGGAAGGAAGGAAGGAGAAAGAGAAGGAGCGGGACAGCGGGTCAGACAAAAGAGGCTGCGGCTGCGCTGGGTGTCGGACTCGCGGCTTCTCCTCGGCGCCGGCACCGCGACTAGCCAGCTATCGAGCTAGCGTCTTATTTTCTGTTTCCGTTCTCCGACTTTGAGCATCAGAGCGTATCAGGGTGGAGAGCATCTGCAAACAAGAACTCTCTCTCTCTCCTTTTATTCGAAGGAAGAGTGGTGGAGAAGAGACTCGGGCGCATCTTGGTTAGCGCCGCTGCTACACGCCGATAACCAGAACAAAGAGAGCTGGAGTGAGGAAATGAGCCCAGCTTTAGTCCAACACTGAAACGATTCCAAATGCACTTCTGAGCTCTGCGATACCCTCAAACTCTCTCTCTTCTGCAACAAAAACACCGGAAGACCACCGCAAAACCGCAACACACCATGTTTCCACAGAACCGACCACCGGTAAGTTACACCACTTTTCCAAAACAACACACCGCTGCACTGAAATGTGGTGTTTTTACACACAAACGAGCTGTTATTCGAGCTGTACTGGCTCTCGGATGGAGTAACTGCTCCTCAGCCTCTTTCAGCTAGCTCATGGGTCAAAGCTGTAAACCTAATTAGGCCTTGGGGTTGTCTCACAGAAGTAGCCATTATTAGGTATCTGGGTATTTCTGGTTTGTCCTGAGGTGTTGTGTTGAAGCCTACAACAGTTTTCCCCTTCACAAGCCTTGCTAGAGTATAGCTTTAAGCTTTCTCACAGGGTTAAAGTCAATATAAAAGATGGAGTGTATAGCTTATCAGCCAGCCTTATGTTCACACACTGATGTATGTATGCCCATTTATTTCTTTGTCATGCAGGAATTTATGAAACATTTAACATTTTAAGTTCAATACAAAGCTATATATTATTAACACCTTACTTGAGTTAGGATAGTATTGTTCCTGTGGTGTATAAAATGTTTCGGTTTGGATTTGGAGTAAGTCAAACATACATGTGTATCAGGAACCTCCTTGAGATTTCAGCACAGATTTGAGGTATTCAACCCCCTAAACACCACCCCTTCATTCCTGTTAACCACAGACCTCAAATTCCCAGCACTCATTTCCTAAGGGATGGAACTTGGGTGGCTTTTCCATCTATAAGCTTTGATTGAAGAGGTTTGATGTATTGTTTTGATGGAATCGTACCTTGCAGTAGACTGAACATCCACACTACCACTACCACACTACAGGGAGAAAAGGATGGGCTGTGGCCTCCATGCAGTCGCCACTTATCCATTATGTTTAGAAAGGAGTGAACAACCGAGCCTCATTCTGGTAGCTGGTGCTAGTAATTCAGAGTATTCCCCTTTCCATCCCTAGCATATAGTATCCATTTTACATCCATAACATGTGTCATGGCAGAACATTGTTTGCCTTGTTTGTATGTAAAAAATTGACCATATAGTATTTGGTTTTCATTAATGTCTTCTAGTTATTTAGCCCATGAGGTTGAAGTTGAGCAATATGGCAAAAAAAAATTCTTGTACACTTTTTCGCAGTATGTCCCATGATTGAATACATTCACATAGGGACTTTAAAGAGGACAGTGATGCATTTAAATAATGTCTCAGAACTGTAGTATCAGTGATTTTTTTATATATATATATATATATATATATATATATATCTATCTGTGTGTATATATGTGGAATAAAACACAAAAGGGTGTGCTGTTATAGGAAAATAACAATCGGTTTTCTTACAACAGCACATCCAAAGTGTTTTTATTTCTCTTATACCACAGCAAATTGCCAGCAATTACAATTTTTATTTGTTAAAGAACAATTGCTTTCACTTTTTATCCATTTATCCATAGTTGCATTTAATGTTGTGGAACATCCACAAAACAGCTTAGTTCCTTATGCTTTGGTGGATATAAACAGTGTTTCCCTCACCAGGCTCTCTCTTTTTCTCTTGACGGTAAGAAGACGACAGAAATTAAGCTCATCGTATTACTGACTAACTGTCTTGAAAACTTTAAATTTACACGTATACCTCTGACTGCCGCAAAGCACAGACACTGGAGACTCCTTCCGTAAATATTAAATATGCGTCTTCAAGCCTCAGTTTTTTTTATTAGGCTTTGGTTATGTGGAGCATTCACCATTTATATTCCTGAGAATTAGTTGTTACTGTAGAAACAGTAACATTAAAATGAGCAAGTTAATATATACCTGTCATTTGAATTACAGCCAATCAAAATCATGAATCCAACAGTGCTGTGGTGTAACAATAAACTAGGAAAAGGAAGAACCATGAAACAATTGGTGCAAATATGCATGTTAATGCATTCTGAGAAACATGGAGTCTGGTGATGATTTGATAGTTGTATTAGTCAGCTGTTTGATATTTGTATTCATAGTTTCATCAGTTAGCAACGTCATTTCATTAATATGCCATTACTTAAGTGACCATTACAGACTACGACTTGACATTAAGTATTTGACATTAAGTTATAGGAGATGGCACTAAAATCATTGATTTTTTTTTTCTTAATGTTTGCACTCACAGTCAAAGTTGTCAAAGACATAAATGTCTATTTACATATGACATTTATCTCCAGCGTGACTCCAGGAAACTGCAGTTTTAAACTGTAAACAAATGCGTGTTACTGTTTTGTAGAACCTTCCAAAGGTCTTGTTTGGCCAGACAAGATGTAACTGATTATGCTTATCCTCTGCAGGAGTGGGGAAGACCAGTGAGCTATAAACCATTGTTTTTTTTTTTTTTATGCTACTCAGTGGTCTGTGTCCACTGCACTAATAAAAAAAAAAAAGCCTAGATTTGATCTTGAGAATAAATTCCACTAATTCCTGTTAAGTTTGAGAGGAATTGGGAGTGTCTGCAGTATTGTCCCAGTCTCGCTTGACATTTCCACATCTCTGAATGCTCCTAATCACAGGAGTGTCTTTGGGCATCTGTCTCATGGCTACTCGTCATCCCTTCTCCTAGGAATTTGCTGTGTATTCTTGAGCACTGTATCCTGGTATATGATCGAGTTCAGCCAGAAGGCATGGCTTGATAAATTCTCTTGAATGGAGGAAACAAATATGTTTGAGAATACCTTATAAAGGAAGCCACCTAGAGCAATTAACACAGCTGACAATCTGGCTGGCCAGCATTGCTAATGTATCCTGACAGCAGTGGAAATTTACATAACGAGCTCGTGGAGACAGGGGAGAAAAGATGTGGCACTAATGAAACAGGTGCCTGGCACTCTCCCCACCCCCCCCACCCCCAAACTACACACACACGCACACACACACGCACACACACACACTATCCCATCCCCCCTTCTGTCTAAGTGAGCGATTACGAGGACATTCCTAGGAGCTCTGAGCTGCTGGAGCCTGCGATCAATAAAATAGGACCCTGCATGGGTCAGATTCCTGTGGTGGTGCTTTAATATGCAAATAACTGTCAGTTGTTGACACTGTATTTGAATGATTTATGAATGTTTGAACTTCAAATGCCTTATGTAGGGACAGGGTGTCATGTTTCTACAGATTTACAGTTTGAACAGCGTTTGAGTTTTGCACCTTCAGGACAAAGGAAGATCAGTGGTACAGGAAGGTGGATGTTCGGATGCTGCATCTCTCTCGGCGGTGGTCGCATTTGTGTTTAGCAAGAAGCCTTAGGTATCAGCCCTTCTCGAGAACCATACTGTGTATATGTATATATTTAAAAAAAACACTGAAGCACTTGACTAATTAAAAATGCATAGCTAAAACATGCTTTTATATATA
>CM075013.1:16673091-16687808 GCA_037576675.1 Pangasius sanitwongsei | reverse complement strand
CTGGCAAAGTCTAATCTGGCTTTCCTGTCCTTGAATGTTACCAGTGGTTTGCACCTTGTTGTAAACCCTCTGTATTTCCATTCAGGAAGGTGTCTCTTGATTGTAGATTTTGACAGTGATGCGCCTACCTTCTCCAGAGTATTCTTGACTTCTGTTGATATGGTGAAGGGGTTTTTCTTTACCAAGGAAAGGATTCTGCGATCATCCACTTTAGTTGCCTTCCATGGTTTTAGAGGCCTTTCGATGTTGTTGAGCTCACCAGTGCTTTCTTTCTTTTTAAGAATGTACGCAACTGTTGATTTGGCCACACCTTGTGTTTACATGTGACCGATTTGAGCTAGCTTACTAACGTGTGTATCTTTGTATGTCTGTGCTGTGAGGGAGGGCGGGAGGGACTACTGCATGTTATAAGTGACCTTTAGCCTGTAACATATGAGAATGTAAAAGGAACTAACTCATATCTGTGTGTTAATCTACAGCCTAAAGCTTGAGTGTGAGAAACTGGCCACAGAGAAGACGGAAATTCAGAGACACTATGTGATGGTAAGAGACGCAGACAGGTACACGCACAAAATCACACATAGTACAGATATAGACAAAAAAAGCTCTATATATATATACACACAAAAAACACAGTACACTGTCCAGTTTGGGTGAGTCTGTGTCCATGAAAGCCTCAGATTCTTGTTCTTGGCTGACAGGACTGGAACTTGCTGTTGTAGCCCATCCACCTCAACAGATGCTTTTCTGTTCACCACGGTTGTAAAGAGTGATTTGAATTCCTATAGACTTCCTGTCAGGTCATTCTCCTATGATCTATCTCATCAACAAGGTGTTTCAGCCTGCAGACCCTCCACACACAGGATGGTTTTTGTTTTTCCCACCATTCTGTGTAAACTCGACTGTTGTGTGTGGAAATCCCAGGAATCAGGAGTTTGTGAAATACTCAAACCAGCCCATCTGGTACCAACCACCGTGCCACAGTTAAAGTCACAGAGATCACACTTTTCCCCATTCTGATATTTGATGTGAACATTAACTGAAGCTCTTGACCTGTATCTGCATGATTTTCTGCATTGTGCTGCTGCCACACAATTGGCTGATTAGAGAACTGCATAAATGTGCAGGTGTACAAGGGTTCCTATTAAAGTGACCAGTAAGTGTATACTATGTATATATGACACAAACATGCACACAAAACATACAAAGACACACAAACCACATACAAAAAAACACACACAGATGCCCAGAAATATACACACAAACACATACAAATACATGCACACGCACGCACACAAGCTATATACAGCTTGGCACTTTGCATCAGATTGCTTGAGAATAATTGTAAACACACACAGTTCATGGTAACCCAGTCCAAACAGATCTGTGCGTGAACTCCAGCATTTCTTTCGCTCGCTCGCTCTCGCTCTCTCTCTCTCTCTCTCTCTCTCTCTCTCGCTCGCTCGCTCGCACTCACTCTCACTGTCTTTTTTTTTTTGTTTTGTTTTTTTTTGTTTTTTGGCTCATAATTTTTGGAGACGTGGTGTTGCCTAGCAACAGTGTGGGATTTTGGCGAGGCAGGGGCGTATGACAGACAGCTGTCACACTGCTTCTTTTATTGCCTGAGCTCATTTTTTCCCTCTCACTGTCTTATACAAACACACTTCCCTCCCGGCCCATGCCAGCTCTGAGTGTGTAACAGCCACCTGACCAAACTGATGCTAATTCTGCTCACGTCTGATCTCCTCTCCAACACACACACACATACACACACACCCCGTTCCTGTCCGTTAGTGTCCTGATTCACAGTCAGAGCCGTTTGCAGCGCTTAAAGTTTGGGTCATTCATTCTTCCATTCTGGCAGCTGTCAATAAAATATCTGCTCAAAGTAGAAAACTCCATGAACAGGAGAAGGAAAAAAATGACAACCAATAATCAACCAATCAGGACAAAGAGGTGTGTCTACTTGCCTGTCAATCATGTTTCCTGTCATGTCAGATCTTACTCCTGTAAGTTAAGTGTAAAATGATTCATTAAATAGGTTTCTTTTTTCTTTTCAGTACTATGAGATGTCCTATGGCCTGAACATTGAGATGCATAAACAGGTGAGTTTGACTGCATGATTTTATTTATTGTGACTTAATTTCTGGAAGTCTGTATTCTAAAGATTGGGTTGTTAGTAGAAGCTGTTGCTTAGTTTCATGTGGATAATGAGCTTAATTACTGCTTTAACTGAGGAAATAATTTGGGTAAAAATGAAAGTTACCATGTTGGTTTGCTTCTTTAGTTTTGCACTGGAACAGCAAGGCTACCAGTTTAGCTTCCCAAGTCATCACACACTCGTCTCAGTCCATATGGAGTTGTTTGGTATCTCAGACTTGTGTATGTGGTTACTGTTGCAATGTTATGTTACAATGTTACACGCTGCTGGCTATAAAAAATGGACAGAAATAAACATCAGTCATAGCAAAAATCCCTCCCACTGGGGTATCACTCTGCAACAACATCTGAATCAAATGGTGAGTCTTTGCACAATGCTAACCTTGTAGCTGTAAGCTTAACTTGTGTGTTAGCATCATTAGCTCGTGCAGCTCCAGTGCAATACTACAGAACACCTAACCACATCATACACTTAACATGTCCTGGATGATCGACTACATTCGGAAGATTGTGTAAATGTATTATTGAGCAAATTATGCCTTTTGCATGTTTGTGCAGTGGTTCTGTTAAGTTTTGTAGCTTTTCTAATATTTCTTGTCTTTTGAATAGGGATGGCTGATGTAGATATTGTGATTAAATAATCTCACAAAACACTTGACAATTGCCCCCACCACCCAACTCTTTCCTATCATACAATAGCTACCCACTCTACTAGAGGGTAAAAACTAATATGTTCTTCCTCTGAGACTTGTGAAGCCAGCCACCTGCATCTTTACAAACTGCTGCTCATGCAACGTCACAGCACAATACACTCAGAGGAAAGAGCTATCCGCCTTCTAACACACATGAGCTCACAATCGCCCACAATTCCTCCCACTGAGAGAGCGCAGCCAGTTTTGCTCCCTTGACTCCCGGCCATGGATGGCTGTGGCATTCGGGCTTGTGATATCCTGGTCGATAGGGTGAGCACTTTCCTGTTGCGCCATTTGTGGGTATCTTGTGGCACTCACCAACTCCATTCCCTGAGTAAAAAGTAGTGGATTGGACAATATATTTTTATACTGAATGTTTTATTTTGCATCTTTTTCCATGTTGCACAGTTGTTGTGTTGTTTTTTTTTTTGACACAAAGGTAGTGCCACATTTTGAAAGAAAGATAAAAGCTGGTTTGTTGGCCCATAGTTAGTTGGGCCACTTTTTATAACCTTGCATTTGGTTAAAATCTGTTTACATCTGTTTTGGAGAATCTGTGTACTGTGTTTCTGCGGGACATGCACACTCATGCAGAGTGTATGGTGTGTGTGTGTGTGTGTGTGTGTGTGTGTGTGTGTGTGTGTGTGTGTGTGTGTAAGATGCTCTTGCTGTGCATCTGCATTTTTGACCTTGCTAGACTTTTATTATTGCCCCCCTACTGATTTTCACTTTAAATCAGGTCACTGCTCTCCCAGTGTCTTCTCTCTCCCCCATTCACACACACACACACACACACACACACACACACACACACACACACACACACACACACACGTTTTTCTTGTCCTCTCCTCGCTCCCTTGCTCATTCGCTCTGCTCGCCCAAGTGCATCATGAAATCCCTCTGCTAATAAAAGCATCAAAACTTTCTATTCTTCCTCCAGCTAGAGCTCTGTCTCTGTTTCTTTCTCTCTCCTCCTCTCTTCTGGCATTCAGCTCCTCCCTTCTTCCCCTCCTTTTGGTAGTTGCCATTTTCTAACAAGCACTGATTGTGTCCTGTGGGAAATGAGAAGCAGGGTGATGAAGGATGGATGGATTGAGGAACAGAGATGAATAAGTGGAGCACTTGTTTAGTCCGGTGATAAACAATAAAGCCTACACACACACACACACACACACACACACACACACACACACACACACACACAGAACCTGCAGGTCTCCAGCACATCTGCTCTGGCTGTGGTAAAGTGCCACTGATGTGTGTTTTCCACGGACCTGGAGCTGGTGCTGCATCAGAGAACCAAACCTTTTCATGATCAGATGTAGGAGTTTCCTAATACACTGTGTAAACATCACAACCCTGGAGTGTTTTACCTCTGGCTTTTAAAATATATTTTCCCCTCCAAAGTCAAATCCTTCAGCGTCTCTAAACAGCACACAGCCATCAGTCACAGACCAAAATTGGGGTGTGAACTGAGAGAAGGCATTTGTCAGCTGGCGAGACAGAAATTTCTGCTCTTACACTTGTGTGAAATTGAATCTTTAGGAATCAAAACCCGACCCTAAAGCTTTGGAGTCGATTCCACAGTGTCTGGAAGCTGAAAATCCACCATTTTATCATTGACTCCCTGGATTTTTTTTTTTTCAGTATTAGCAATAGTAATGTAACTCCATGTTCAGTGTAATCAGTGGTATAACTGTTGCATCTTTTCTGGATCAGTGCATCCCAGTTTTTTTTTTTTTTAATGCAAAATTGTAAATTTACAATATACAGTAGCTCGCCATTATCATATGACCAGCAGTGCTTCCTCTGAGGAACGTGAAGCCACTACATCCTTTCGAACTGCTGCTCATGCTTTGCTCAGGGCAATGTTGCACACTATGAGGAAAGTGCTGCCTACCCTCATCCGCATACATGACCTCACAGATGCCTACGATTGGCTAGTGTAACAGTGATTGATAGGGGGAGAGTGAGTATGTCATCCCTCCCACCCACAGAGCATGGCCAAAATTGGAGCCAGTAACATTTTATTTTCAACAATAATCTTCAAATCCCATGCATGGTCTTATTTCAGTGTAATTAGCATAACCATCTTGATTAGCGTGTTGCCATGGTAACAAGCCACTGGTTCTTGTTTCCAGACAAGCAGCATTTTGGTTTTAGAACGGAACCGATTTTGGTGGCTGGAAAACCAATTTTTTTTTTTTGCAGTGTGCAAGAGTTTTGAAATGAGGCAATCCACTACATAAGCACCTTGTCAGTGTAAAAAGGGGCTTTGAGGTGGTGTGCTTTGACATCAGTGCCTTCTCTGTGGATGCTAGCTGCACTGAGCTGGAGCACAACAAGGCTCTCTGTGCTGGAAGAGGGACAGCAGATGCTGGGCATGAATATTTTACACACCTCCCCTGCTCGCTGTGTAGCAATTAGCCTTAACCAGATGTGCAGACCTGAAATATTTACTAGGGGTGTGTGTACACAGAGGAAGAGACACACTATCTGTCTTTCTCGTGTATTAACACTCTAACACCCTGTCTCTCACACTTGTTTCTTCACTCATTCCTCTTCACATAATCGCATTCATTCTGTTTCTCTTTGTCTCACTCTCATTATCTTTTTCTGGCTATCCCTCACCCTTACTCGTTCTCTCCCTTTTTCTCTCTCCCGTGCACTCACTCATTATTTTTGTCTCTCTCTCTCTCTCTCTCTCTCTCTCTCTCTCTCTCCAGACGGAGATTGCTAAGCGGTTGAATGTGATCTGTGCACAGCTCATCCCATTTCTCTCACAGGAGGTAAGACACACACACGCGCGCGCGCGCACGCACACACACCACTGAGTCATACTCCTCCTCTTTGAAACACACTCATTTCCTGAAATCTTTTATTCTGACTCCTTCATGTACACCATCTCTTTTGTGCTCACTCTCTCTCTCACTTATTTTTGTAGTCTTTTTGCTATATTGTTCCTGATGATGCAGCTGCATGTCTCTTCTCTCATTGGCTGATTTCATTAGGGCATGTTGGTATCCATCAAACACACATTTTGCCATTGATTACATTGAGAACAATGCATTGATAGACAGCATGCGCCGATACATGGCAATGTGTGAAAATAACGCTTTGATATCTGTTCGAAAAGTTCCTTAGTTGAACTTTTGATGAAACAGCTGATCAGCAGATAGGACAGGGGTAAACTAATTGCAGCCAGAGACCTCTGTAACTCTAAAGTAAATTCCACTGACCCCCTCAGTACATATTTATTTTCTGAACATAATCAGTTTTCAGATATTAGTCTCAATATCAACAGTATTCCAGCTGCAGAGTTTTATTCCTGAACCTTCTACTAAAACAACACATTATGTCTGAGTTATTTATGTCTAAGCTTACTTTGTTGAGCTATTGAGGTTTGGATTACACCATTAAAATTCAAGTGACGGGTCAAACAGGCTAACTATAAGAACTCTAAGATAATGGTGGTTTGTGATTTCTGCTGCTGTCAGAAAATAAAAACCATGGACTCCCTGGCTATGCTTCATAGACCCATGTATCCATGATTTATGGTTAAATGCAGGGGGAAAAACATGAACCACAACCCAGACACACCCCAACGACAACAGCACATTTGCAGTGCATTTTCTGGTGGATGCCAGAATGTCTCTGAACTCAGCCCCTCCTCTTATCAAACGTTTTCAACACAGACAGTCTCAGTTGACTCTTACATTAATGCAGTTATTTGTTGTATGCTGAAGTTTGTTTGATGGCTGTTTGTTTCCTGTGTTGTGTCCACAGCACCAGCAGCAGGTGGTCCAGGCCATGGAACGCGCCAAACAGGTGACTATGGGGGAGTTGAATGCGTCGATAGGGGTACGTGGACTCCCCCCTCTGCCTCCCACAGTGTGTACTTCCATCTTCTCATCCACTTTTTTGCATTTTTGTTTGTGTTTTTATGTTGCTTGATTAGATTAAGTATCTGATATGGATTGTGGTGCAACAGCAGCAGGATTCTAGTGGGTTAGTGTTTTTCTGTCTTCATATGATCCTCTGATGGTCTGTGTCCCACATGTGAAATCATAAATGCAAAATCTTTGCATTCATGTGCACCACTGACATTGTATCATTAGCAAACCTGCTCCGTTTTGGAGATTATGAAATAAGTAATAAGTTAGAAACTTGTGTATTGACGATAATTGCGATAGCACATGAATACCGCACCTTGTTTTTCAGCTTAGTCTTATGTGAATGAATGCCATACTTTCAGTTGTGCTCAAGTATAAAATGCACCAGAAGAATTTTTACTACCATATTTTCCAAATTTAGCCATTGTTAAATATGTAGGTCACACAACAGATATCAGTCCAAGAAACGCAAAAAGCCGCTATCTAGTTTTGAACTGACATCATAGTGTGCTTCACCATGTTTGTAGGAGAGCACTAACTGCCATGTTCTCTATATGTCAGCTAAGAGTCGCTGATGATTGGCTGGAGATGCTGTGATCCACACAGGTCACTCTTCCCACCCCATTCCCAGCTGATTTTACACCAGGGGCAGTAAAGGCTTGACTTTCAATGGACTCATTTGTGAATCAGTCTATGGTCTAATCGACAACTGCCAAAAGCAAGTAGTATTTAGAGGATTAAAATATTAACCCCCATCAATCACTGAAACTAACCTCCATTACATTCTGAAATGCATTCCCCTCCGAAAGTATTGGAACGGCAAGGCCATTTCTTTTGTTTTTGCTATACACTGAAAACATTTGATTTGAGATCAAAACATGAATGAGATGATGGATCAGAATTTCAGTTTTCATTTCCTGATGTTTACATCCAGATGTTTTAAACAACTTTTTTGTCACCTTTTGTGGCTTTTTTTTGGCACTTTTTGTTTGAACCCACCCATTTTTCAAGTGATCAAAAAATATTGGAACAAGTGACTGACAGGTGTTTCTTGTCGTCCAGGTGTGCCCTAATAGTTTCAGTTAAACTGATTGTTTAAACTTTTAATAGCTCTGAATATTTACTCTTGGTCTGAGCCCTGGGTTTTGCCTGTGAAGACTGCATTTGTTGTTAAAAAGGATAGATCAGCATGAAGACCAGAGAGCTGTCTATGGGAGAAAAGCAAGCCATGTTGAAGCTGAGAAAAGATCATCAATCAGAGCCATTGCACAAGCATTGTGAGAGCTGTGAAGAAAAACCCCAAAACAGTCAGTGACCTCACCAACAACCTCCGTAGGGCAGGGGTGAGGGTATCACAGTCCACTGTTCGAAGAAGACTTCAAGAGCAGAAATATAGAGGGCATACCAAAACTACTCATCAGCAGTAAGAATCAGAAGGCCATTTTGGAATTCACAAAAAAATACAGAGATGATCCTCAAAAGTTCTGGAACCAAGTTTAACCTCTACCAAAGTGATGGAAAGGCCAAAGTGTGGAGAAAGAAAGGATCTACTCATGGTCCAAAACACACAAGCTCATTGGTCAAGCACAGTGGAGGTAGTGTCATGGATTGGGCTTGCATGGTTGTTTCTGGAATGGCCTCACTAATCTTTATTGATGATGCAGCTCATGATGGTAGCACCAGAATGAATTCAGAAGTCTACAGAATCCTCTTGTCTGCCAATTCACAGAGAAATGCATCCAGTATAATTGGGAGGAACTTCATCATGCAGCAAGACAATGACCCAAAACACACAGTCAACACAACAATGGTCTTCATCGGGGGGAAAATTTGCAAGGTTTTAGACTGGCCAAGTCAGTCACCAGACCTTAACCCAATTGAGCATGGATTTCATCTCCTGAAGAGGAGACTGAAGAGAAAACCCTCCCAGAACAAACAACAAGTGAAAGAAGCTGCAGTAAAAGCATCACAAAAGAAGAATGCAACAGTTTGGTAATGTCAGTGGGTTGCTGGCTTTGAAGTTATTGCAAACAAGAGATATGCAATTGAATATTTCAAATGATCTCAAACCCAAGTGGTCTTCAATGTATTGCAAAAACAAAAGAATTGGCCTTGCCATTCCAATACTTTTGGAGGGGATTGTAAGTAATAAGTTGAAATCTCATTGACTATAATTGATGGTAGCACATGAAGGCAGCACATTTGCTATGGTGCTTAGTCTTATGTGAATGAATACCATATCTTTCTGGGCTGCAAGTCGCACTCCAGTATAAAATGGGCAACATTTTTTTGAAGCCCAATTTTCCAAATGTAGTTGTTACCAGATCATGTCATGCTGTCTAGGTCTTCATGGAGAGACACATGAATGCCACTGTATGGTTTTGAACTTATTCAACATCGTAGTGCAGTTCAACATATTTATAGGAGAACACTACCTGCCACGTTCCGTATATGTGATCTAACAGTCACTCCTGATTGGCTAGAGATGCTCACAGAGTGCAGGGACAATTATATTCTCTCTCGCACTCTCGGGTACAGATGGCTCTTGCTGTGGTTGTGATCTTGCAATGAAACCTTAAGCTTGTTTTACTCAAGAAAGGCTCTGCTTGCTGTGTGCTCATTTGTAAATCAGTGTAACCTCTTATACTGGAGGTGTTTACTGCATGTGGCACACCAAGTGAGATCTAGGTAGAAAATATAATATTAATGTAAAAATTGTAATTATTTATTACTGCTGTATTGTGCAGTCAGGACCCATAATCAAAATAACACATGGGCTTCATTTGCTACAGCAGCAGTAACCATAGCTAGGAGTGGAAATCTCACTGGGCTGATCAGATTTATTTGACCATACATTGGTAATGCAGGTTTCTAATAATCTGACATTCAATACAGACCTTTGCTTGTTCAGCAACTGTGAGGAAGCACAGAAATGAAGCTCCACTCTGCCCTACATGATGCGTGTGAGTCATGCCTAGTGTGAATTACAAGCGTCATAGAGCGTTTCCGGCTCATGGTAAAATGAGCTTTGTACAGCAGCACTCCTAAGGAGCCATGGATGCACAATTTTTTTTTTAAATTCTGAAGAACCCTGTTTTATACAGTTATAATACAAATGCCAGGAAATACATCAAACCAGAATCATGTTTGGTTATACAGGATTTGAAGCACACAATCCATAATGAGATGAAAACATTTCTCACAGACGTTTTACTAGTTTTTCTTTTGTTCTGACATTTTAATTTCTCAGCCCATCATTCAGTTATGTTAAGATTCTGCTTCCCATTTGCCTTGCATGTGTGTGTGTTTGGTATGTAGTGCTATGCCAGTTGTGTGGCTGCCCCTGCCCTCCTGGCCCCGGTGTCTTCTCACCATGGACACACTCCCTCTGCTGCACCGCCTCTCAACTCACTTTGATCCTTCACTCTCTCTGTCTGTCTCTCTCTTTCTCTCCTCTCTCTGTCTGTATCTCCAGCAACAGCTGCAGGCTCAGCACCTTTCCCAGCATGCTGCGCAGGCTCTGCCCATGGCCCCTCACCCATCAGGGCTGCCCCACCCGGGATTGGCTCTGGGGGGCAGCTCGGGCCTGCTGACTCTCTCAGGGGCACTCGGGGCACAGCTGGCTGCCAAGGATGAAAGAGCACATCTGGAGGCTGTAGCAGCAGCGGCGGCGGCTGCTGCTGAGCACCACCGAGGTAAGACCCATAACCAGAGCTACATTTCTTCCCTCACGTTCTGTTTAATCCTAATCTGACTGATGTGTTTATTAAACATTAGTGTGTAGATAGTAACTTTGTCTGTTCTGATTGTTTGTGGGGATGTGCATCTACCCTGACTCATCCAGACCGTGAGGCGGGACCAGTGAGTATCACTTCACCGTTTCTTCTTCTATTTTACACTCATTCATTTTCTCTTCCTGTCTTTGTGCTCCGACCTACTGTCATCTCTCCTCTTCTTTCATCTTTCTTTTACTGGTATTTTTCTTTATTTTTCCTTCATCACTTGTCTTAGGGTTTTTTTTTGTTTTGTTTTTTTGTTTTTTATCCTCCTTCCACTCACCCTAGAGCATCCAGTCACTGTCTCTTCATCCTCTCTGTGCTCTCTTGTTGCTTTGACACTGGAAAATGCGGTACAGCTTGAGTCCAGCTCTGTCCACACCATAGTCAAGCTTCTGTATTTGTGAAAGTAGAAGGGGGTTTATGTAGGTTTTGGGACAGTGACATAATTTCCCACACACCTCTAGCAACAACTGAAGAGCTTGAAGGTATGATTTACTTTTTACTCTGCATTTGGTTTTATGCAGACACTTAATCCACCCACCAAACAGAACTTTTAGGCTTTCTATTGTATTTGATATCAGACACTATTACTGAAGATTGCTGTACTGTACAAACAGAGATTCTGGCTCTCTAGTGTATTTTTCACAATTCTGTGATTATTGCATGTGCACTATTTCCATCTTGGTACTCTGGCCAAACAAATTCAACACTGGGACTTAGGCAATGGCAGTGGCAACACTTAGCACTTGCAACAACAAATTGTGGCTCATAGATTTGTGGTTTTACTGCACTGTCCAGTGGGGAAAAAAACCTTCGTTTGGTGCCTCTGCCTGCATTGCTCTTTCACGCTGGATCCCATACAGCAGGCAGCCATGCATTAAGCTGCTTTATTGCCCTTGGGTCCAGAACTTATGGAGCTGATTTGATTTTGCCTCGTCTGTCTTTCTGTCTTTCAGAGCTCTTTATCAAATGGAGACAAAGGCCGGCCATCAGACTACCTTAGTAATGGAAAGAAAAGGAAATCAGATGAGAAGGAATTCACAGACTATGTGAGTGAGAGTCTCTTCATATGAATTTTTATATTGTTGAATGTGCCACACTCATCAAACTTTATTTATTTATTTATTTATTTATTTATTTATTGTTTGTTTTTCTTTTTTTATGGCCCTTCTGAAAAGTTATAAGCTGTTTGTTTTCAAATTGTGAATGAACTGTTCATTGTGTAAATCCAACTCTAAAACCTCCATCTATCCCACAGGGTAGTGACGCTGACAAAAGTGATGACAACTTGGTAGTGGATGAGGTGAGAGTTTATTTGTTTTCCCCAGTTGTGTGGAACAGGAGTTGAGAGGCTGATATAAAGGAGTGTGCGATTATTTTATTTATTATTATTTATTTTATTTTTTTTGTAGGACCCTTCGTCTCCGCGCAGCGTGCACTCATACTCCTCCAGAGAGAATGGTCTGGACAAGCTGCCCCCCTCCAGGAAGGAGCCTCTGCCTCAGGCCAGCCCCACCTCTCTGACCTCCTCCTCCAGCAGCGCCTCGCCCTCTCGCAGCAAAGAGCCTCCCCCTGTACGAGCACACGCTCTCTTTGCATATACACACACTTGGTATGCACACGCCGCCTTATAATTCTCTGTCAATCTTCTTAGAGGGAGAAGTCTGGCACCCCAGGGCTGAAACCAGGCACGCCTATGTCTCAAGATTCCTCCACCCCCGGCCCTAGCGGCCCACCCCAATTCCGCACTGTTCCAGGCAAAACAAGTGTGGACCCTCTGGGTAAGTCCCAAATCGCTGTAGTGTAGTGGTGTAGGGAGCAAAATGCATATGTCTGAGAGATGTCTTCATTAGTGGAGCAGTGGACGAGTGGGCCAGCAGAGGGCAGTAGTGATCTTCAGTGCAGTGATTATTGCTTGTGGGTTGCAGACTGCTGGCTAATCCAACTGCATCACTCTAGTTTGGCTATTTTGTATAGTCATGTGTAACAAATATGTTTTTGTGCAAATTTTTTTTGTGTTAAAAAGCATCTCATTGTAATGGATGCCTCAGTCTCAGTTTTTACCCTGTCATTTTAAAACTTGATCTGGTATTGAAATATTATCCTAGCATGTTTGAAGCACTTAGACCTGCTCTGAACATCTGTGGGTGTGTCTTTAGTGCCTAATCATCCTTCATCCTAAAACAGCACCAGATCACGCCACTTAAAAGCATGCTCACTATTTATAAGAAGATAAATGGTCGAGATAATGGTTCTCAATGAAAACTTGGACTGCTGTGTCTCCTGTTACTCAGCTCTGGGTGTGAGGAACCCACTGGCGGTACAGGGTGTGTATCCTCCAGGTGCTTTCGGTCTGCCTCCTCCAGGGGTGAACGGCGAGCTTGCTGGGGCAGCTGCAGCATATGGCGCTGGACTCCACCTCGTCTCACCACAGATGAACGGCTCTGCCGCTGTAGCTGCTGCCGCCGCCGCCGCCGCTGCTGGATATGGACGCTCCCCTGTGGTGAGACAGCATTTTAGCACCATTTTAAAAATAATACTGGATCTGCTTTCAGATGATTTATGCTCTTTTAGTGCATTATAGAGGGCATTACATGTCTGGTTATAAAATTAAACACAAGAAACGGGGGGAAAAAAACAATCCAGTGTACACTACAAGTTTTTGAAAACTCTATATTTTAACATTTTTGGTTCATTTATTTTAAATGCTCTAAAATCAGAAAGCAGTAGTTTTTAGTTGCAACTTACTTTTTTGGATAGCGTAGATATAATGGGAACAAGGCTATTACATGGCCACTTTAATTGGGTTCTTCTAGCCCACAACATATATTTTACAACTGATTAGGATTGTCTGAATCTTTTTTTAACAAGCTTAACTGGTTTACCTTCCAAGTACCTCTGCCTTTAGTAAGGCATTAATTTAGTGTCATTAGGACCAGAAAACTTTCCAGTTTCAGTGAGCACATGGATTTAGGAAACATACATTTGATATTTCTCCTTATTTAATTACCATTCTGTACATTTCTGCTATTTCTGTTGCGATAATGGTGATTTAATGGTGATTTTAACTGAGTGTGCATGCAGGTTTACTATCGTGCACGGTCATTCTGAATGTCTCTCTGCTGCCTGTGAGGTGAATTGCAATGCAAATATTGGCAAGCTTTCCACCCCTCTAGTTGCTTTTAAGGAAAAGGGGCAAATTTCTAGGCTGGGATGATCTATGTCAAGGCTTGAAATGAAGAAACTAGCAAGATCCATTTCATGGCAATATCAAATCACATGTGAATCACATTTTCTTTTAAAAAAAAAAAAATGCTAAAAATTTAAATTATTATGTCTAGAAACACCTTTAAACACATTAATTTGCAGTTAATGAACAGGTTTTCCTCAGGTAAGTGTCAAAATGTTTTAAAATGGAGTACATCACAAATCTATTGATGTAGCGCATTTAATTACCAGACAATGTCCTTGTATCTGTTAGGTGGGTTATGAGTCTCCTCACCCACACATGAGGGTCCCTGGCCTACCTGCTAGCCTCCAGCCTGCAGCCTCAGGAAAGCCGTGAGTCTTCCAGCTCTTATATTATTCTCAAATAACTCCTTATCTAATTATCCTGAATGGATTTACTGATTTTGTCTGTTTTCCCTCAGTGCGTACTCATTCCATGTGAGTGCAGATGGACAGATGCAGCCTGTGCCCTTCCCTCCTGATGCTCTCCTGGGCCCGGGCATCCCGCGCCACGCCCGCCAGATCCACACACTCAGCCATGGAGAGGTGGTGTGTGCCGTCACCATCAGCACCTCCACTCGCCACGTCTACACTGGCGGCAAAGGCTGTGTCAAAGTGTGGGACATCAGCCAGCCGGGCAGCAAGAGCCCCATGGCCCAACTCGACTGTCTGGTCAGTTTCAAAACGGTTGTGTTTACCATCTCTACAAAACGGCTTTGTATGAATGTCTGATTCTTCTGGTATTCACGTCTTCAGAAGTTGAAATTTCCTGATAGCTACACTAGTTGACATGATGTTGACATTTTTCAGTATGATGGGACCCATCAGAGATTGGTTTGTGGTCGATGCTACGTGTAATTGCAGTCTAATATTAATCGTACAAAGTCTAATTTTAGTCATTCTCAAGAAATCTGAGGCAAATGTTTATATTTGTATAAACATAGATGGTTTTGTATTATTTT
>CM075013.1:16626044-16657911 GCA_037576675.1 Pangasius sanitwongsei | reverse complement strand
AAAAAGATTCGTTCATTTTGCTGAACGAGACTCAAAGGTCCGAGTCGGTAAAATGATCCGAACTTCCCATCACTAGTGTTCAGCAATTAATGTAACTCCTGGAAATAGGTAAATTGTGCAAATACTTGTTCAAACCATATCCGGTTTTTTAGTAATTATGGAGATTTGTAGGTATGTTTTTAAGACACAGCATGACTTATAGTAACCTATGAAAACTAAACTTCATTGTGTAGCTGAATGCTGTAATGTTATGGTGCAGCCATCTTGGACATCTGGATTTAGTCTTGTAGCCCCAGTGCAAAACTAAAGAAGAAAAACATGACAAGCCCTAGCTGACTGACCAAATATGGGGTTAATGTAGAATTATGTAAATGTGATGTAGCAATAAACTATACCTTAACAGTGACAATTACATCCAAAATACATCCAAAGTACATACAGTACACTTACATACAAAAGGATTTGTCTGGGCAAGAGGAGAAAAAAGCATTTTAAAATGACAGCAGTTCGACAAATTAAGAATGAGCAGCTACGTTGTTCTGAGGTGAAAATATATAATGTGTTTAAGAGGTATTGAGTGTAACCAATTTATCATGTAATCATGTAACCAATTATTGACAACACATAGCCACAAGTGGGAAAGGGCCCCTTTAAATAAGCCCTTAACTCCAGATAATTCCGACCAAAAGTATGTTTATGTGCTTGTGTGTGAAACAATTTGAAAATGCACAAGCATTTCACACAATGGTCATTAGTTAAGTGCTTCAGCAAAATATGCATTACTATAAGCCAAACATTAGTGCTGTAACATACGGCCCATACATTATCCAGTTTGGGTACATCAGTGTAATTGAATCCAAACATGGAGGGATGTTAAGGAAGAAAGCCTGAAGCAAAACCCTTAAAGGGAAAAACTCACGGCTTGCCCCCACTGGAGCCAGGCAGAGAGGAGGACAGCCCTGAGGGCCTGAGGTGAGAGCGTGATTCATACGCCACCTGCAGAACACAACAGGAGGTACAGGAATATTTTAGGAGACCATTTATTGACTTTTGCAGTACTTGTTTTAAGTGAATGTAAAAGTCATGCAATAATGTCTGTTAGAACAAATGCTATAGTGGCACTCATTTAACACTGCAAGCTAATGATCCGTGTGTGTGTGTGTGTGTGTGTGTGTGTGTGTGTGTGTGTGGGTGGGTGTATTCACCATGGGGCTGCGTGTGTAGGCACTAGCTGCAGTACTGATCTGGGGTGAGAGAGTGATTGAGCCACCAAAGCTGCCTGGACTGGCCAGCTCTCCATTCAGTCCGGCATGAGACACAACACCAAAATGAGCTGGGTAAGAAGCTGATGTCATGGACAGAGGACTGCGCAAAGCTGCTGGAAAAAAAAAAACAGAGCCATACTTGTTAGAGGCCCATCACTATGTTGAATTATAATTGCTTGACTTGCTTGCTTGACTATGGAGCCTCAGGCTAAGACCACAATGCAAAAATTGGTCAGCAATAAAAAATAATCAAGGGTAAAATGAGACTGGACCAGCTGTCCTTTACCCATAGGATCTGCTGAGGACACAGGCTTAGTGACTAGCCGTAGACAGGAAGTGCTGGGTCCAGGGGTGAGGGCCTCGCGGTGCGAGGGGGAGCTACTGCCTGACTTAGAAGATGGTGACTGACATTTCTCTGACTGCAGAAAAGCAAAGAAATCCTACATTCAGTTATCATTGATCAAAGGCATAGACATACAATGTGAAACCAATATGACTTATAATATATGCATATTTTGCACTATACAAGACTTGTGGATGAAGGCCACCAAATTTGGCAACAGGGCCAAAGCCAGAAATGTTCAAAACAGGAAAAAAAAAAATGTGACATGAATTAACTTCATGGCTTTATTCTAGACGTTGGAATGTTTCTTATGATTTTTTTTTAAAAATTTTTATTCAAGGATGAATTCAAAAATACATTTTACGTCGGACTAACAGAAATTCAACCCCTCAGTATATAAAAATAATTCTCAATAAAATCATATAAAACTAATTTTTAACTAGCTAGCAAGTTCTGTAAGCTTGTGCTTTGTATTTTAAAAACTTTTTAAAAAATGTGTGTTCCATTTAATTTTAAAAAATTTCTTTCTTTTTATATGTGCGGGTTAATATTAAAATAATTGTTTCAATTATAAAACAATACAATTACTGTTCTATTTTAATACTTCTGCTCTACTGTATGACAGTGCAAACCCTTTTCATCTTTGAGGCAATATATAATATATAATATAATAATATTCTTTCTAGTAACTACTGAAATATAGGAGATGGTTTTTTGAATGAAAAACAGAAGCGAATGAAGTGAATGGCTTGTGCAGCAGTGGTGCGATACTGTGAGATGTCTGTGCCGGGCTCTACCTGTGCTGGGTCCTTGCCCTTGCCTGGAGCAGGGCTGTGATCTGGAGGTGAGGGGGCGGGAGGGAGACTTGGGGATCTGGGGAGCTCCTTCCTCAGCGTAGGTGCTCTGTCTAAGCCGTTTCCATGAGGAGAGTGGGGGGTGCTGCCCACGGGAGAGGAAGGGTCCTACAGAAAGAGGGATAAAAGAAACACAGATAGGGAGTAAAAGAAATGTAATTAGAAAACACAAAGGTAGGCAGTATTAATAAATCCAATCAATTTCATTCCCAGCATACAATTGATTTTATTCAGCTATAACATGGACACCTACGGTACACGGTCTCAAATATCATGCATTTTAATAGCTTCATAATCTCTCTCTCTCTCCATCTCTCATTCTTTATCTCATTCACTCCTCCTCTTTCTGTCGCTCTTTCTCCGCTCGCCGATGTTTATCTATTATGCAAGACTGCAGAACACTCACGCAGGGAGAGTTTGTGTATATTGTTTTGTGTCTGTAAGGCAAATTATGGGGAGGAAACATATTTCGTTATGCCACATGAGGAATTTCAAAGGCTGAAATATTGTGGAGGAATGGTGAGCTTATACTAAACTAATAACACAGCCTTTGCTGAGCGATGAAAGGAATACACCATGGCCTTGTTAACTCACTGGAAAAAACAGCACTGTGCTGGAAGTCAGTGGTAAATTGTGTTTAATCATAACAAAATGTCCTATTTATCAAGCTTTAGGGAAAGGCCTAAGTAGCTTCATATGAGTTGCCTTTAAAGAGAGTATTTTTTTTTTACATATAAGACATTAGCTCACTTTAGAGCCTAATTAGTATAAAATTAGTATAAAATGTATCGGTACACATTAAATCCCTAATCATCTATGTAATTTTTATATAGTCATTGAAATATATGTAAGGAATGGATAACACTTTATTTGAAGGCTAAATTCCTAAGCACTATTATTCTACACACGATATATTTTTAGAATAATGCATGAAAGTATATGAACATGCGATATCAGTATTTGCATGATGACATAAAATGCTTTATTAAGTATATGGACTGGCATGAGAGCAAATAAGGTAAAAGATATATTTACAAGTACTGAATCACTTATGCTTGAGTATTTCTGATCAGTTTATGTCAGTATTGCCAAGACAACATGAGCTATTTTGAATTAATATAAGGGAAAATAATCTTTATGTTATTTGATTTTACTTAACAATACCCTATGTTGAAGCCCTCTACACAAAACATTTACCTGCTATGAAGCAGGTAACGTTTATCTAGTTCAGAATTTGGTCACTATATACTAAAGTGATGGAATTTTATTCCTTTTTATTCTTTTCTAACTAATGCAGAACTTGGAAGAGTGTGTTATTATAAGAACATTCTTTTCTCTTACATTCACTTGTGAAACCTGACATAAGTTGTTCATGTATTCTCAGGCTTCATTCTATATAACTGTGTAAAATTAGCTTCAGATGTCTGTGATACTTCTTTCTGTACAAAAGAAGAGCATAGGAAATTAAAAATGATTGAAAATTACATTGAGGACATACCTCATTTGAGACATCTACCACTAGGTTGTCTTCACTCTTGTCCCCATCACTGTCCTAAGAGAAAGAAAACAAGATGGAAAATGTTAGTGAAAGCGCGCACACACACACACACGCACACACACACATGCGGCATTTTATTGCACATAAGTAAATGAAACGATCGAGTCGTGAGTCAGTCAAGTTGAAGTCTAAGTCAAGTTATGAGTTAATCAAGTGCAACTCATGTCTGAGTCCCTAACTCAAGTCCCCATATCTGGCTCTGACCCTCTTTTCTAGAACTTGGAACTCTTTTAAGAACTTGAGCTGCTACATTCTGAATTAGCTCTTGAGAAAGGTAGCAGGGCAGCCAGCCAGCAGCAGGTTATAATAGTCCAATCTAGAAACTATGAGAGCATGCACTAGCTTCTCAGTGTATCTGCTGATACTAAAACCGAAGATATCCACAATCTGCAGCAAGCAGTGGGTCACTGACTACTTTAGGAAGTGCAGATTCTGTACCATAATGTTTCCAAAAACCAGACTTGTTATTTCTTAGAGAAGAGATTATGCTTGTTATTACCTAGAGAAGAGAGTTCTGGAGATTGGACCATAATTGAAGAGATTGGAGGGGTCAAGATGTGGTTTTGCAAGGAGTGGCCTAATAATTGCTGTGTTAAAAAAGTATGGGGACATATCCTAAACTGAGGGACAAATTTATGTTTAGTAAAGGCTTCCCAGTAACAGATAATAATTCTAAATTTAATGTCGATGGTACTGATTGAAGGACACAGGCGGTTGGTCTAGAGGGCAGCATCAAAGTATAGAGCCTGTTAAACCCAAAAGGACTAAATTCATTGAGATGTTCTTGGATAATGGCACCTCCTGGGTTATTATCATTAGAGCGTGGTGTAGTACATAATGGATGGCTGGCAGAATTTTAGCCTTTATGGTCTCTAATTGCTGCTAAGGTCTGGAGGAATTTGAGAATTCATAAATAGAGTGATCGTTTGTTCATTTAGACACTGTGTTAAATAGAAACCTAATATTTTTACTGCTTTCTATCAAGTTTGAAAAGTAAGCTGTTCTGGCTAAGACAGGAGTCTGATGGTAGTTACTAAGAGATCAGCTTACCTTTCCATCATCCTTCCTCACACTGTCTGGAGATTTGCCTGAAGATGCGCAACTGTTCACTGTACCAAGGGCAGATCTTGTAATTGTTGTTTTTACTTAAATAAGTTGCTACACTGTGCTACACTGTCCAAGGTAGAGCTTAAAGATGTCTTTAGCCCCTCAGTTGGCCTCTCAGTCAAGCTGAAATCTATTACATGGTACACTGCAAAGTTTACTTGGGTCTGGTGGGTTATCTATGACTGCTGCAGCTGTGAGTGGTGTAAGTACTTGTTTCTTATGTAGGCAGACTCTAGTGCCAGAATTTGTACTAATCTGACATCTGATAAACAATGATTAGATACAGCTTTGTATACAGTAAGAATCTTGCTAGTAATGATGCCAAAACTCAGAATTAGTGGATGAGCGGGGCCTAGGACATTTTGAGTAACCCCAGTACGATCCAGAATGGACATAAATGGTCATTTTCACTTTCCATAAGAATATTGAAATAGCAGACAATTACCACTTTGTCTGTAGGCAAAAAGACTAGACAAGAATTCTGAAAATTCTTCTATAAAGTCATTGCATGGTCCAGCAGATTGTGGAATCAGATGTGGACCTTTTCTTCTAAATGGATTCCATTAAAGACAGTAAAGAGACATAAGTGAATAGTGAATATATTTTTGAGACATCTATTATTTTGTGATGGCTGAAATTTTTTATTTCAATTCTGTCTTAACCAGCACAAAGTAGTCACAACAATTTACTGAAATACAAAAGGCTCACTGAGGATTTATGGATTTCATCAGCAGTAACAAAACAAAAACAACAAAAAAAATTTGATAGCATGTTTTAACTTTAACAATTATTGACAGAATTAGCAATCAGCTACTAGCTTCCAAGTACCATTAGTTTTTGTTGGTACCAATCTTCAGTGGAATGGAAAAGCATAATTCCGGGTTCCTTTTGCCAAAGGTTCTCTTACAAACGACATAAATGCTTTCTGAATAGGGCTAAAGGTGTGTAGAAATCACTGACTAATCATATTAGGGGATCAGCATGAGGTCATGACTGTGCAACGGGACATACATAATGTGATGGGCCATCTTTATCATCACAGCGCCTCCTCTTGGCGTCATTGCTGGTGTGAGAGGGGAAGACTCCTGAGGGGCCCTGACGCTCCTCTATCGCCTGACTGTCTGTTGATGACACAGACTTACTCTACAAAGAGAGAGAGAAAGTGAATTAACACACAAAACTCACACATGACATTGACACACCCTGGCGTAACACACAGAAATGCATACTCACAGACAATGCACATTGATGACAATGCCATTCTCATACATCCCACACACACATACAACACAGTGAGGAGGCTGCACACTAGTACACAAAATGTACATTCATACATCATTCCCAGTTTACAGAGCATACTCTAAACGCACAGTTAGATTCTTTGTATAAATGCCAATCTGTATCTGCGCCAACTGTAACAGCACAACTTGCTCTAAGACCTGCTTTTTCAGCCTCTCTGCAGCCGTGATCTTTCTGGGCCAAACAGGAAGTGAGTTGGACTAAGATGAGGGGAAAAAAACAGCACAAAGAAGTGCAGTACTCTCAATAAGCCTTCTGTGTCTTATCGGTCTCAGACTCACTCTCCCTCTGTCTCTCACTTTCCTGCGCTCTCCTCCTCATTCAGCAACACTGAAATGATGAACGAGACTTGATTAGGACCCTATAGTCTCTCTCTGATTCTGAGCTCCACATTTTTCCTCTGAACACCTTTTATCCGTGGATTATCAAGTCTGATTAAAAAAAAAAAAAAAGACAACTACACATTTCTCTCTTCTTTTAAACAGTTTTAGTTCTGTTTCACCAAATCTGTCTCTCTGAGTCCATTTGTCTCTCTCTGCTGCTTCTGTTAATGCTGCTAGTTTAGTCGACAATGTTTTATACTGACTGTAACTGAGAAATGGCAATAAACGGTGCTGCAGTCTACGCATTATCATTCAGTTTTATTGTTCAAAGCACACACCGATAATGAGAATCTTTCAAGCGTTGCCAGAGGTCGACTCTGCAAGATGCTAAGATGCTGATCTTCAGATGAAGAAACCAGTGGTGATGCTACTTTATGTTTTATGAAACTCCCTTCAGGCCTCCCTGTTAGTGACAGTTTACTTTACTTCCATTTCCGTGATGTTTTATATAGTGCTTTATTTTATAAGTGTTAATAGAACGATTTTATTTATTTTCATTAATTAAAAATGCTTCCTGAATAGGACTATGATGATGATAATGATTATTATTATTATTATTATTATTATGTTCATTGTCCATTGCTGCTAATCATTCTTTTTATTGCTGTTGTCACTGCATGAATGCAGATCAGCTGAGGCCACGTTCCTATGCTGTGTTTGGATGGAAGGAGTCACAAACTTCCTTTTTAAAATTACTCCATATTTGGAGACATTTATCATAAGTAGACACACACACACACACACACACACACACACACACACACACACACGTTTGTTACTCACCCTGCTGGGTGCACCCTCTGAGAGCAGAGAAAGACAGAGTGAGACAGAGAGAGAGAGTTAAGAGGAGACATGGAGAATTAGAGAAAGAGAGAAAGAAAGGAAGTGAGGGAATTGACGTCACTCTGGATAATAATAACAACACTCAGAGCAAGTCAAGGTCACAGTGAAAAAGCCCTGTCCGGCTATAAAAATACATCTATTGTACTGATGTCCTCTCCATATCCCCTACCGCACACAGTTTATGTTCACCAGCAGGAGCAATGTTGAGTTGTCTCCTCACCAGAACTACATCATTGCATCTCATACACATACAAACACACATACACACTCTCTCTCTCACATACGCACACACACACTCTCTCTCTCTCTCACACACACACACACGCACGTACACACGCTCTCTCACATACACGCACACATGCTGTCTCTCTCTCTCTCTCTCACACACACATACACACGCTCTCTCACATACACGCACACATGCTGTCTCTCTCTCTCTCTCACACACACACACATACACACATAAATATAAAATTAATATCCTTTACTCTTTGTGTTTCTTCAGAAATTAACAGAACTGCAAATGCAACCATGATGACAGCTAAAAACATCGCATAAACACACACATACACAACACACACTTGGAGGACCCTGTAGCACTGTATCATAGGAGAGTGAAAATATCTCATCAAGTCACTTTCTGCTCATACCTGCCACACATATTACATGTTGCTTACAGTTATAGGGTCATACATTCACCTGGCACTTTATTAGGAACACTTATACACCTACTTTCATGCAGTTATCTAATCAGCCAATCGTGTGGCAGCAGTGCAATGCATAAAATCATGCAGACATGGACCAGCATGTGATCTCAGCGATTTTGACCGTGTCATGATTGTTGGTGCCAAATGGGCTGGTTTGAGTATTTCTATAACTGCTGATCTCCTGGGATTCTCACACACAACAGTCTCTAGAATTTACAAAGAATGGCGCAATACAGAAAAAACATCCAGTGAGCGGCAGTTCTGTAGACAGAAATGCCTTGTTGATGAGAGAGATCAATGGAGAAGGGCCAGACTGCTTCCAGCCGACAGAGAAACTCAGATATCCACTCTGTACAATTGTGGTGAAAAGAAAAGCATCTCAGAATGCACAACACATTGAAACATGAGGTGGATGGGCTACAGCAGAAGACAGCAGAAGACCATGTCGGGTTTCACTTTTGTCAGCCAAGAACAGAACGAGGCTGCAGTGGACACACGCTCACCTAAACTGGACAGTTGAAGACTGGAAAAAACGTAGCCTAATCTGATGGCACATCAGAATTTGGCACAAACAGCATGAATCCATGGACCCAACCTGCCTTGTGTCAACAGTCCAGGCTGGTGGAGGTGGTGTAATGGTGTGGGGAATGTTTTCTTGCCACGCTTTGGGCCTGTTAATATCTGTCAGTCATCGTTGAATGCCACAGCCTATTTCAGTATTGTTGTTGATCATGTGCATCCCTTCATGGCCACAATTAATCCATCTTCTAATGGCTACAGCATGATAATGCACCATGTCACAAAGCAAAAGTCTCAAACTGGTTTCATGAACATGACAACGAGTTCAATGTTCTTCAGTGGCCTTCCCAGTCACTGGATCTGAATCCAATACAACACCTTTGGGATGTGTGAAAGTGCATGAAAGTGCACCTGAAAACACTGCAGGAATTGCGTGATGCAATCATGTCAACATGGACCAAGATTTCATTTCCAACATCTTGTAGAATCCGTGCCACTAAGAATTGAGGCTGTTTTGAGAGCAAACGGAGGCCCTACCTAATTAGTATAGTGTTCCTAATAAAGTGCTCTGTGAGTGTATATTTACTAAGAGAAGCACAAATTACAGATATTTACTGATGTCTTTGCACTGGTGGCTGTGGCCAAAATAAGCACGCACTTAATTTTGCTCACTTTGCATAATTAACATATGGCTGGATCAGTACGTCTGTTATACAGTGTTTAAGTCACACACTACCTGAACAATGCACGAGTAGTGTATGTGCGTTCTGTGCGGCTGGTGGGATTAACTGAATATAGGTTACGCCTATCACACCACATTTAGAAGCTGTGCAATGCTGAAAGATCCATGTTTAATTTTACTGACAGCATCCTGGTCATTTGGGAACTGTATGTGGTTGCAGAAGTGGCCACAGATCACCTCACAGGGTGATTAACATTCCACAATAAACACAAAAAATCCTGAGACCACAAAGGGAAGGCTGGCCAAAAGCTCTTGGTTAGGGGCTCTAGACTTTTTTTTTTTTTTAAATTTCTTCCAGTATTTTGCATGTTGACATGAAAACACTCCTAAATGCATATGCAAACAGATAACACCACCCCCCCACCACCCTCCACCGGGGATTAGCAGGTGAAGGGTAGCTCACTGAGATTGACTGAGAAGTACAGTATGTTTTAACATAGAGTACAACCAAAGTGAAATAAATAAACCCAAAATGATGAATGCTGTTCAGGTATTGATTAGACTTTTCTACAGTATTGTGCTACAATAAACATCATGTAGATTTGAATAAAGATATTGATTAACCTGAATGCTGATTAGCTAGTTAAATTGTATTAGGAGGATTTGTATCACGCTTGTAAGGCATCATTCCAGAGACCAAATCACAGCCAGATCACAGAGTGTGGCCTCTGCTTAAATGGTCAAATTTTCTTGCTTCAAGTACATCATTAAAACATCATTAAGCTATTTAAATAAACAATTATGTAAAATAGCTAAAGAGTTTTCCAAAGTTTAGATTGGAACTATATTATCATCTTCATAACTTTCAGCTTTCTTCTGGCTTTCATATTTTTGGAGCTGGGCCTATGGGATGGATTTATACCAAATTGCATTGAGGGGAAAAGGTCAATCTGGTTGCTCTTAAATCACACCAACAAGTTTTTCTGCCATTACTGAAGAACTGAATGTGGTTTAAGGCACATTCTGTGTGAGATAAATTACCATTGTAGAGCTTCATTTACCTCATAGCTCCAATGCAAAACTAATGAAACAAACATCAGACATTAAACACGTCTTGGCTGATCCACTAAGTTACGGCAGTGCTATACTGACAGTGTGAAGCATGTGAGTGTGTGTTGCAGTACCCCGAAGATGCTCGGCATCCAGGTGGTTGCGTTCATCCTTGTTGCTCAGGTGAGCAGAGACGCCGAGTGCCCCAGTGAGAGCCAACAGGCCCGAGGCTCCCCCCAGTGCCAGGCCTGATGGGTGGGGGGTTAGCGGGATGCCTGGGGTGTGGTGAGACAGGTGCTGGAGCTGCTGCTGCTGTTCCACAAGCACAGGTGGAGCAGAGAGGGAGGAGGAGAGAGAGAGAGAGGTAGATAGACAGACAGACATTTACATGGACAGATATAGAAAGACAGTAAAAGAAGGGGGAAGAAAAAAGAGAAAAAAAATCACAAACTGATAAAGAGAGGTCGCTCTACTGTAGGCTAATTTACAGCTGGTATGCTGCAAGTTTGTGTGTGTGTGTGTGTGTGTGAGAAGTCTAGCTGTGTCGAGACAGTTTTTCTAAGTTCTGATCATATTACACAACTGAAGCTCCATTGTTAGAGCTCACACAGCATAATAACAAAACGGAAAAAGGAAAACAGAGAAAAATATAGAGCAAGAGAAACACAGAGAGAGAGAGAGAGAGAGAGAGAGAGAGAGAGGAGAGTGAATATTACATAGTGTGAAAACGGTACCTGATCTTTCCTGAACATTTTTGTTCCTTGAGGTATAAAAATGTAAATGTATCCTATGGATGCTTTTACATATGCAATATTTCAGGCCACTTTTACACCTGTTAGTCTATTTCCTGAGACCAAATCAGAGTGAAATTACTTTTGGGTCATTTGCTACTTGTTTTGGTTTAATTTATTAATTAATTAATGAACCAAAAAGCAAAAATGGTGGCTGAGTTGGGCTTAATGTTGGGTTAAGAACAACTCTTTCATTCAATGGTAAAAATACAGCAATAGAAAAAGATAAACAAATCTTTGAACAAAATCATAAAAATCCCCACAGACAACAGGGAGCAGGTGCTAAAGAAATGATTAAGATATTTATATAAATAAGTACTTCAAAACAATTTATATATCACATCCAACATTTATTTTCTCCTTTTGTTCATCCAAATATTTGAAACATGTGACGTGTCTGCAGCTCTATAGCTCTGTCCTGTGGTTCAGTTTGTGCCTCGCTGCTCAGTTTAGTAGCTACAGCATTTACAGAAGAAGCTGCCTGGACTAATAATACACAGCATGTTTGGGTCACTTCCTAAAGTTGGGTCAAACTGCTTTCTCACTGCAATGAAACCACACCAGAGTTGGACTGGAACCAGACCAAGACCACATCACTCAAACGGTCCGGTCCAGACTGCAATTGCAGTATACTGACCTGCCTACACGAACCAAGAGGGGAAACGCATCAGGGTTCAATTCAAACGGACTGAACACTGCGGATGTGAAAGCACTCTTAGTCTGTTTGAATGGAAGCCTGCTGTGTTTAACCCCTCACTGTGGTTTGTTTTGGCAGCAAACAGTGGATCAAAACAACCAGCCTGCAAAAGGTGGCATCAGTCCACTTCCAGGTTAGTCATAGTGCAGCTTGATTGCAGTGAGAACACAATTCAACCCTAATTCAACCCGACTGCAGGAAGTGAAGCTGCTGTGTTATGCAGGTGGGTGAGATGTGTGCCAGAGGACAGAGTTGGAGTGCTGCACAAGTATGATGTGTTCTGGATGTCTGGCCCAAAGCACCCAAAAAGGAAATGCTGGATACAGGTCACAAAACACTGACATTTTCCTGGTTTTTATTTATTTATTTATTTTTAATATTATCATTATGGAGTTATGTATTTACCATACAGCACCAGCTTTGTTCTCAGTTGACTTTTATGAGTTCTTGGTGTATTTACTAAAGGTTTGTTTGAATTTTTCTGGTGTTCTATTTCTCACCAATAAATGAAATGCTTCAATGAGTACATTTCCTTTTCTGTCTCATTTTCTGGTCCTGTTAAATTTGTGCAGTATAACAGCGAAACCAAATAATAACAACAGAAAATGAACCAAAAGTGTCAATGTCACTCTGATTTTAAGGATTAACAGGCGAGAAAGCACCCTAAAGGTGACAAAACTGATCCAATTATATACTTAAATGTGCTACGCTACACGCATTTTCCCAGGTGAATAATACTTTCTAAAAGTACAAATCACACACTCATGAGGATTCCAGCCCAGTGCCAAGCATCTTTACATATACGTATATACTGTGTATACTATATATATTTTCATAGACTTCAAATCATTTGTAGGAATCCATAAAAAGTTTTCAATATATCCAGAATTATGAATAGTAAAAATAGTATTATAAAAAAAATAAGTGGGTTAAATAAAATATTGCTGTTGATTCTGATGGTAGTGTACATCCTGATAATTACATACCAATAAAACCAACTCATCAATCTAGCATTTCTGTCAGTGTTTGGTGTGTGTTTGTATTCAGTAAAGAAAACACAGTCAGTGTGGGAGGTCAGAAGTCACTAACCCCAATAATGGCGTTGAGTTCTGCCATGGTGACCTGCTTAGCCCGCTCCACAGCCTGCACCACCTGCTGCTGGTGCTACAAAACAACCAGCACACACACACACACAGAGGGTCAGAGACTGTAAACATAGAATGAAGATAATCCAAATATACACAAGATGATGAGGAAACAGCAACAAAGTGGACATACAGGAGGAAATACAGACACCATAAACAATAACCCAGATCACATATACAACAAACACAGACATGCAAACCACAAAACGGCAAACACACGTTAAATAAGGGTGGGGAGAATGAACGTAATTATACACCCTGTCGCTACACACACTCATACACCTATTAACACACACACACAAAAAAAAACAAGACACATCATGCTAGCCTTTCCTGTCCAAGGATCCTAAATGGGCTCAATTTTGTCACACTGTTACAAATGGGCTCATGTTTTGATCAACAGCTTTATACGTGTTCATATTTTTCCTGATCCAGCTAACATTAAAGTGGGGTCACATTTTGCCTCATGCTATACTGTGTTATGGTTTGAGTTTATGATGTAATTGCACATGTCTTTTTGTGAACTGTACAACCCCTGACAGTTTCACTGGGTCAAACAGCTTCAAGAGACTTCTCAGATCACTTGGCAAAAATCCTCCTGATATGTCCTGCCTGACTTGGCCTATGTGAAGTTACATAATCGCAATCCAACCATTTTCCATTTCCTTTTGTTCTGAACAACACAAAAGACAAGTGATTAAATATCACTCTAGAAGCTGCGAAGCTAAATGGGGAACTGTTTTGACTTTTTTGTAGAAAGCCAAGGAAAAAAAAAAAAAGACAATTTGGCAATGTCTAATGAGGTTTTTTTTTTTCAGCCTTCCCTTCAGGACTTTGATGTTATTAGATTTCTCAGCAGCTCTTAATGAAATGAAATATTACCCTAACAAATTCATAGTCCTAAAATTCTTAAATCACTGTAGAATCTCAATAAAGAAAACAAGACAGAAGTCAAAATAAATCCAACCTTTAAAGAAGCAAGTAGAAAATGTACCTGCCAGATGCTGGTAAAGTAATTAATTAATAGGCAGTTTAATTAATTAATTAATTTTTGGGTTTCTGTAAATCAGTTTGGTTAATAGGACTGTACAAATACCATCAAACTATCAGTTATGAGAAGTTATTTGTTAAGTCAACATAATTGTTGAGTTCTCTGTCAATCCTGTATGCACCCAGAGTTCATCATTGCTATTTAACTGGACAGAGAAAAACTAAAAGCAACTAAAAATACTTAAAAAGCAGTTAAATACAGCAGAATCAAAATGCAGTTCTTCTAAAAAATAAAAATAAAAAAAAGACAGCATGTGTATGAGTTATTGAGAGATTTGCATACATCAGATCTTTTCTATGTACTGCTGGTGCAAGATGAAGCACAAGCCGAAGAAAAACACAATTTCAAACAACTACGAATAATGAGTCAATTTCCAACATTGTGAGTTACTGAGGGCCACTGGGCCACATTTACTCTAGCCACACAGTGCTCAGTTTAATGACCTGACTTCTCTCTGGAATAAAAAATAATAGCTGCTTTTAAGGTGCTGTGATGACAACCAAATGTCTGCTATTTAGACGACACTCATCTGAAAAGGGCTGATATAGTTGGAAATAGGTGGAAATGAGAGGAAATTTGAGCATTGTCTTCAACAAGGATGATGAAACAGTCTGCCTGTGTGTGAGTGTGTGTGTGTATGTGTGTCTGTGTCTGTGTGTTGGAGTGTGTGCAAGAGAGAGATGAGTCGTCAATCATTGTCAACATACCTCCTGAGAGAGGAAAGGGATGATCTGAGCACAGATAGCGCTGAGCCGCTTTACAATCTCTGCCTGTGAGAAAAACACAAACAACGGTTAGATGTGTATAAATGTATAATGATATGGGATTTTCGCAACCATAATTAATGCATTCATTAGAGTGCTGAAGAGTTATATAGCTACAAAAAGATATACAGTGCCTTGCATAAGTATTCTCCTCCCACATTTCCACATGTTATAGTCCTGGACTTGGTTTTCATGATGATGTTTGTTTAAGTATGTTCTCTAACAAATTCTGGGACACACAGGGGTATTTATATTCAGGTTATGTGACATTTTAAGTGCACTCCATTCAAGGTCGAATGGTCGACTCCATTCAAGGATGGGCGAAAAAATTAGGGGGTTCGCAGCAATGGGGGCAAATGCAAACACAACCTTTACATATTTTATTTGTAAAAAAGAATCTGCAATTTATCGATATTGATTTCCTCCTACTTCAATATTACAGTGTTTATTTTTTTTTTTAGATTCACTCTGCAAATTCATGATATACTCTCAGTTAAGTCCACTTCAATTCCAGAGTATAAAACTACAAAATGTGGAAAAGTTCAAGGGGGTGAATACTTACGCAAAGCACTGTGTGAGCAGTGATTCATAAGGCTTTTTGAAATAGTCTTGTACAAGGTTCAAGACAAATATTATAAGATATTTTTAGAAGTAGAACAATAGACAATGTCACGCCCTGTGTCTAGAACAGGGATACAGCATGAGGGAAAAGAAGGAGGAGGGAGGAAGAAAAGACTCCAGTTTAGTCACCAGACTTCATGTTGCCCTCATGTCCTGTCAGAAATATTGTAATCATGAAATAAGCATACTTGCACATCACCACAATGTCGTAATTACAAATCGGGACCTCATATTTTTCTATGAGCCCTGACTTTCTGAGTTGGGGGCGTGTCATTCACAAAAAGGAGGCCCCCAGTATGAATATGACACCTACATTAGACGGTAAGATTTTAGTGGTAATTTTGCATGTTAACTGTTTAGTGCAGTTGTAGTTTGTACATTTTGTGCACAACCGATGTTGATGAGGAATAGCCAGTCTGTATGTGCCATCCATTTTTTTTGGACCAAACAACTTGAACACGCACCACCCTGTAATCATGACCTCTGTCATGTGATACGAAAAGAAAGTAAGAGTGAGAGAGAAAGAGAAAAGAGGAATGAAGCCACTGAGCATGTGTGTGTTGTTGAATAATCTGGAACGCTATTCATTCATATGTTTTGATGTGCAGTATGCGCATACAGAGTGTATTCTCAGTGTAAAGGGTCTGAATAGAGTCAATCTCCTGGAAGAGGAACACGTGAACACACACACACAAAGGATCACACAAATACGCACACACACACGCTCACTCACACACACACAGCAACATTTGATAATTATGTACTCACTTGGGGAAAAAGAGATAACTGAGAACACACATACACACACACACACAGTCCTTCTGCAGCTCTGCGCGTCTCTCCTCTTTCACTTCTCCTCTTAGGGGCTCTCTTGCTCTAACCATCTTCCCACACAGCCATTATTTTCCTTTCATCTGTTTTTTTCTCCCTCCACCTCTTCTCTCTCATTCCTCACAGTCCCTGCAACATGGAGCTTTGACAGACACGTCAGACATACACACTCTCTCTCTCTCTCTCTCTCCATTCCTGTCTCTCTTTCTCTCTCTCACACACACACACACACACACACAAATCCACAACATTTCATGGCGGTAGAAAAGGCATGTCTGTACATGCAAGTCATCTTCCATATTCTCTGTTAAGCAGGTGTGAATGTGAATGTGTGTGTGCACGCAAAACGTTTCCGCACCTGATACTACCACCATCAGCGCTCTGCCGACCAAGTATGAACACATCAGTACAAACACATCCTTCAAGCGTGGTGTTCTGGTATGCAAACATTCCTCTAGTTCAGTTTGCTCTTGGTGCTGTGCCAGCATGTAACTGAGCGGGAGACACCGTGGCAGTAACAAAGAGATTAGACAGTATCATACCTTCAGATCTGCACGGCACTACAACAAAATAATAAGACATAGACTATAGCAGAACGACAGAGAGGAGAGAGACACTGAGGAGAAGTAAAAGTACTTTGAGAAAAATATATTTAAAAAAATTCAAAATTTAAAGTAAACCCTGAATGGATGACTACTCTAATCCATATACGTGCTTCTAGAAAACAGCATACAGAGATATAGGAGCCCATCTTAAGTAAACCGGTTGCAGAAATCAGTAATTTCACTAAATTCGGTTAAATCAATCATATATTCACTTGCACCAAGCCCATCTTTCTAGAGAACACCATAAATAAAGAAATATAGGAGCAAGCCTAGCAACCTGGTGCAAGTGGGTAAATTAAAATTTTAAATAAAATGTAGTTTATGTACTCTTACTAAGTACTATTCATGGTATTATTAAATGACAGGATTGGGCTTTGTGCATCTCTCTTCCCCATCCTGTGACACACAGTAGGACGTGCTGACCAGAGCGCTCTTGTTCCTCAAAAATTCTGTAAAAATTGCTAACGAGTAGTGCAACAGAAAAGCGTTCACCCTATCGTCTGGAGATCACGTGTTCAAATCCTGAAGGTGCCAAAGCCATCCATGGCTGGCAGTCCAAGGGAGCTAAACTGGCCATGCAATCTGGGTAGGAGGGATGGCATATGCTCTCTCTCCCCTGTCAATCGCAATCGTGGCTGTCTGTGAGCTCATGTATGTGGAAGAGGGCAGACAGCGCTTTCCTATGAGAGTGTTAGGCTGCCCTGTGACACAGCATGAACAGCAGTTTGACAAGATGTGGTTGACTGGCTTCATGTACCTCAGAGGAAACACATGTTAGCCTTCACCCTCCCTGGCTGGAAGCTGCTGTATGACAGGGGAGAGCTGGCTGGTGAGTAGGAATTGTCCAAAACTAAATTAAGGAGAAAATGGCGGAAAAATTCCTTAAAGGGTCATTTCATTAGTCCTGGTCCTTTAGTCAGGGTAAACATTTCCACGTATAAATAGTATCTCAGGAATTCTTCCTATCTCTCTTTTTCCTTTCATGCCATTCCCTTTTACAACTGTTTCTTTAGGTAAGAAGAATACTTTCTCTCTCTCTCTCTCTCTCTCTTTTTTCTACATTTAATTCCTTCCTAATAAAATAGTCAAATGCACGTCGCGGGTTTAACCAGTGCAGCTAAATCCATTACAGAAATCAGGAATTCCATTCAAATTAAGCAGTAAACTCATCAAAACTGGTCTGTAAATCAATAAAAACCTTTTAAGATAGATAGATAAAACCTCTAAACTAGCTAATAAAGCTATAAAAATGGGACATCGACACCAACCAGTAAACACATTCAAACCAGTAAACGTATTAAAAACAGTCAGATTCACCCATACAAACAAGTCACTAAACCCATCAAAACCAGTCTGTAATCCCAGCCAAACAGACCAGTCAGTAATTCCATAATACAACAGTGAGTTGGTAAACCCAACAAGAGCAGTAACCTGCTGATTTTCAGTAGTGAATATGCAAAAATCTGTGTGTGTGTGTTAAATTAATATGTATGGACGTTCTTTGTGTGCTGCGAAAGTGTTCCCCTAATGGCCCTTGCATTATAGTCACAGCCAACCCTTCAAGGTATGCTTCAAAATTGCCATCTGTGTGTGTGTGTGTGTGTGTGAGAACTGAGTGAGGAAGAAAGAGATGGAGAACAGAAAAAAAGGAAAGAGGGTTTAAAATGGAGATGGGAAAATGGTGAAATATAAAGACATGTAGGGATATAGGATTGAGACATAGACAACGATCAGACAGAGCAGACAGATCAGACAGAGCGCGCGCACACGCACACACACACACACACACACACACGCCTGTAGTTGTCCCCCCTCCTGCCACTTTAATGGAGCAGCTCCTTTCACTCTCCAAACACTGAAAGGCAAATATTTGTTACCGATGGAGCACTAATCACTGATTGTGGTCACAGGCACAGAGGTATTCAATAAAGGCCTCATTTTCTCTTTTCCCTCAGTTCTGCTTTCCCTCGTCATTCACTCTCTCCTCTCTCTCTCTCTCTTTTCATTCTGACTCACTCGCTCAATCATTCAGCACGCTCCCTCATTCTCTCCCTCTCTCTCTCTTCCTCACGGTGTTGGCTCGCTCTAGTGCGCTCTCTTTTTTTCCTCTCTCTCTCTCTCTTTTCCTCCGGGCAGAAAGCCAGCATCTCTTTCCTGGCGAGGAGCCAACATCCTCCTGCCTCTCTTCCCCCTCTCTCCCTCCCCATCTTTCTTTCTCTGATTGATGGCCCCTCCATTTGGGAAAAGGAGGAAACAAAACAGAGAGAGAGAGAGAGAGAAAAAGAGAGCAGTAAAGCACAGACGTGCAGACACACACACACACACACACACACGTGTGAAGAAGGTCTTCAGGGTGAAACACAAACAGAGTCATAAAAGACACATGTGCACACACAGTCATAATTAAACTGGGATGGAAAACATTACACTGTCCTACAAGACAAAGATGTGGACACATATACACAAATACAGGGAAATTCACAGAATCACGCACACACACACACACACACACACACACACACCTTTTGAAGGAAGCAAAGTACCGAGGCCAAGCTACACAGTGAGTGTTTATTTTTAAGCATATCACTAACATTAGTATTACAACTTTCATACTTTCTCTCTCTCACACAAACACACACACACAGTAATCTCACTCACTATCCGGTGTCCTTCTGAGTGTGGTTCCTCTTAAGGTTTCTTCCTCATGTCGTCTCAAGACATTTTCCATGTCACTCATTAGAGATTTAAATCTGCACCCAGATGTCTGTGATGGTGTTATGTTCAGTTGTTATGTACACACCCAGAACACAGCTCCTTGCATACCACGTGTATCAGGATACACTACGTTAATCAATTATCGTTAAGCAATATAGTACAGTCACTCCAGAATTATCAGCACCCTTGGTTAAGACGGGTAAGAAAAATATCGAAAATGTTCTTACTGGTTAATTAGCGTAATCGCACCTTGAATTTATGACAGAAATCTAACGGAAGTCAACTGTTTGTAAGAAAATCTAATATTAAGGCAAATAAAGATAATATTAATATTATCTGTGCGTATGAATAATACGAGCTATAAACATAGCTGCCCAGGTTGTCCATGGGAGCCTAAATGAATGGTTTTTTTTTTTCATCCATCACGGGCTGCTTGTGATGGTGCAGTAAAATTCTCAAATTTGATTGGTCAGAATGTGTGGATTAATTTTATATAACCGCACAGCTTGGACAGTAGTTCCGGCTGTGTCAGGTTTGTATTAATGCGCTTCTCCAAATACTTTATTGTTTCTATAGTAACAGCTCATATACAGGGACTTGTATGGCCGACACTCTACACAATATAAGCCTAATAATAACTGATTTTTAAAGTGTTGTTGTTTAACAAAGAAAATGGTATAAGGCATAAGTGTATGAAGATTTCTGTTAGTAGATGTTTATTTAATATTTGTGGAAGGAGTCTCAAGTGTTAGCTTTTTGTAAGTCAGTAAGTACACACGTGCACACATGCAAACACACTGCAGGGAATGTGCAGTTACTCAAGTCCTTCTGATCAAACAAACAGACCGATTATGCTAAATGGCTGCCTCGCACATGCACAAAACACACACACACACTTCCCATTGAGTCTCTTATGCTCTCTAGCTCTTTCACACAAACATTTCCATCACATTCCAGAACAGTGACATCACTTCTGCTCTCAGACTCATTATTCACAAATGAGCTCCATGTCTCACACACACACAAATAAACAGACTGCAAAGTGCCATTTTGACCTTTCAAGGTGCCTCCTTCCCATTTAAAATAAAGAGAGAGAGAGAGAGCGCAACTGATAGAAAAGGAGAAAAGTGCAGAGGAAGACAATGAAAAGTAGGAAAAAATAAGAAAAGAAAAAGGGGAAAAAATGAGAGGAGGGTATTATCATTTATGAGCAGGGATGCAACTAATAATTATTTTGATAACTGATTCATCTATCTGGGTTTTTGTGGTTAATCAATTAGTTGGATTATTTCGAAAATATACTAACTACCAAAAATGATTATTAAAATTATTTTTTGCATTTCAAACAGTACTATCAAATCAACTAATACTACTACATTACTGATATTTAACAGACAATCTGTCACAGCATGAGAATAGTATCAAGTCAACGAAATGAGTTACTACTCGTTTTACTGGTTCCTACTTTTTTGCAGCTAGACTATATGTCCAAAGGTTTGTGGACACCTGACCATCACACCCGTATGTGCTTGTTAAACATCCTATTCCAAAAGCCTCTCATTTGCTGCTATGTCAGCTCCAAACTTTTGAGAAGGCTTTCCACTAGATTTTGGAGCGTGGCTGTGGGAATTTCTGCCCATTCACCAACATGCATTAGTGATGTCAGGCATTGATGTCGGGCAATAAGGCCTGGTGCACAGTCGGCATTTCTATTCATCCCAAAGGTGTTCAGTGGGGTTGAGGTCAGGGCTCTGTGCAGGCCACTCGATTCTTTCACTCCAAGCTTGGCAAACCATGTCTTCATGTAGCTCGCTTTGTGCAAAAACTAAAAACAGAAAATACTGGATGTGTTAGAAAAGATAACACATGAAATACATTCATCATTATTTGTCGTAGTAGTAACACTAACTAACTACATTGTAACTTTGTTGCATAGCAACAAAACACTTCTGGTGAAACTACTTTTGTGGTGGAAGAAATAACCCATATTAAATATAGATATTTCAAACTATGTCCATCATTTCTTTGCTAACTCTTTTCTTTCTTTTGTAAACGGTTGTATTAAAGCAACAGAACACTTGAGACCGTGTGTTAACGTGCTAGTTAATGAGTTATTCATGTGAACACACTCCTTCTCATGTTCTTTCGCTTTTTTTTTGTATTTGGAATAAAACAGAGAGAAAATAAAATGAGTCGAAGATAAGACAGAGAAAAGAAGATGTAGAAAAGAAAGAGGTGAAGAAAGTGAAAAGTGAGATGTAGGGTGTGAGTAAAGCAGAAATACATGAAAAGAGAGAAAGGAGAAATGGAAATAAAAAAAGAGGGTGACAGAAGACAAAAGAAGAGAGAAAGATAGAAAAGGAAAAATGAAGAGAGAAACACAGACAGAAAGAAAATGGAAATTATATCAGAGCAAAAGAGAAAGAGAGAAATGGGGGGGGGTCCTGTTAGGAGGCAAATCAATTTGTTGTAACACACACACACACACACACACCTGCATCTCTAATGAGAGCAGAGAGCAGTGAAAGGCATCCACAGTATAAACCTTCATACTGGCTATACTCTAGACACACGCACACACACACACAGAGTGAGAGAGAGAGATAAACACGTCTGAGCATGCTCACACACTGTGGTGGATGCCAGCACAGACAGACATACTCACACACAGACACACAAACACAAAAATAAATGCCAACATAGGCTCAAACAAGCGCACACACACTCCCATACACACACGCCCATACACACACAGCCTGCTCTGCATCATGTGACACATTAGACTGATAGAACAGAGAGGAGAGGCAGCTGCTGGCAGACAGCACAGAGAAATTCACCCTCTTTCTCTCCATCTGTCTCTCTCTCTCTCTCTCTCTCCATCATGTTCTATTCATCTCTCCTGACACACACACACACACACACACACATATACACATGAGAGAGTGAGAGAGAGAACTGGAGTGATTATAGTGTTGTGTGTGTGAGTGAGTGTGTGTTTGGAGTGGGGGGAGTTTTGAGGTCATTTCCATCCACCAATGACCAGCTGATGTGGAGGAAGAGACATGTCTCTGTTAGAGCTGTACAGATTCATCGATTTGAATCTGTTCACTCGACTCAGTAGGGTCTCAGTGAGCAATGATGGACACAGGGATGACAACAGCAACCAGGAAAAGTGTGCTAATTTGCACAGGAGCAGAGATTTGCTGCTTCATACCATTACAAAGGGTCAGTGGTAGTACAGTGGTTAAGGTATTGGCCTACTACTCAGCAGGTCATGAGTTCAAATCCCAGCATTAATCAGCTGCTGGGCCCTTGAGCAAGGTTCTTAACCTTCAACTGTTCAGTTGTATAAATGTGAAACGTAATGTTCTTTCACATCTGTTAATCACTCTGCCAAGTGTAAATAGATCATGTCAACCCAGTTTGCAGATTTCATAGGGATACAGGTGTTCAGTTGCCATGATATCCTTTATACAGGATGTGACATATAACAAATTCAACATACACATCCTGTTAGACTGTTTATCACCTGTGTCTTTTCTACTAACGCCGTGTTCTTTCGGCCTGTGAGTGATTAGCTTAGCCACATCCCAAACTGACTATGCTAAAAGACAGAAAAACTTCACTTATTCCCTCAGGCTCATTCTGAAGAATGTTTCTGGTTATGCGATTCCATTTTCTGCATGAACCCAGATTCTGCATGAACCTAGACTGGGCCAACATAGTAATTTTTTTTTAAATTGCAGAGGATTCTCATCATATAATCTGACACAGAGAACATGTAATCTCACAGTCTGGTATAGAATTCAGCTATTATTTTATTATGATCATCTTATACAATGTGACAAGTTGTAATCTGCTGAAATCGCACAGTGTAAAACTGGCTTTCGATGCAACATTTTCCACACAGTTCACCTGTTATTCATCTTATGTTTTTCCTCCTGTTTTCATCCTCTCTCTATGTTTCTCGGTGCCCGGCTGCTTTAAATGCATGGATTATACAGTATATTCATACATCAAGGAACTGTGAATCATAAGGTGAAAAGTGTATCATCTCTAAAAGAAAGATACAGACACATGCACCTTTTGCAAAAGAAAATTAGAAAAAAAGAACTAAAGTCATCTCTTAATCCCAGGACCAGCTTACTCTCCAGGGTCTGTGTGTTATTCTCTTCTGGGTCCACTGACACACATTTCTCATATATGTTTCTCATCGGTATTTAAAACTGCGTCATCTTGACCTACATTCAACGTGATGTTCTGCTCTGCACTTGGAGCCATCCTCACCACACTGAGCCATGTTATCCCATGCTGCCAACAAGCTCCGCTCCACCATCGCTAAACACGCACATCATTTCATCACAAACCTCAAGACTCCCGGAGTAAAGCATCAATCAGCTGAAGAATGCGATAGAGCCCAACATCCGGCACATCCGCCACTGACAATGAGCTGGAAAGCAGGAGGAAATGAGGGAGAAGGGAATATGTGTGTGTGTGTGTGTGTGTGTGTAGAATCAGGAGTTGGGTCTTGAGGAACACACACTCATACACTATTCGAATGTCTCTACAAGATCAAAGCTGTCAGAGATATATATATATATATATATATATATATATATATATACTTGTGGGGACATTTGGTAACCACCATGACATAAACACACACACAAACACACACACATACACACTTACCTGTTTGTGCATCTCTATGTTAAGTCCATAGGACATCTCATAGTACTGCAAACACAGAGAAAGAAAGGGTCTTCACTCAACACTGCATCTAATGAACATGATTAATGAATACATCATCAATCAAATTAAAGCCTCTCTAACTTGACAAGGACAAATGACAATCTATACATAGAGAGAGAGAGAGAGAGAGAGAGAGAAAGACAGGGAGAGAGGGAGAAACAGAGACAGAAGGAGTAAGAGAAAGGCTGAGACTTTAAAAGCCTGTTAGTAGATCATTTATCTGTAATAAGGGCATTTTTAACCCCATCACCCTGGCTTCCCGGCGGCAGGATGAAATCTACACTGTCTTTAGAGAATTGCTGATTTTTTCAGCTCTCTGAGTGAGAGAAATGCAGGTTGTTTCCACACGCCAGTGTGTCAGTGTGGAGAGTTTCTGTCTGTCATCACACTGCTGTTCAAATTTGTATAAAAACATATAGCTTGTTACACTGCCTGGTGACATGCTCACTCTGTCATCTTGTATGGAGATTGATTTTTGTCATGTATAAAATTATGATTTCAAAGTGTTTTGAGTCTTTCAGCTTTGGCAGGTCGCACCACAATCAATCAGAGCATCTGATTCAAATGTGTAAAAACCATAGCCGTGTTTTACCAGCAGGGTGAATCAAAGTGTCTTCTAACTTTGTGCAGTCACCCTGCGTTCACACTACGAGGCGACGAGTTGCTCATGCCGCTTGTAGTTTATGCACTCATGTGGGTGTGTATATAGCTAGGGTAGTAGCTATATATAGCTTTTAAAGCTAAATATTTAAAAACAAATTAAATAATGCACTAATCAGTATGGGGGCACGGTGACTTAGTGGTTAGCACGTTTGCCTCGCACCTCCAGGGTTTGACTCCTTCGCCCTGTGTGCATGGAGTTTGCGTGTTCTGCCCGTTCTTCGGGGGTTTCCTCCGGGCACTCTGGTTTCGGCAAAGTCATGCATTGTAGGCTGACTGGCATCTCTAAATTGTTTGTGGTGTATGAATGCGTGTGTGTGTGAGATTGTGCCCTGCGATGGGTTGGCACCCCATCCAGGGTTTCCCCTGCCTTGTGCCCTGAGTCCCCGGGATAGCCTCCAAGCTCCCTGCAACCCTGTGTAGGTTAAGCGGTACAGAGAATGGATGGATGGATGAACTAATCAGTATGAAAACTGATGAGATTTAGGAACTAACTGCAGGCAGGAACTAAAGTTGTGAGTGAGGAACTGAAGAAACGCTGGCCTACATGTACCATGAGTTTGGTCCAAGGAATCATTTGAGCCAATTGTTTGAATTTGTCACTTTAAGATGTCATACCCAATTAGCAAAGAATTGAGAAAATTTCAGTTGAAATGTCGCTTTGTTTCCTGTTGCTTTTACTGAAATTGCAGCAAACAAATTAAAAATAGCAATAGTAAATAGTAATAACACCAATGATGAACTGACAAACTGACTATTATTTACAATACTATGCCATTTGGGCTGCAATTGACAACTCTGAGCAAATAATTATCTGCGTAGGATTCCTTTATCCTACGCAGGATACAGGATCCTACATTTAAAGATGTAAATGTAAAAACTAAATGTACTTGGTAACTGCTGTAAATGCTGTAATCTCACACCATGCTGCTCTGTTAGTTCTAGTCTATTTGTGTCAGAGATGTGCAGAACCACTAATGAGGTCACTAACTCTATCTAAAATGCAGCACAGGGAACAAATCTATCACTTCTGATCACTTCCAATGCTGTATTTTTATTACACAGCCTGCATTCCCTGTGTATTTCATTATCTGATCTGTGTATTTTGTTCTCCCACCTGTCAAATACTTTAGGCATGAGCCACTAGCTAAAACACAGAGCAATAAATATACACACCAAGGCAAGCGGACGCCCCCCAGATGACATCACTGATATAACGGAGTTTAAAATATGACAATACGGAGAAATACCAAAACATCTCCCATTAGTCACTAGCCAGCTATAGTGTGCATATTTTACACGTTTCATATATATACACAAAAGAGGGACCTGTGTGTGTGTGTGTGTGTGTGTGTGTGTGTGTGTGTGTGTGTGTGAGAGAGAGAGAGAGAGAGAGAGCATGATATAAAGTAAGGAAAAGAGAGTACAGAAAGTAAAGAGAGTGTGGGAAAAAAGTGAGAGCAAGCAGAATGAGAGGGAGTGAGACAGAAAGAGAATGATAAAGAGAGATTAAGAGAGAATGTGTGTGTGTGTGTGTGTATGTGTGTTTCTGCATTTGTGTGTGTGATGAATTGGTCTTGGTGACACACTCAGTCTCAGCAGGCAGACAAGCAGCACAGTGTGAGTGATGGAGATGAAATCTGACTCAACTGCTCTCTCTCTCTTTCTGTCTTTCCCTTTCTTCCTTTCTGTCACACCCACACTCATTTGCTCCCTCACTCTCCCTCACACACACGCACTCCCTCGCTCGCCACACTCGCTCCCTCCCTCACGCCCCCACTCGTCTCTCCATGTGCGATTCAACTCAGCACTGCTCTTTTTCTTCCATTTCGCACACTTGATCATTTCTCACTCTGTCTCCTTATCTGTCTCTCCTGCACAGCTCCTCTGATCCCTCCTTGCTTTTCTCTCCATCTCTCCTGCTCTATCATTATATAAACTCCATTTCTCTCACATCATCTCGGGCTTATACCCCTGCCATCCTCTCACGCCCCTCTTTTTTTTTTTTTCCTCCCTGAAAATTTCTACCTTAGTGACCTGTCTTTGTCATGAGAGGAATGCTGTTCTCATATCAAAAACACAAGAGGCAAACAAAGGAGCATAATTTAGATTTTGAAATAAATCTAAGCCACACAATGAATCCATTTTACATCTTAATGAGTGTGTATTGTGCTCAAATTCACTGAAATATAAACTCATTTCAGGAATACTGACAAGATTAAATTTCATGTAACTCCCTCCTTTGGATTTAATTCAAAGTAGTTTTATTGGAACGACCATAATTGGTTATAGGATTCCCAAAGCTAGAAGTGTTCCGTATTCCATTAAAAGTATTCCTAAAAATAACAGGAACAATATTTCCAAAGGTAGACGTTTGGCAGACGTTAGCTGAAACTAGCTGTTTTGAAACATAATATCCATACAAATACAGTAATTCCCTTCAAAGCCACGACGCCAATACACACTCCGCTCTGGAAAACCTGAATGCTTACTATTGACCATACACGTGTTACTATAACTACCATTTATCTATAAATTCTAGGTGCATGTATTTTTCTGTATCTTGATATGTTTTAAACATTTGATATGATTAATCCTGATAGTTCTTCCTCCTTCAGTGAGACTGAAAGGCACAAGGAAACATGAAAGGTAGAAAGAGAGTGAGTAAGAAACACAAAGTGCAAAAGAAATCTCTTTAGATATGAATATTTCTAAATAACAAAACGAAACGTTGCAACTTTTTCCCAGTACACAATGGGCTTCAATAATCAAGCAATCAAGCTGTACACAAAGAAGAGTCGTTGGCAAGTCGTTTGCAAGAACTAAGTCGTTTGCAAGAGCATTTACACAAGAAATGTGGCATTAAAATAAAATAAAATCCAGTTAGTTCTGGAAAATATTTGCATCCTACAACAGCTATGTTGACAAATCATATAATGAGTCACTGCAATTTTATCTGTGGGTTTACCAATTACACTGTCAAGTTTAATTCACTTATTTATTTCAATTTCATGCACACATTTAATGGAAATTTGCGAAAATCGTTCGTTTCATATTAATGACCTGAAAAAAAAGCAATCCAAACCAAATCCATACACTAAGACAAATAACACTAGCCATTCAATGAACAAAAGAAATGGTGCTCTGTAAATGAGGAAGAGTGTATGTGTGTCTATGCTAGCTGATGCTCTGCAGTGGCTGAGGTGCATTACTGGACGATTTAGTGCAAGCCGCACCTAGGAGGTGCTCTTTCACCATTTTGTCATTTTCAGCTCTCTGTGAGCTTTGCTTTATATTGAGTTTTATGGCTGTCTAAATGAATGAAAAAGCAGTTGAAAAAGCAGTTGTGCCATGAACACGTTCGGTCTTTTACTCGTTACTGACATTTAGCAACATACACACATGAATACAAAGAATACCAGCCAAATATATTTGTAAATCTAGCAGGAATTTTAGTTCAGCACATGTTCTGAACTGCTACAGCCATGTTATAAATATTGGTACACCAACTGTACTGAATCTTTACACTCCTGGTTGTTAGTTGTTATATATTGACTATAGTTCTGATCTCTCTCTCTCGTGTCTGCACACACACCACACACTGCAGGTCTGAAAGCGTATAATACAGTAAAAGCACTGAGCACTACAGCCCCTATCTTATTGGTAATAGAGTGTGAAGTCTTAAACACACTTCCTAATGGCTCGGCCCTGTTCAGCAGCCTTGAGTGGGGCCAGAGCCATCAGTCAGACTCCCCTGCAGCAAAACCCCTCTGCCACCCCGCCTATAGAACGACCTTCAAATCCACATTAACGCTTTATACCGTGGCTGTGTGGCCCTGTACCTGAACTCTGTGGCACAGCCACAGCAGATATGTAGTGTAAAGTATTAAAAATGTTTGTATGACATTGATCCTATTTTATATTAAATATTAGGCATTCATCATTCACAGCCATTCACAGTTAACTCTAGGGTTCTGCAGAAATTCTCTCTGAATTTGAAATTCAAAACAGAAGGAAAAGCAGCATTTCTTACACCTGAAGTAATGTCCTTTTGAATTAATCAACACTTAAACTCATTGTCAGTTATCCAGGTGCTTGAGTGTAGGCGGCAGTGCGCTAGTTTTAGAATAATAAACACCAGATTCATCTTAAATCTCATAATGCACACTATTAATGTTTGTAGGAGGCTGGCTCTATGTGTAGTATATTTCACAGAGACAGAAAGTGAAAAAAAAAAAAACAGCCAACCAGAAAATTGGTTAATTCTGTCTCTGTCAGAGGAAGGTGCTACACTACACGCAGTTTCTGTCTAAACCCTAGAGAGCTGCCAAGGAAAACAGCACTCGCCCAACGTGGGGCTCGAACCCACGACCCTGAGATTAAGAGTCTCATGCTCTACCGACTGAGCTAGCCGGGCTGTGAGTGCCCCCAACACATGCCATTACTAATCATATCAACCACACATCATGCCTTAACTCGCATTTTTCCGTTATTTGTTCTCCTACAAATTGTGTTTAAATTCTTGGTTTAATTATGTATTAATGTGCAACGTTCAATGATTAAGACCAAACCAGGGGTCTTTATATATCTGAAACAAAAAAGAAACTTTAGCCGTGGTGTAAGAAAAAAAATCAGAAATAATACTTGAGTAAAAGATAGAGATACTTAATTAAAAGTGCTACTTTTTTGGGAAAAAAAATGTTTTAATCAAACAATAGTAAGTGAAAGTAAAAACATTTGTTTTTTAAAGTCCTCAATGTCTATGAGTGCTATTAGTTACTATTAGCATTAGCATAGTAATGTGAATGGCTTTGCTTTTGTGTGTGTTTTAAAAAGAGCATCTTATAAATTGTTTATATTTTTACTTATATTCATTTTACTTCATTACTTTTCTACAACAATACTATTTCACTTCCAGTACAATGTTAGTTTAGTTTACAAGGTATTTTAGGATACAGCTCAGCCCTGACTGCTACAAACTGGGTTATTTTTTAACTTAGCTAGACTCATGTTATTGCTGTGTTCGACTCAGAAGTGCAAAGTCACAAGTCAGAATTCTCTCATTTTTGACCTCACTGTTCAGTTCAGCTACAAAATGGGAAAAACAAGGATACCTCTATGTTCATTTTTCGTTATCAACAATCCAGCCAGCTAACGTTAGTGATATGAGTAGTGTATATTTAGCTCATCAAAACAGCTAACTGTTTTATGTTTGTAATAGATTTAACAAGCAAATATGTCTAAAGCATAGCTTCCCAACTGTGGCCCTGGAGAACCACTGGTCTTGATAAGTTTAGTGTTTTCTCTGCTCTAACACACCCACTTCAATTCAGGAAGGGCTGCTAACTAGCTGATTAATTAAACCAGGTGTATTTGGGAGCAGGGAAACAGGAAAGGGGGTACTCCAGGACCAGGGCTGGGAAACTATAATCTAAAGGAAACACTTGTATACATACATTGCAACTCATTTTAAAGTACAGAAGTGCGAACTTGTTTACTGTTGATGCTGTGAGGAGCCATATTGATATGACGTTATGTGCTAAACTCGGGGTTGAGGACACCTTCCCAATTTTCTGAGAAGGAATTTCAAACTGAGCGGACGTTTTCTTTGGTTTTTCCATAGTCTGAGATTGCAATTCCAGAAATTCCCAAGCTTTAGTCAAAAACAGCATTAAGGAATTAGAAATGTGAAATTCATTACATTAGTAGTTCTAACTATGTCTCTTATATTACCATAGGCTATGGATTTTTATTTATTTATTTTTAAATAGCCTTGTTGACACAAGATTTGCATTTGAGGAGTTTTCGATTAAGTTTAGACTTAAATACTGTTTTCTAACAGTAATAAAACTGATAAACAGTAACTACACACATTGTCAAAACAAACGTACTTAACCTAGTTAGCAAGCAAGTGCAATATGTTTCTCTACATCTGAAGTAGAGCTCCTAAAGAAAATTCTTTATTTACTGGCAAAGTTTATGTCAGTTTCCTTCTCTAAATGAGGACATGGACCCAAATGAAATGAGCTGTGCTTTGGTGTATTTTATAAGTTAACCTCAATTTTATTTTAAAATCCCAGTAGGCCTCCTTCATCCAGTTATAAATTAGTTATGTGAATGTTATGAGGGATTGTAGAGAAATGTAGAAGAAAAAAGTGAAATATTTGACCAACATGCCTTATTTGTCATACATACGGTATAAAATAAAAGCATGTATGCCTAGTGTATTTACTTTGTAACTACTTTTGCTGCTTCACTACATATGTTGGTCAAATATTTCACATTTCCTAACAATCTCTCATTACCTTTGCATAACTAGTTCATAAACATATAGTACTAGGTGGGGCCGTAAAATAAAATTTCAGGTTGTCTAAGAAATCTGGACTCTCTTTGGACTGTATTCATGTAAAAATATTTGTATTTTGTTACTTTAAATCACATGATTTTTTTTTTGGTCACATTCCTGCTATCTCTTATTCGTACTCATACCTGTACATACACATTTGAAGGATCCCAAAGGATATGAAGGTAGGATACATTGGATAGGTTGATATACAGTCAGGTCCATAAATATTGGGACATCGACACAATTCTAACATTTTTGGCTCTATACACCACCACAATG
>CM075013.1:16592572-16625944 GCA_037576675.1 Pangasius sanitwongsei | reverse complement strand
CCATTGTGGTGGTGTATAGAGCCAAAAATGTTAGAATTGTGTCGATGTCCCAATATTTATGGACCTGACTGTAAATCTTTGAATATAATAAAAATTGCCTGGGACAATGAGACTTCCAGTGTAGTGAACTAAACATGATGGGTGAAGTACTGAAATCTGCTAAAATCAGGGTGGCAGGATGTGGCATTGTGGGATTTATTGGGCTCATAATGACCACCCACTACCTCTGTTAAGTTACATAATCCACCTTGCATGTCACATTCTCGTTGTTTTTGTGTATGTGTGTGTGTTGGGTTGGGAGCAGATTGCACACGGCATGCGGTGGATGTAGCTCGGTTCGGCACGGCTAAGCCTGCCACCATGCCGATGCCGCAGTGTGTGCATGGATATGTGTGTGTACACACACAGTCTAAGGGGTCCTACAGTCTAATGAGTGTGTTAAGTGTCCTCTGGTTCAACTTGGCAGCTGTTTGCTGTCCGAATGTACTGCTGCAATACATCCGGCTGTGATGCTGAACATTCATCACTTAACGTGTGTGTGTGTGTGTGTGTGTGTGTGTGTGTGCGCGTGTGTTTGGCCACCGCTGGGGCATATACAGGTTTGCTCACAAAGTCCCAGCAATAGAGTAGTGTTTCATTTAAAAAAAAAAAAAAAAAAAAAAAAAAAGAAAAAACTTGATGATTTATATAATGTTTACATATTAAAAAAATCATTGAAAGAAGAAAAAAATTAACATTTGGTAAAAATAAATAAATAAATAAATAAATAAATAAATAAATAAAAATAATAACAACATTTTAGAATTTTAAACATTAAGTATGAAATTATATATCAAATCACCTGCTTCCAGTCAGTTTGCAATTCAATTTGTGGATTTAATATCCACAATATCTTAGAAAAGCAATACTGTGACATAATTTATCACAATATTGGTCTTATATCATAAAACCCAGCACTACACTGAATGTGAACCAACATTAGTAAAAGCGTATAAAGCTTTTTCCACAATTCCTGTTTTTAATCTGTTTGGAGTAGTCAAACTTACCAGATAGAGAAGCAACCCAGTGACTTCCATTCAACCAGAGACACTTTTAGTAATCAAACTAACAAATGCACTTAAGCTGTGTTTAATTAGCTCTCACCGCAAATCCAAATTATGCGACGATTTTTAAGCAGTTACCACTACTTAGTAACATATACACAACACGACTGTGTCGAATATAAGATTACATTAACAAGACAGATTTAGACCATACAGATCTCAATCAGTTGATGTTAATTTGCATTAAATGAAGTCGTGCGCCACTAGTATTACTAAGGGTTGTTTTTGAAACTCTGTATGTTGTGATGTTACACAGTGGACAATATGAATAAGAATATGAACTATGAATGTCCTATAATCTCATAGAACCTGGAAGCTGTTGTGGCTGATGCAATGTGTGTTCCTGACAACAACTTCCCTCATCACCTTCCTCTCAGATCCTCTCGTACACACCAGAAGAGAATAATCCTCAAACATATTTCTAACCTAGTGACTTAGTGATCATTTAAGGAGCAAGCGCCTGCCCATCAGACAATGAGCAATTACAAATTCTGATGGAATTAAAGCCTTCATCTATGTAATCATAGTTAAATGCTACAAAAATGAGAATTGTCTGTCATGTGTAGGCATGTCATATTGCATAATTATTGAAAGTGATAAGAAAAAAACAGAAATGATCAAGCAGCATTTCCACATTTTAGTTGGGAGTCTAAAAATTGGCAGGGCTGCATTCTAGGGGTTGGTGCTCACAGCAAGCAGCAAAAAGAATGTAATACTGTGGTTTGTGCATACTTAATTAAATAATCAGATATTAATAGCAGTAGCAACATAATAGCACCAGTACTTTTACAGTACTAGGTGCAGACATTCTGAAGATCAGATGCCTCTCAGCTAATCCCTGTTTTAATCTGCACTAAACTACAAGGCAGAACTAGTTGCCATGACCTCACAAAAAATACTGCTCTAAAAACTGTATACAAGGAGTCATCTGATTTTTTTTTCATAACTAGGCTTGTGCAATGTAACAATTTTATCGTCCCTTCTTTTTTTTTTCTTTACCATGATATCCATACCTGCCAATCTTTACGCATTTTATGTAGGAGCTCTGCAATTTAACATCAGAGTATAGTAGTAGTAGTTATCTCCCAAAAAGGTTAAATATGCCTACAATGAAGTGGCAGTTACAAATCATGTTAATGGCGATATTAATTAGAAAGTGATTAAATACGCTGTTTTTTTGTTTGTTTTTTTTAACCGGCTGTCTCCTGCTCAGTCCTGCTCAGAGTCACTCTTGAGACACTTTGAGAGCAGTACAGCAAAAATGTCAGCTATCTGGACATTACACAACTGATTTGTAAAAGGATTATATTGAAATGTACTGTTCAGTTTTTTTTTAATTGTTTACTGTGCATTACTGTAGAATCACTTAAAAATCTATTGCTCTCTATATTATCTCTATGCTCATTTTCCTCTTTTTTTTTTAGGCTAGCCATTCTGGATGATTAAATCTTTTAGTTCAATAATTTAAAATGGAAAATCGCAAGCAGGGTAAAAGATAGAATCCAAACACAGTCTTATTAGTTGAGGGTTTAAAATGTTGCTCAGTGGCCCAGTTGGTCATTCTCTGGTATCCCTGGGATTGAGCCTTTTTCTAATCATTGTCTTAGTATCAACTGTTGTAAGTTGTAAACTTGGAATTTGGCATAGACACAGTCCCAGCTCTGATTCATACACAGAACTCATTAGTTGTAACCAACTCCCAGTATACTCCTATACTCAGACCAGAGGGAAAAAAGTCTTCTAAAAACACCTGTTGTTTTGTTTTACAGCCAATAATAAGATATGCACCTGGATTATCCATAGGATCCAACAAAAAAGTTGAGTGTGTGTGTGTTGTTGTTATTTGTTTTTAACTCATGTGGATGGTAGTCTGCAGTGAGATCATGGGACAAAGAAGGGCCACACTGATTAACAGGGGAGTGTATTGGACAGGCCATGGTGCACAGCCACTACTTTCCAATGTGTTTACAGTGTTCATTTATTCATCCTAAGTAATGCTTTATCCAGGTCAGGGTCACTGTGGTAAATTACTAATGTGTTTATATTTTACGAAATAGAACCAACTAGGTTTGTTAGAAAATGTTGTGCAAACAAAAATAATAACTGCTGGAGCTGGCAGAGTTGGTAAGGCTCTCTGTAGGAGCGGGTGAAAGTAGGTTTTAAAAAAACAACTGAGGCTATAGAATAGTAATAAAGACAAATTGGCAGGGGTTTTAAATGGCATCCACAATGATGTGGTTAACAAAAGATCATGAAAGAGAAAAAAGAGTAAATCATGCTATTTTCCTAAATATGTGGCTGGTATGGTAAATTTACAATCCTCCACGCGGTAAGAACTGGAAGACAATTTTAAAACGTTGTGGTGTTAATGAAATAAAACAAACTCTGAATGCAACTGCAGTGATTAAAATATGATACAAAGCAAAGAAATCATCCTACTATTAGCACATTTTAAAAAAAAAATCGATTGCATTTTTGGATGAAACATATGGAGAATAAAAAGCCCACAATGAAATGACAAATTTTAATTTCAATATATTCTACACACACTCCAGCTATATAAATGTTTACTGAGGACTAAGCAGTTTTAGAACCACTCTTATTCCTTCCTCCCTCTCTCTACCTCACTTTATCGTTCCTCTCCCCTAATCATTATTTCTCCCTTACCTCAGCTCTCTCTGTGCTTTTACGTTATTTATCCCTCTTTTTCTCACTGCCCTCAATCTAGCCGTATTCATCCCTTTTTTTCTTTTCCTCTTTTAGTGCTCTGTTTTGAACACCCATCTCTCTCACACTTACATTCTCTCTATCTCTCCCCTCCTTCTCTTTCTCTCTCTCTGTAGGCGTGAGGGCAATCTGTGGCAGTAATGTTCCTGAATAGAGCTGAGAGTGTCAGTGTGAATCAGACGGATGAGCTGGCCAGGGGAGTTACAGTGCAGAGCAGTGCATTAATCGCCCCCTTCCACCCCTCCTCCTCCTCTCTCTCTCTCCCTCTCTCTCTCTCTCTATCTCACCCTCTATCCTTGACCACCTCAGAACCATGACTGCACCAGTGAACCCAAGTGGTCGAGTGACCATGCATACCACTTTCATTATTAGCAGTAGACTGACATCACACCTGTCATGTGCGCACACACACACACACACACACACACAGGCATTCCTTCATGTTAACACTTAGATGAGAGCCCTGTTTGTGGAATAAGGAAGGAATAAGGAAGAAATTTAAGTCAAGCAGATAATTTTGAACCTAATCTCTATCACTGCTTCTTGCGCATAATGAGCAAGAATTTCAGCATGTTTTCCTTTACAGAGAAAAGAATGCAAACTGTGTTTACTCTACACTCACAGAGAACAGAAGGCTAAGCGCAGTTTAAAACATGAGATTATATCGTGCAAATTCAAAGTAATTTTCTGTCCACGCTTACTGTTCAGTTACTTATCTTAAAACGTATTACTCATGAACTACTATGAATTGTTACGTTACGACAGTTAAATTAATGCACTATGTACTGTAGTTACGAGAATGAGAAATGTCTGAACCTACCGATGGATCCAAAGAGTTTGGGGCTTAAATATGAAGTTAGAATCATGCCATTTAGAAATCTAAAGACAAATATCTGAATTTGAATGTTACTATTCTAAATTTGCATCATACCATCTGAAATTGAGTTTTGTGGCTTGCTTAAAGGTGTGATTCAGCAATTGAAATTCTAAATTACATACGCTTATAAATAGTTTCTACAAAGTCTTGCTATTCATTCCCTTTCAAAATATCTCCCCAGCCAAGATTTATGGTATGAAAAACCTTTCTGTCTTCTTTTAATACAACAGACACCAAAGTAAAATGTTCTAAATTCAATTCATCTGGACAAGGGGAGAGAGGTTATGTGTTCCACTTGCCTGCAAGTTCCCCGGATGTGATTTTGAAAGCAAATCTAAAAATGTGATTTAATAAAGAGACTGAATGTTTTTTAGAAATGGATTCTATGTGAACGTTCATTGCTCAAGTCAACATTCAGTCACACACCATTAAGCAAGTAATTCAGTTTTATATTTTAGATTGCTCTTTTGCAAATCATGAAATTTAATTTCAGTTCAAAATTCTATTTCAAATGGAAGAATAATATTCAAATGAAAGACTTTTTCATTTAAAGTGCAATTTCTAATGGCATGATTCTAATTCCACAGTTACACTAGTTTTAGAGAAATCCTCATATAAAAACATACTTTGCCTATTATTAATTAAATAATAATAAAAGTATCATCCCCTTACAACCTATGTATGATAATGAAGCAACAGTTCAGACAAATATTTAATTCACATCTGTTTTTGAAAACTGTTCCTTTAAGCCATTAGAAGAAAATTATTCTAATTCTTCTCATTTCTGAGTGTCATATACATACATGATGCTTAAGCGGGTGATGTGTAGAACGATATAATCTAGTAACTGTATTTGAACTTTAGTCTTTCATAGTGGACTCATACTTTTGAGCCCTCCCGCATCACTAATGTAGTTGTAGCCAGTTGATTTCTGACTATAAAAGTTGACGTGATGGTCATGAGATTTTAAGGATGAATACACAACAACGTGCTGACACTATGGTCTCATATAAACCACTAATCCACCATCTCTAATGAGGCTGAAGTACTATTTCATGCCTGTCACCAAATAAATCATTCATTGAAAGAAAAAAAAAAACAAAACAGTCAGTTCAGGAATGGGAGAGGGCAAGCGATGATGAATTATAAATGCATGAAAATAAAGGCAATGGCTGTCGAAACAAGTCTTGGTGTACATGACAGGTTTAACTGGCTAAATATAGCCCGCTGGGCTAGCTGCTTTTTCAGAGTGCTTCACATTATTTACGTGCCTGTGCTTGTGATCTCTATCTCCCTCCCTGCCTTTCTCCTTGCTTTTTTCATCCGTTTCTGTCACACTCTTTTCTTCTTTGTCTTTTTTCATCTCTCATTCAGCCTACTGTCACATTCTCACTCGTCTCCATTCCTCTTACTCGTTCCTCTTTTCTCTCCCTCTTCTCTCATTTATCACTTGCACTTCCTCACTATACATTCTTCTTCCTTCTTGTCCTCTCTACAGATCACAGTGAAAACACACAGTGACACACAGCAGTGAATATACATCAACACGCACACGGCACACATTAGGACTCAGAATAAATGTTTTAATTCCCGTTACATATGCATGGGGTTTTCTATCCAGCTATTTTATACAAATTGTGGAAATGTTAAATAATCTGAATGGAAAAGGCAGAAACGAAAAATGCTTAAAAAAAAAAAAAAAAAAAGCTTGGCTGATTTGGGAAAGTTGGTAGAAACAACCATGAATGTGAGGGGCATACGTCACATATTTCAGTGCTGTATCTAGATATATCTAAACATATACACAGGGGACACTCATGATCTGTTTGGACTAACAAAGAAACAAAAGTTTTCATCATTTAATTAACAAAAACAACATCAAACGTCACCACAAACCTGACCAGGATCAAGTGGTTACTGAAGATAAATGAATGAAGGAACAGCAAACATTGAGAAGCTCTTTTCTGTGTGTGCACAGATTAAAAACAGCCATAGAGTTTGGATAGTGCAGTCTGTTTTAATGTAGTTAATGGAAGCCTACATTCATTCACATTTTCTTTTGCCAGAAATTCAAAAAATTTTTAAAAAATTGTGAAATATTTGAATTGAAACCCAGATTGAAACCCTGTGTTTTGCATTTGAAATGTAGATGAAAAAAAAAAGAACTGTATTTATACTAAATTGTATAAATCTTAATTGTAATATAACTAGCATAAAGTTGTTCCCTAATGAAGTAATATACTTTTTGCTTTCTGGCTTGGTATGGTGGACATCTAGGTACAGACAGTGTGGAAGAACAAATACAGCAAATGACCTTGATACTTACAACAAAGGTACACGTGTTAATATAGCTGGAGCATCATCATCAGTTGCTAGTTGCTATTACAGGTCCCTGATGATAGCCTATATATCAGGTTTAGTAGGTGTTAGATTTATCTTTGTGCTATATCTACTCTTGTGTCTTGAATCCTGTCTGCCCCCATGAAACACATATGTTCTAGCTGCAACCCTGCCCCATGCCAAAATAGAGAGTTAGACCATTTTCTCACTTTACTCGCTCACACACTATACAGGATTTGACCGAGCAAGCCTGGCCAGGACTCACCATGATGTAGTGCCTCTGCATCTCAGTCTTCTCACTGGCCAGCTTCTCACACTCCAGCTTCAGACTACGGATTGAAATAACACAACTGTTAGTTTAGGTAACAAAGAAAGAAACAGCTCTGCTCCAGACAAATATAGTTACATAACAGCTTTAGCAGCTAAAAGCAAAAAAGTCCCATTAGAAAAATGTAATTCTTGGCAAAATTAGCAAATCTAATTCATTAAATCAAGAATGAAATGCATGTAGTCTCAGAAACTCAGATACTACCTGCCTGTTAGTGCTATTGGATTATTAGGCTTGAGCTGATTGACAGCTTTATAAAATGTGTTGCATTTTTTAAATTGAATCCTTTAAGTATTGAACTTGTGACATGCAAATGCTGGGAGTGTATCCAGCTTGCCTTTTTACTGAATCTGTATTTCTTTATGAGGATAAATGCATAAGCACTTATGTTTTGTTTTCTGTCGTCTAATGACTTTTTTTTAACACAAATTTACTATTCAATATAGGTCTTCAGCCACGTTATGGGTTATGAGTAATGCCATATTAATGCCACAATTTATTTTATTTCTACTTTCTATCATACAAAATTATCACATTTTGTAGGAGTCGGTCCCTGCCTCAGTCAGAAACAAAAAATACATTTCCCATGATCCCAGCCAGCCAGAGAACTGCAGCCACATCACATGACCGATCACGAGACACAAGCAGCATATCCCTATTCACAGTAGGGACTTCTAATCAGACACACCTGTTCACAATTACACACAGTCCTTTAAATAACTTTGTGAGGTCTTGCTTGTTATTAATGCTGCCTTCAAGTCCTGTTGGAAAAATATCGTAATTACTAGGTGAATGCACATGAACGCAACCACAGTGTCGTAATTACAACTCAGGAACCTGTATTTTTCTACAACCCCCGACTTTCCGAGTTGGGGGCGTGTCAATAACCGTTAACTGTTCAGTTCTTTATTTACTTTCAGTAAGGCAAAATTAAATTCTTGTCATTGATACAAAAAATAAAAACAAAAGAAGTTTTCTCATGGTGTTTTAATTTTTTTCTAGTACCATCCATTTTTTTCCTCACCAAAACCACTTCAGAACCCACTCCACCTCATAATCACGACATCTGAATTTATACGAACGAACTTCCGAGGACTTGAAGGCAACATAAGCCACGTATCCCTGTGGTTTTGCCTACTTCTACTTTCTGTCTTTTCCTATATCAGTCCATTTGTAGATCACTCAACTCTTTGCCTGATTTTTGGTTCTAATTATTACATTGCTTTGCCAAACCCTGCATTTGCATGAGCAGTGTTGACGACGAAGTTTTCTTTTCCCACAACAGAAAACAAAGCATCATTCTAGCAGTGCAAATCAGTACAGCTTACCATCACCAGGCTTGCAAAACAGATTACATGCTGTAGCCTTGCATTTATGGAACGTCTTGCCTTGTGGAGCATGAATGTGACCTTAATTGATTTTGGGGTTGAGGCTATATTAAACTTGCTAAGTACAATAAAGCCTCAGTATGATTCAGCCTTATTTCATAGGATACAACCATCTGCCAAATTAATAAATGTAAACATAAACACAAGCTCTATTTATATAGTCCAATCTACTCAAATTCTGTCACCGTTTAGTGCAGGTCCATTTGTGATTAACATGAACACATTTAAATGTTGAACCATATTAGCTACAGTCAAGGGCCATTCCTCTTATATTTTGCTCAGTGTAAAAAGGCTCTGAAGATGTGGACTGTCCAGCAGAATTCTGAAAGAAAGGAAATGTTCAGTATCTTGATTATGCAACATTCAAGATTCTGCACTAGGTCACTACTCAAATTTAAGCAAATTTGGGATATTGCCCATGTTAACGCCTTTGTAAAAAACAAAAAAAGGTCAGCTTTGACTGGAGTCGTATCCCTTCTGTTCAGACTCAGACGAAACTCCAAAGGATTTGATCTAACACAGATCAACACAGGAGTCCATGAGAGCTAAGAAATTCATGTAAATATTTCTAAGATTCTACTTTTCTCTCCAGTTGTTGCTAAAAATGTTACTTGTAATGAAATTTCTTTTTTTTTTTATTACATTACAAAAATATGCAAAATAGAAGCATTTTCACTAATGGTTTTAGATTTTTGGACCCCACTGTACTTGTTTGTTAAAATGTATAAACAAATTATTTGTTTTTTGCTAGTTTCCAGTGCCAATTCATGAATCATGAAGTGATACTTGCTTACTCCATTCACAGCATCATTTCCAAATAATGCAATTTCTGATATACTCATCTGTTATTCTATAAACATATATACAATTTTTATAAAATTTCTGCATAGACAGACTTCAGATAAAGCAGTAATAGAGGCCAGGGATGGTGAGACTAAATCAGACTGGACTGAGAATTAAGCAGTGTTAGTGTTATGTCTGCTCCTCACCTGTGGTACTGGGCCTGGAGGAACTGGAACTCCTCTTTAATGCGGTCCAGCGTCTCCAGCACAGTGAACTTGAAGGACTGGCCAGGCTGCAGTGGAACCTGAGAGAGTGAGAGAGAGAGATAGCAGATCATCATTCATCAGTCTATACAACAGCTCTGTTATTGCTGTTATTATTATCTCTGCATATGAGGTTTGTCAGAGCAAATGTTGCTATTCAAACACCATTTGAATTTTTCGTAATATTTACACATTTAAAGGTATAAACACATATTTTTTTTATGCATCTAATGTAAGTCTATCTATAAATATTTCCTAAATTTTTCAGTCAGTTGATTTCTTTTGTCACACTGGATGCAGGACTAGTTAAATATTTTTTAAGTATCACCTTCTAATTTCATATAAAATACTAACAAATTATGTGTTCTAAACCTGATCCTGCATGTAAGTGATTTTCTGTTTTCAGCAGGTATTATCAGAGTTAGTCTTTTTCTGGGACTAAACCTCAAAAAGGAATTCTATTGGGTATACAGTGTGTTATGTATGGTCAGGTCCATAAATATTTGGAAAAATGTTATTATTTTCTTATCTGACTACCACAATATATTTGGGTTAACCTTAAATAATCTTAGAAAGAAAGAACACGCAGGTGAGCATAGGAACACCAAAAGGCCCGAAGGACCACAGAAAACAGCTGTGGTGGATGATAGAAGAATTCTTTCCCTGCTGAAGAAAAATTCCTTCACAACAGTTGGCCAGATCAAGAACACCTTCCAGGGGGAAGGTGTATCTGTGTCAAAGTCAACAATAAAGAGAAGACTGCACCAAAGTAAATACAGAGGGTTTACCACAAGATGTAAACAACTGGTAAGCCTCAGACAGGAAGACCAGGAAGACCAGATTAGAGTTTGCCAAAAACATGTAAAGATACCCATACAGTTCTGGAACAACTTCCCATGGACATATGAGACAAAGACCAACTTGTACCAGAATGACGGGAAGAGAAGAGTAAGGAGAACAGAAGGAACTGCTCATGATCCAAAGCATACCACCTCATCTTATGGAGTGGGCATTTATGGCTGCCAGTGGAACTGGTTCCCTTGTATTTATTGATGGTGTGACTGCTGACAAAAGCAGCAGGATGAATTATGAAGTATATAAGACTATATTATCTGCTTAGATTCAACCAAATGCTTCAAAACCCACTTGACAGCACTTCATAGTGGAGATGGACAATGACACAAAGGATACTTCGAAAGCACCCAAGACATTTCTAAGACAAAGAAGTGGAATGTTCTACAATGGCCAAGTCAATCACCTGACCTGAATCCAGTTGAGCATGCATTTCACTTGCTGAAAGCAAAACCGAAGGAAAAACTCCCTAAGAACTTCTGTAATGGCCTGGCAGATCATCAACAGGGAAGAAACCTGGCATCTGGTGATGTCTATGGATTCCAGACGTCAGGCAGTCATTGACTGCAAAGGATTTAGAAGTATTAAAAGTATAAAAATATTAAATTTAATTTATGATTATGCTAGTTTGTCCAATTACTTTTGGTCCCTTAAAAAGGGAGACTACATATAAAGTGCTGTAATTCCTACACTGTTCACCAAATGTGGATGTAAATATGCTTAAATTAAAGCTGACAGTCGGCACTTTGAGCTTGTTCATTAGTTTAAACTCTAACATCACAGACAGCTAAAATAATTAACTTTTTCCATGTCCAAATCTTTATGGACCTGACTATAAGTTCTACAGCACCATTATCTATTAACCTATGTAGTGAGCTTATACAGTGAATTGGAATCTATGTAGAATCCAGTCAAATCAAATTGACCTAAATATCAGCCATAAAAATCATCATAATGAGTAAATTAAGCTCAGTATATGAACTTGTAATGAAAACAATGATTTGTCTGTTTAGATTGGAAATGGGATCAAAAGGATCATTTCTGCAACCTCAAAGGAATCACTTAAAAAGCAAGCATGTGTATCTGAAGGAATGTAGCTACTCAAGGTTCATGAAATGATTCAAGTGTCCTTAGTATTAATAGTAGAAGAACACATGCCATTTCAGAAAGACTCCAGTGCTACCCAACATGCTTCAGCTTCAAGCACATATTAACTACATACAACAGCCATAACATTAAAATCACCTGCCTAATATTGTGTAGGTCTCCCTTGTGCCACCAAAACAGCTATGACCTGTCGAGGCATGGACTCCACAAGACCTCTGAAGGTGTGCTGTGATATCTTGCACCAAGACGTTAGCAGCAGATCCTTTAGGTCCTGTGAGTTGCGAGGTGGGGCCTCCATGCATCGGACTTGTTTGTCCAACACATCCCACAGATGCTCGGTCAGACTGGGATGTGGGAAATTTAGAAGCCAAGTCAAGACCTTGAACCCTTTGTCATGTTCCTCAAACCATTTCTGAACAAATTTTTGGGTGAGGGGGTGAACTTAGACTGCAACTCTGTTTCGGTAAGTGGTATGTGTCAAACTAACATCCACATGAACGCCAGGACCACAGATTTCCCAGCAGAACATTGCCCACAACATCACACTGCCTCCGCCAGCTTGCCTTCTTCTCATATTGCATCCTGGTGCCATCTCTTCCCCAGGAAAGAGATGCATACGCTCCCAGCCACCCACATAATGTAAAAGAAACGTGATTTATCAGACCAAACCACCTTCTTCAATTGCTCCATGGTCCAGTTCTGATACTCACATGCCCATTGTAGGCGCTTTCCGCAGTGGACAGGGGTCAGCATGGGCACTCTGACCAGTCTGCAGCTACGCAGCCACATATGCAAGCTGTGATGCATTGTGTGTTCTGACACCTTTCAATCATAGCCAGCATTAACTTTTTCAGCAATTTGTGCGACAGTAGCTTGTCTGTGGGATCAGACCAGATGGGCTAGCCTTCGCTCCAAATATGCATCAATGAGCCTTGGGCGCCCTGTGGCCAGTTCACTGGTTGCCCTTCCTTGGACCACTTTTGGTAGGTACTAACTACTGAATATCAGGAACACCTGACAAAACCTGCTGTTTTGGAGATGCTCCGACCCAGTCGTCTAGCTATCACAATTTGGCCCTTGTCAAAGTCGCTCAGATCCTTACGCTTGCCCATTTTTCCTGCTTCCAACACATCACCTTCAAGAACTGACTGTTCACTTATTGCCTAAGATATCCCACCCCTTGACAGGTGCCACTGTAACAAGATAATCAATGTTATTCACTTCACCTATCAGTGGTTTTAATGGTATGGCTGATCAGTGTATATTTACTACCACTTTTCCCTTACCCAAAATGTAGTTGATCAGCCAAGACATGTTGGACTTGATGTCCATCATTTATTTCTACAGGTTTGCTAATCTTAGTTAATCAATTGTTTTATTATGTAAATTTAATTCTTGGCCAAACTACTCCAACACTAATTATAGATCAGCATCCTGCTCCCATCTCCACATGACAGGATCACACTTACCTCCCGTTAATCTCACATACACAGGCCGGACCAGACAGCAACCTTATTTATACACACTGTTCCTCATTAATTCCCTCACTTACTCTAATTCCACTAGGTATTTAAAGCATGGGCCACACTTAAAATGGCTGCCTTTCCTGCTCTAATCTTCAGCTCTTTCTGTGGCCTGTGTTGCCCCCCCCTCTTTTTCCAGCCACTGCAGCACACTGCAGGACACATGTGAGAAGAGCGGCTAAAAATTTGCAGGTTTCAGAAGGAGCTTAATTAGTTTAGACAAGTGAATTTCAATTAAAGTTCAATTAGGCTAACAGTGCAGGTCAGCCACTCCACAGGCTTTGTGGTAATTAAGCTGCAGGCTCAGCACTGGCTGGATGGGTTCAGTACATACAGCACAGACGTGTATGTGTGTGCATGTTTGTGAGTGTGCATCTGTAGCATATCCCCAATGACCTTTTTCCACTCAGACAGACACAAACAGTGTTTGTGCACTCTAACTATCCTTTAGTGAACATCCTTTAGCTCTATTACCCCACAACAGCGGCAGTTAGTACCATGAACTGCAGTATTTTGAAATAGAAAACACAGAAAACAAATGAACCAGATCTAAGCAGGAAAAAGGACCATGCATTATAGAAGTTACTGATCATTATGTCCTCCTAGATAGACATTTCACATATACTAATATTCAACAAGCCAAGTATTCAAATCAAATTGTCAGTCCAGAACAAGTGATTGTGTGTCAACAGATGCTGCATGCAGTGCATGGTAGATGTGGATTTCTTGATGCCCTACGGGAAGAAATAAACAGCCATTGACATGACTTACACAAAAGTTTTTCTTTCAAAAAAAAGTTTTACTTTCAAAAACATATAATACTGTGCAAGTCTTGTCACATGTAAATAAATGCTGTAAAAGCAAAGATGCCTTTAAAAATAATGAAATTAAATGTTTTCTACATGAAAAAGCTTCTATAATGAGCAGTAAACTGTAATACACTAAACAAAGTCAATATTTGAAATGACAATCCTTTGTCTTTAAACATGTATCAGTAGTCTCAGGTACATTTTGTGCAGTTTTATATGGAAATTGACTGTCTCACTTGCAGGTAAAACCTGACGGCCTTCATTCTTTTTATTGTCTGAAAACAGTAAATCTAAAATGATTTTTACTGACCAAATAATGCAGAAGTCATAGGTCATTAGAGTACCTCAGACTTTTGCACAGTACTGTACACTCACTAATCACTTTATTAGAAACACCTGTACTCCTGCTTATTCATACATTTATCCAATCAGCCAATCATGTGGCAGCAGAGCAATGCATAAAATCATGCAGAAATATGGGTCAACAGCTTCAGTTAATGCTCACATCAAACATCAAAATGAGAAAAATGTGATCTCTGTGACTTTGACCGTGGTATAGTTGTTGATGCCAGACGGGCTGGTTTGAGTATTTCAGAAACTGAAATCTTCTGAGATTTTCACACACAACAGTTTCTTGAGTTTACACAGAATGATGCAAAAAACAAAAAGCATCCAGTGAGCGGCAGTTCTGCAGACACAAACAACTTATTTAATTATAAATAAAATAATAATTTAAGAATTGCAATTCCTGTACAATAGTTATTCAAGCCAAGTATAAAGTTTAAAAAACATTCAGTATAACTTTAACAATAGCATTTTTTATTTTCATGTGTTAAATAATAAGATTGGAGTTCTTCTTTTTTTTTTTTTTTTTTTACAGGTTTGGCACTGACCAGTGCCGTCTCTACACCTAAGAGCTCTATTATCTATATGTTAGTCCATTCATGAGATTTACACACAAACTTGTTGTTGCGGTATCAGAAGTTCTTCATCTCAAACCGACACACTACGTTTGAGACAAAGCACATGTGCACCTGCCAAGGAGCAGGTTTTGAAACGTTTCATCAGTAATGTAGTGGTGTGTTTGGTGCAGTGTGCTGCAGCTTTTCACAATTTAACACTTTAAGCAAACACTATGTAGCTATCAAAATCTGTTAATTTTTTCAGAAAATGTTTAAAAAGTATGTTACCTAGAATAATAACCAGTAAAACACATCCAGGTAATAAATCAGCAAGTAGGACACTGCCCTAAGTATAAGACTGTACTAATTGCTTGTTTTTTTTCACAAGTGTAGCAAATGTTGATCTCCACCAAGAGTGCCCTGTGGTGACCCAATGGGGAGTGCCCTGTCTGCTGACCTCTCCATCCCCCTTCAAATATTTTTATAATTCAAGTGTGTATAACATTGACGAAGCTGAATCCTGAAATGTTTCTGAGCTTCATTTATGGCTGAAAAGCTGCTCCATGACACTGGGGTCTGCTCAACATGGAGTCATTTCTAATACCACATTGTGATAATACCATAAACCTGTTAAAAGGTTAGGCAATTTTCTTGATCGGAAAATTTAATACTGGCACATGCCTAGACGTAAGCACACAAATAGGAACAGGGTTAGAATGTCTGCTTAGTAATTGAGTGTCAGACAGCAGGGAGATCTAGAAAACTCAAACTGATCCAGCTAATCTAGGGGTTTGTGTGTGTGTGTGTGTGTGTGTGTGTGTGTGTGAGTGGGTGGGTGGTAAGACAGACACACAGAAAGCCATGTGAGATAGCAGACAGTCAGTCAGTCAGGCGCAATTTAGATGAGCAGGAGCGAGTGAGAATTACCAAGGATTATCTACTGAGAGAGTGGAGGATGAGAAGCTGAGAAGAAGATGGAGGAAGAGAGAGAGATAAAAAATAGAGTAAAAAAAAATAATAATGATAACAACAACAATAATTAAGGTTGCAAGGAACATTTTTGGGGGCCAAGCACCCAGACTCAACGAGCCACACATTCACAGACATGCTACAATTTCTACCTAAGCAATCACTGGAAAGCAGAGCCATAACTTGAGACAAAGGGATTCGAGAGTGATTTGTAGTTTCAGGGATGATGTGTATGTTTTGACCACGGATAGTGCTGGAATTTTCTGACTATAAGAGGAAAGGTCTAGATGAACAAATGGGTAGCAGGGTGGCATTGCTACTGAAGCTGCCACTACTGCTGGGACCTGTGGTGTTACCTGTTGTTACTTTAATCTGTGGTCATGAATGCTACTGCTCTGACTTCTAAGGTCTAACATCTAAGGTACTGATGTTTTTTCTCATCGGTCTCGGCCTTTTTTCCCCCACTTTGTGCAAGTATCTGCAGCAAACTTATATCTATCATGTTGTGTTTATTATTGAAAATTACTCAATAAAAATGCAATTTAATATTAAACCCTGTCAGTCATGTGTGGTCTGCATAACAGCATACTGAATGGCTAGAATGGAAGTAGACAGGTCTCAAGATTATGTGAGGCAAATTTGGTGGAGATTGACAAAATTTGTAGGAGGAGTAACAAAAATGGCACTTAGATAGAAACATTTTCGGCATGTTATTCTAACTTTTGACCAGAAAAAAAAAAAACAGTTTTTGACAAAATCCGAGACGGCAGGACGTACACTTGAATTTCAGATGTTGGTGTGCATTCACTTCAGCATACAAGGAAGTATAGGAAAAATGAACCATGAATTTAGCACAAATTCTTCAAATGATATGAGGAAAAAAATTGAAAGTCATTACAGTGAATAACTTTCAATTTCACAAATCTTCTTGGGTACATTCAGGGCATGGTCCTGAAGATTCAAGTTTCGTGATGATACATAGACGCGCTTTTTTTAATTTGGCAGCGCGTTACAGGAGAATGGTTTTGAATATCAAAATTCCTTTGATAAGGTTTGTTCAGATAAGTCTCAAGATTATGTGAAGCAAATTTGGTGAAGATTGGACAAAATTTGGAGGTGGAGTAGCAAAAATGCCAGTTAGATGTAAGCATTCTTTTGATAATTTTTGTGAGGCTTACTTTTTAGTTTTTGACAAAATCCAAGATGGCAGAAAATCTAATTAGGTGGAAATTGACATCATAGGGTGCGTTGAACTCGACCCAGGGAATCCAGGGATGCCTGGCTTTTAAATTTTGGACACATGGTATAAAAGTTATGACCATAAAAGTCCTTCCTAATTAGGCCCAAATTTGACCTGATGATGGCGCTACAGCGTTGGCAGCACTTGGCCCAAATTTGGTCAAAATGTTCCTTAGACCCTCCCCAATCAGTGTGCTAAATTTCACAACTGCCATAGACACCCTAGCCAGAAGAACAAGAAGAAAAAGAAGTGGAAGGAGGAGAAGAAGAAGAAGAAAAGGCAGAATAACAATAGGGTGCCTACGCGCCTTTGGTGCTTGGCCCCCTAATAATGATTTATATAGCACCATTCTCGCACCCAAATTTGCTTTACAATTACAAGAAACAGACAAAAACACAAAAAAACCTGAAGACCTAAAGACATGGAGAGACAAAGTATGAGTGAGAGAATATCAAATTCCAACACTTTAAAATGTCCCACACTGCTCTTTTTATCACCCTTACCCCAAATGCTAATATTTTATTGATGCTGTGGTGGTTTACTATCATAGTATTTGTTATGTGATGTTATTTCTACCTAAAAGTGCTAAATAAAAAAAATTTATTGTCTATAAATGCCTAAAAATGTATTGTCTATCCTAATAGATTAATTTAGGACCAATTGAGCATAAACGTAACTACAGGAGTGGAGACTGTTTGAAATAATATGACCAAAGGGCAGGTATTAAATTTCCAGAGGCCCATTTTTGCAATTTGAACTGAATTTGCAAATAAGCCTCCCGATATTATGTATCAGTATCACGAAATAATGTTGATGTTTCTTGAATTTTAACAGTGTTACTGTAGTAAAAGCTGGTTTCACATTTGCACTGCTAATGTCAACAGTATTTACAAGACAGCCTGTGAAAAAGTTCTGCTCTACAGTATACCTTATATAAAGCTCAGTCATGTCTAGGCTGCTTTATTTTGCATTCATATTCAACAGCTTTTTGCTTCATCTCAGTGGTTTTTATCTGTCAATTTTCAATTTCAGTTCAACACTTTGGGGTGTCTCAGTGAGATCTAAACTCGCCATGTCTACATGAATAAGTAGCACATGCAAAAAACAATTTAAATATTTTTTCCTCTGCCTGCTTTGCACATGACACATGTGACATGACACATGTGACATACACAATTATGGTTTGTAAACCACCTGCAACAAGCCCACGAACTGCAGGTATATTTAATCAGATTGTACAGACATAGATTAGCAGTCTTTATTTGGTATCTTAGTAAATTAGGTACAAGACTATGTACCATGCCATCTCTTTTATATGGAAAAATTTGAGTGAGTCTACTAAGTATTATCTGAAATCCGATGCATACTGCTAAAATTAGCACCTTTATTTTGGATTTTCTGTACTGGAAGGAAAAAAGAAAGGAACACCCATTTTGAGTTTAAGACAATCAAAGCAGTTGCATGATTGGTCGAGGGCATGCATGTTACACGCTGTGAGGTTTTGCTCTCTAAATATATTTGCAATGGATGTCTATAACAAGAAACTGTTCACTGCCAGAATTCAATTGAAATAAATGTACTTTTGCAGACAAACAACTAGGAAACTAGGCCTTAAGGTACAAAAGAAAGTAGGCCTGGTGGTTTACCTGTAGAACGTTTTAAAGAGAAATTACTGCTGCTTGGAATCTGAGGGAATCTCAATATAAGCTCTTTTTCGACCAGCTGACATAATTTGAATTAACAGTGAAAGAGACACAGAGAGAAAAAGAGATAGAGAGATATCAACATAGCTCTATCAACAGGGTCCCCTAGCAGCGGTGTGGTATGAACCCTTCCTCTGATGTTCCCTGACATCTGATCACTCTGTGTGTGAGTGTTTGAGTTAACTGCAGTACCAGAGTTCAGGCTGGGTGGTGAAGAGAGACTGCACTATTTCTGAAGCGTCTGTGCCAGTTGCATCACTGCCTCTTCCAAAATAGTCAGGAGACAGCAAGGGCCATGAAATAATTATCGGCTGGTGAAATATTTAGCAAAAAAAGCAGAGATGAGGAGCGCCAGAGTGTGGAGGGATAGGGAGTATAGCTGTGATCCTGGGAGAGTATAAGTGCCTTTGCATGCACATGCTTTCCACACTGTTTGAACCCTCCTCCACTCTCTAACCATTGCTAAACCCTGCAAGGCACATCAGGCTCCTCGCCTAGGCCCACTAGAAAAATACACCATCAGGCTAAGAACCACAACTGGATTCTGCATGCCACACAGTCCAAAAAGGTACAAAAGGCACTGGAACTAGTGCCAGCCACTATCTCCCAGCACAAACCAGTGTCCCAGTAGCTTTCTACTCCATCTGAAACCTCATTTAACACTCCAGAGTCTAGAGACTCAGTGAGTCACCTGCAACCTAGCTTCAGCACAGCTGTCTCTCTTCGTGGGTTCAATACAAAGCTACGATTCCAACGCTGGATTAGAAAATGCACACTGGCAGGGGAAAAAAACAACCTGGTGCCTTTCCAAAACCATTCTCAGCTCACTTCTTTCACCTTGATGGCTTTACACTGGCTGATGAAAACATTAGATTAGAAGGGTAAGCCATAACTGACTGTAACCTGTTTAGGCTTCAAAATCCTGCAGTGTTATGTAGGTGCGTTGCTCAGAATCTGCAGTCAGAATGGAACAATGGAAGGGCGGGAAGGAGAACATGTGCCAAAATGAGCAGCTCCTAGCTAAGTGAGCATGTGTGAGGCCTGGGGTTGGATATTTGGCATAGATGCTTCCCGTGGCCACCTGATTAGTGCGAGAAAAAATGGCTCCCACACACAGACATACACTAGAACAGATATTTTCAATAAAAAGCAGGAAGAGCAAATTAACTATTGATGAAAACTGCAAGGGATGCATGATCTCTTTTTAAATTTTTTCAACAATATTGATGTCAGTATCAGTCAATACGCAAAATCCTCTTAGTAACCGATCAAACTCACAGGCCTAAGAGCAGCATGCAATATGTGTCCAATGTTTATGTTCATGATCTGTGTTGTCAGTTAAATTCCTACAAGTTAATCACATAAAAATCCCAATCCAATACAATAGCAGTCTGGCCCATGTACCAACGCCCAAATCTTTTAGTTATCAGGCACACATGATGATGTGCAGATGCTGTGATCAGACAAGGCCCACACATACTCACTTGGCTAGGAGATGCTCTTTCTGCCTCTTATTTTGATCCTCTTCTATTGAACCTGCCCCAGTTTCTAGCTGGTGCACATAAGGGATCTTTCTATACTCCCCCAGACAGAGGCGGTGCTCACAGAAGTGAGAATTGCTAATATTTTGTGATACTCCCTCAGTTGGTGTTTTGATGACGGTGTGAAACATCACTCCAAAATCAAAATCTGGTTGAGATCTGGTGAGTGTGAACATCACAGCATATGATTTACATCATTTTCATCCTCATCAAACCATACAAATGCCCCCACAGCACAACAGAGCCTCTGGTTTTTCCTTTTATTTTGTCACAGGTCTGGATATACATACACAGGGTAGGGAGCAACTCTACATAAACGCACATGCAAGACAATCTTCCCAAACACACATACACACAATTCTTTCCTTCAAATACCGACTGCACTAGAGCAACCTGCAGGAGATTCACACACCCATATAATCATCCTGTGTTCACACCACTAAACTCCATTACTTAATGTATAATATTACCTACTCTCTCATGAAAGGTGTGCACTGTTTATACCAAATAAGTCTTCAGCTTTCATCTGAAGAGCCGGCTCACATTACTAACGGCTTGCACCACTCGGCCCATGGAAGTGTGTGTCCCAGTGTGTTTACTGTGTAGAAGCAACCTAGCATCGATCATACTGTGCTATCTTAATTTTAACCTAAACTCAAATGATCTGACATCTGAAGACATAGTCACCTCTATGTGGTCTGGTACCAAGTGGGTGTCAAAGTTTATGTTTTGTAACTGTAGGAAAGTTGAAGTAGGTTGGTGATGTGCCTTGAAAAACAAACAAACGGATAAGTGAACTTTTCGGATTGCCATTCTTGGTTCGGCTAGCATACCAAAAGATGTTTGATCAAACTGTATAACTGTCTTGTAAATTTGCATTTACCTAAACAGCAGATGTTTTTGTTGTAGAATAGTAAGTGGTTTTATTTGGTTAAATAGAAATTTTAAATGATACTTTTATTTTATTAAGGATTTTATTAAGGATAATGAGTGTAAATAGAAAATGACTGTCTTGACTGTCTGCACCAAAATTGTATACAAAACTAACTAAAACTATGAGCCTAAAAATCAAACTATGGGATTTGTGTACCATCCCACCCTCAACTGGCGATGACTCTCTCCCAGGTAGGATAAGGCTTATAATCACTCCTGTCCCATCACGACACCAAGGGATGGACAATTTGGGAAAATATCATAGCACAATACCGGAGGGCTTTTTCACAAATCTTGACATGTTTACTGGTCTTTATGCTTTCTAACAAGTGCTAGCAAAACATTTTAAAAACACTCAAAAACTCTTTCAATGATATGCTGTATTACAGCTAAAAAAAAAAAAAAGATCAATTACTTGTTTCTGTAACAGTGAAGTTGCCTGCCACTACCAAAAGTACTGATGATGTTCTCTAAAAAGCGTATTGCGGCATAATTTATCGCAATATAACATCATGTAGCACAGCCCTAACACCAACCACAAAATTCCAGTGGTGTCTATGATCGCGACCCCTCTTCCTGGCACTGTTTGCCTTGTAAAGCAGGTCTTAACCCATACACACTACACACACGCATAGGAACAGAACAAACAGACACTGGCACTGACAAGATTTAGTGATGTCTACGATCTGCAAGATCTGCCTTTCTAGGAACTGAGCTGATAGTGATGACTGAGAAGCTGCAGACTTTCTGAAGGATTTACTGCCCTGTAATTGATTTTGTCATCTGTCTGGCAACTCAGCAGCAATGGAAAACGTTACAAATATATGCCGATAATCCCAAACGGTATGAACCAAGCAAACACATCCTAACCTGAAAGGCATATATGCATACACTCAATCATATTATTCTTTCCATTTTCTCTGCCGCAAGCGAGATATAAAAAGAAACACCTGCTATAACTGCCCTCTGGAGTTCATTCCTCATGGAGAAATCTCTCTGTGGCTGTAACTCCAGTAATACAGCAGCTTTACAGGTATGATGGTTAGGCAGTGAAACAGTATAAAGTGTTGCATGAAGAGATATTTTAATCAGGCTGTGCTGGGTTAATCGTTTCACGCCAGCTGAGTGAGACTGAATTCTCAGTGGTCTCTAGCGGGAATACATCAAACAGGCCACTGACCCGTATGCTTTCAACACCTACCTGATAACAAGCAAGCTCGTTGCGACTGGTCCTCCTTTCCATGAACTCAAGTGTGTAACACGCCAGAAGGTTATTATACAACGTATAATGCTCACAAACACACACACACAAACAAACACATAGATTGCTATTCCACCCACACAACTTAAAATAAACCGGCTACTGAGAACACCTGGGTGCAGCTGACAGGCTTGTGTGTGCGTGCGTGTGTGTGTGTGTGTGTGTGTGTGTGTGTGAGATTGAAAGCCTCTGAAGAGAGACATCTCTCTCCCAGCAACTGTTTCATCTATGTCTTTCCTGCTCTTACAGCTTACTCTCACTGAACTAGAGAGGAGTGCATGTGTATTGCTGAAATAGAGAAGGGATTGAGAAAGATAAATAAGAGACTGAGAAAGGGAGAGAGAAGGAAGATATAAGCAAAAAAGTGTCATGCACTTACCGGGTGTCTACCCTGTGGGTACATGGTCAGTGCAGTGACGCTCGTTAGGAGTCTGATGGATAGTGGGCTCCTTCAGCTCTTTGCACTCCTGTAAAGGAGAGGTAGAGGTTTTAGCAGGGATGGAGCCCAGGATCCAGAGTTGGGAACCCGGCTTCAGCCTCCGAGTCTGGACAAACTCAGTGCATCCAACAAGGGCTGATGCAAAATTAATTCCAGAAACTCCCACTGCTGACTTTTTCTCCACCTTTCCTCCTCAGAGGAGTCAAAGTCACACTCTCAGCTGTCCTCCTCTCTCCTGCTCCGATGAGTCTTACTGCTCTGATGAAGCCGCAGTCACATCCAACTGTCCCTTCTCTGTCCTTCCTCAAAGCACACCAGCAAGGTCCAAAAACAAACACACACCTCCATCCGAATCGAGCCAAGCGACTTCCTCTTGTAACACAGAGAGACAAACTAAAGGGATTTTTTTTTCCCCAGCCAGACTGAGAGTGTAAAAGAAAAGGGGAGAGAGCCAAAGCAACGAGGATGGGAGAGAGAGCTTTGTTTTTAATCTAAATCTAGAAGAGGGAGAGGGAGAGAAAAAAAAAACACAGGAAAGCAGGAAAGAACAGCAGGTCACTGGAAGATCCAGCAGGCTTTTCAGCAGCGAGCCCTAGACTGTAATATATTGTGCCTGTTGGCTTCAACACAAACATGAACAGCCTGCTCAAGCTGCAGTTAAGGTGGCACAGCAGAGATAGCTGAGAAGGAAAGAAAGCGAGTAAGAGACTGAGAGGGAGAGAGAGGGAGAGAGAGAAACACTCTAATTAGGCTATGTGGCCAAGACCCTGGTACATGTGTGTGATACATGGATTAATTACTGACACCTTTTTCTAAGCAATAAATGCAGTATATACGCAATGTGTACTAAGCAAGCTAGCTAACTTAGTTATTGTTAGCAATAAACAAAGTTGTACATTTTGACAGGTTACAATAATAAATAATAATAAATGATGATGCAAACTGAGATATACAATGAAATCAAACTTATGCCTTTCCATAAAAAACACAAGCAAGTTTACTAACAGTTTACTAGCCAGCTAGTTATATGCAAGAGGAGGAGGATAGAGGTACTTCCAAATTCTGTAGTCATGAATATTCACAGATCCTGGTATTTCTTATATCTGTATAGGTGGACAGATGTCCCTTGGCCATTTTTCATCATTTCTTTAAAAAAATATATTAGAGAATTTATTTTTTTAAATAACACATTATAAATACAAGATTTATAAAATATGGTCATCTATTTTATGTCAGGGAACAATCTAAAAACAGAAACCCTATTCAACATTGATTGTTGATAAAATCCTGAAGGCTAGTAACACTCAACTTTAATAATATTTATAAAAGACTTTAGCCTTTTAAAAAGACCAAATGAAAGAAATCTACAACTGCCTTACAGCGGACAAAAAAAGTCATCTTTACAATCCACTTTAATTCAGTCAGGCTTAATAACGGTCATTCATGGTCATCTCAAGTCAGTCTATGGTCACTGGGAAAAAGAGGAAATGCAAAAAGAGACCGAGCCAGAGAGGGAAAGTAGACAGAGAAAACAAGAGACTGAATGGAAGACAGACAGATGAAATATGATTCAATTTGCAGCCAATTCTAGTTAAGTGTTCTGTGTGTGCATCCACACATCTACTGTCTGTTTGTGATAGATGAACGTTTATTGGCCCTTCAAGAAATAATTTGCATGTTAATGACTCCAGTCATGATTGCAATACTCATGACCTCAATTCGCATGATATTCACTATCAGCATATCTCAGTTCACCATCAGCATGCTCTCAAATCCATAAAGCTCCCCATCAGCTGCTTAACTCATCATACTGCCTTATCACACTATGTAGAAAGCATCCCCAAAATGTCCTGTGTATTTCTCTCCCTCTGCCTCAGTAACCACATCACTCTACCTACACCATGCATGCAAGCCTGACTCCTGCCTTTATTCTCCTTGGTGCACGCTCTCTTTATCCTCCGCAACCCATTTCTCCCTGAGGTGTTTTCCTGCCAGTCATTCCACCATCCACAACACTTAACCAGGTCAGGTATTGCCCTAATCAGTGTTATCTAATAGTGGGGATTAGGCAGGTAATTATTCACACAAGCCTCCCCGCGCCTCCCGCTGATGGGACGTCATAATTACCGCCACAGCAGGTTTCAAACAGCCACCCTGAACTAAGAGAAGGCAGGTATTGTGGAAGGACCCTCCAAGCTCTCGCACGTCCCACGTGTCATTCTGTCAGGGGTCACGTCACTGGGCAAATAAAGCCAGAGTTAAAGCCTTGTGAAGTCCCAGTGTATGTACACTTTATATATACTGTGTACACACTGTATATATACTGTATATATTACATAAGACTTTAATGAATGGAATAATAGCTGGTCATAAACTATGAAAGATATGTATGTCACTGTGATACACAGTGTGCAGTTTTCAAAGTGATCTGCCATTTGCTGTGCATTTCTGTGCCCTTTCTCACTCATCTGATCCGTCCCATCAGACATAAATCAATTCCTGTAAGATCAGAAGCAGTTGTGTTACTCAAGGGAAACATCTGCAGTGTTTGCATCTGGAGTTGAGAACCACTGGACTCACTAAATAACAGGAAAAGTAAGGGGGAAAAAACTCATTTTTTATCTATGAATCTAGATTATTGGCCTAGTTTATTGAGCCAGCTATCCTGGCCTATCCCGTTAATTTGATCTTAATTAGATAGATACTGACCAAAAAAAAAAAAAAAACCAGACATAGAGAATTCATTAACTAATGATGTCATTTTACACACTAGGAGTGTAACTTATTCTGCATCTGTTTTTACTTAGTGCTCCAAATATTTGTATCTGAATCTGTATTCAGATTTAAACCCAAAATATGCATGACCTAAACCAGAGATGTTCGACTGTTTTTTTTTTTTAAATCATGCTCATGCAATCGTTGTTTTTGCTTGTACCTCTGTCAGGTTCTATTTCTCAAAATATAAACAAACCAGTAGCCTAATTTAAACTGTGACCCTGACCAGGCAGTTACTAAGGATAAATGAATGAATGCTGTAAATGCATAGCTCATGTTCACATTAATGAATGTGGTCTATGTTTGTCCCATGGGCCTCATATCTAACCACTCACTCTCATCCACAAGCTTCATGTCTGACTGCTCACCCGCATGAAATTATAGTGTCCTTCCTATATGTATCTGTTTAGAGCACATTGTTGACCGTGGTAAAATGATTATGTGCAAAATCTAATACATATTTCTCAAGAAAATGGAGCATGATATTTTTCTGCAAAAAACAACCAATGTAAGTGTTGTGGTGAGACATTTCATGTGCAAGTATCTGTGTAAAATGGTGTGGAGCATCTTTTGGAGCATCAAATAATGAAGGACAGTAACACTCTCCTTTAATAATATTCCAGCAGTTTCCAACTAAATGCTTTAATACTTTATTATAGAAGGTGATGTGGTGCTTGATGACATTTATTTTCAGATTTTTGAAAATGTTACGTTGGAAGCAGATTACATAAATGTACCGAAAACTGGGTTGTGGGGTTATCATACCGTTAATTTTTCACAGCAGCAGCCCGACTGTCCTTCACAGCTCTGTAGAGACAGCTGTTCTTTACACCATCTCACCTGACGTTAATGAAAGAAAACAGCAAAAAGTTTGAAACACAGTACCCTGTTCAGATAATGTTAACTGGGGCACTGAATATCTGCTCACATATGAAACTCCAGTATCTTTTTTGTAGATGTGACTCCAATGACAAACACAGAATAAACAGAATATGATGGTCAATAAATGGAAAGTGTGTATTTCACCTATATACTGACAGAAAACTCTACAAATGACATGAAATAGTTTTAATCAACTGTTGTAAGCTACACAAACACAACCTTACCACAAATATGGACTCTCAAGAGCTTCTGTGACCCAGTTTATACCTCACTTCTTCAGAAATGTCCTGCAGAAAACACAAACCATACACACACACACACACACACAGTGAACTCAGGGCAACATCTCATGCTAACGGGGCTAACCGTCAACTGTCACTAGAATGAAAACAAATGCTTAATTTTCTCATTTGCATAACAGAAATGACACAAATTTTGACTGTAAAGCTCATTATACATAATTTTAAATTAGCATTTAAACTAACTCGATAAATGTAAAATTTTGTGTGCGAGACCTTTATAACGGATTAATTTACTAAATTTTGGACTATACACTGCACTTATCTGTTATTCTAGACTACTGATACGCCGAACACAGAAAGTTTTCATGGCTGAAAACTTTGTTAAAAAGCATACATGTCTTTTTAAAATTAGGAAATGGTACTAATTTCAGTTCTAATCATATATTAATCCCTACAATAAATCACCTCAGAGAAACCTTCTCCATTTCAGCTATCTTCAAAGTCCACCTTAAAACGCTCGCGACGGCAAAGCGCTCTATTTCGTTGCTCTGATTGGCTGAAGGGACTTACACGTTCCAGCCAATGAACGTAAGAATATCCCACGTTGGGTCCTGACGTACTTTGATGAAACCGACTAATAGTAGCGCTCGAGGCTATTGACTGGCTGCGGACGATGGAGAGGGGAGGTGTGCAGTCTGTGGGGATTGTGGGCATTGAAGTTTCAATTATTCCAACACACACACACACACACACACACACACTATTCCCCCTCCTAAACCCTGCTGTCAGTCACGCCACATAAATGCTCGATAAATTCCGCTGTTAATTTCAGGCTTACCTCTGCTCAGTGAAGACAAACTGCGAAACGGTGCCTGCTGGGATATTGTTTTCTTTTTCAACAATTAACCCAAATCACAAAATATTCCTTCTGTATTGCAGATCATTTCTTCCCTTCTAGCCTGTCATGTCTGTCACCTTTATGTGAGAAGATGTGTGTTGTTCATTCAGGACCATTTTAAAACGTTCTGGTCTCTGATTTAGTCTCAACATATTTGTGCCACATAAAGAAATGAGGTGTCCAGGGTCTGAGTTTGATCAGATCAGGCAGATCATCTTCGTAGGCTGCTGGGATCAGCCTATGTGATGTGGAGGTGTCTGTGGAGATTATGTATAGAGCAAGGCTGCCTTTGCAGAATATCTGATTTGTTCCTTAATGCAACAATGGTCAGATAATGCCATTAGTGCCCTGGCTTCATAACTGCTCTATAGTTCCTGATAGCTACCGAAGGGATTTGCTTAAAATACTTACAGCACTGCAATGATCAGTTAAATCAACATGAGCTAGATATGATATATATTCATTAAAGGAAAGCTCCACCCTGAAACACATTAATCCTATTTATATTCAAATGATTGTGATGCACTTAATGATTCTGGTGCTAATTTGTTGGTTGATGCTGTATTTTCATTATTCCTGTGAGAAGTTAGTGGCTGTGTGCATCACTGACGTCACGGGGGACATTGCTAACACAGTTACAGTTGCATTTAATTGAAGAAAAAAATTCAGCAATCTCAATCATTAGGGATAACAGTGAGGTTTTGCTGTTAGCTCCTAAAAACAAAGGAGCAAGTGCTTCTTTTCTCACTCATCATTTTTCAATGGCGTTCAAAGTCATAATAAAGAAAAGTCCAGCATAGATGCAGCGGAGACAGCAAAGCTTGGACTCAAAGTTCCAGAATGCACTGCAGCTATACAACGCAGTTGCGCTGAATTACAGAAGAGACTGGGCTGGACATCCAGCGATGTACAAGATGACGAGTGTGATGGTGGGGACGGCAGTATTAGCATGAACGTTATTATTAATTTGGAACCTGATCTGTTTACAGTGTACAGATCAGGTGGTGACTCTGAGCTGTCCACCTATCAGAGCTGGACTAAAGCGCCGCTGCATCACTCTATAGGTAGAGATGAAGTAAGGTCTTCTTGCTGGTATCACTATCAGCAGGTAGTTGAATGTCTTTTTTAACCAAAATGAAAACAGAGCATTAAAAATTTAAATCAAAGATCAAGTCAACTGAGATTTTCATTATAAAATAAATGCTGACTGCCACTGATGATCCCATATTAATTATAAATATTGATATGCAAGTCATTTAGGGTGGATTTTTACTTTCTCTCTGAGCTGTAATTTGATGTCAGACATGGGGTGGCAATTGGGTTGACAAGTCTTATTTCAAGGCAGGCATCTGCCACTCTGTTGTGTGTTTGCATTAGCCTGGGATTAGAAAGAAAATGTTCAGCCCACAGGAGCCAGTGCCATCAAATTATTCCAAAAAAAATCGTAGCAAATAACCTGGAAAAAAATGGATAATTCTTGTCCCTGGAGCCAGTCTCGACATTCCCTCATACATAATAAGCATAATGCTTGCCGCTGCAGCTGCCACTCCACTTCTGCAGCACCTGAAACATGTCACAAAACTTTATTAAATGCATTTTAACTATACTGTCAAAACAACAGAAACAGGCAAGAGTTCAATACAAATAAGCGAGCAATTAATGTATAATGGATTTAATTCCATATTATGGATTTACAAGATTACGTGTGTACTGTAGTTCAAAAGTAGTTAAGTGATAAACCCACACACAGTTTGTGAGTGAAACAGCTCAGAATTTCCTGGGGGGGGTTGCAGTTAGTGGATGGTAAAGCACGCCATGATATTATTGATTATTATTAGTTTTCGTAGTGACAGTAGAAATTCAGATGATGTTTAAAAGGTATTTTAATGAAAATGTACAGAAATACTCTTTTGTCTTATTATGATTAGTATGGATAATAATGATCATAGTGATGAATTGTGCACAATAGGACCAGCAACAGGTTGCTGCAACAGGTTTTTCATGTCAGGGTTAATTTTAAGGAGAAACAATCAGGTTGGTTGCTGTGTTGTTTGTTCAGTTTTCAAACAATAACGGTTGTATGGAGAGACGTACGAGTTTGATAGGTTTTCCTGCAAGTGAAATTTGTCTTGGGCATGCAAATGCTGACACACACACCTACACACACACACACACACACGCACAAGACAAAAGAATGTCTTCAATATAACAACCATGGAAAATTTCAATACCTTCCCCATGCGTGAACAGGCCAACCTGCCAAAACTCTCTGTCACCTTATTGCCACCCAGCATAAAACTCTCTAAATCTGCCATGGCTTATTTGCACATTGCAGAAGAGAACTTGAGACTGCAGACTATATAACTGCATAAACATTCCAGGTGTAAATGCAATGTAGATATTGGATCATTCATTATTCAGATTAGGGGTGTAATGCCACTATTTATGTATGCATATATATATATGTATATGTATATGTACAGTATATGTATATGAATATGTATATGTTTAGTGCACTAATTTAATGTATCTGTATCTGTTTAGTACTCCGAATATCCATATCTGTATCTGTATCCGAATTTAAACCTGAAGTGGTTTTAAACCCAAAATCTCAGAGGTAGAAATGTCTATGAATTCTAGCTCTGACAGTTCCTCACAAATTTATATGGTTCTGTTTCCCAAAATATAAACAAATTCCTAGCCTAATTTAAACTACCATGACTCTGATCCCATGAGTTTCACATCTGACCACTCGCTTACACCTGCATGAACTTCTCGTTGCATCCTGTGGGATCCCAGCTCCGATGCATACTTCTGGTCTCAACCAAATGCCATGTGAACCTATCTGACAAGGTGTAAACAAAAAGAATAGTGCACTTCCTATTCTTATAGGAGGTGTACTCTTCATATATACATATATACATTTATAACTATATTTGTATCTTTAACAGACATCTGTTCATTCCAAATAATGCATTCGTATTCGGTCACATCCCTAATTCAAATATTGATATTCAGATACTTATTACATGTTATGCTAGGTATTATAGGGACTCGGACTCAATAATACAGCCATAACAGCACACACACTTAAAAAGAAAAGAGAAAGAGTGCTTTTGTCAGTGAATACTGATTGCTCTGATAAACGTAACTAAGCTAAACAGCACTCCCACTGCTAACCTATTAGTCCACCTATCAGTTCACACTTGTTGATGTGTCACATTACTGTATAGTAGACATAGACTGATATTATGTATAATAATTGGCTAAGGTTTTAGCATAGTTTAATATATGACCACAATACTGTAAAACATAAGAGTACAGTACATTACAGTACATTACTACAAAAAATCATCAGTCTGATCAGAGTGATCGGCAAAACCATTTTGTCTGTAGCTTGCATGGCACTGCTGTTTAGTGAACAGAATATTTGCCTATTTTGAGGTATTCAGGATCACACAGTAGGATATTGCACACCCACTACTGCTTGATTTTCTCATTGTGTTTACATATGAGGCTCTTCAAACAGTGTTCATTTAAACAGCTAATATGGATTTAGTTTTAGTCTTAGTTTATTGACAGAATTGTATAATAGTCTCAGTCATGTTTTAGTCTTTTATTTATTGTTAGTTTCAGTCTAAATGTAGTTGACAAAAAACTAAAAAGCAATTTTAGTCGAGTAAAACTGAACAATTTTAGTCAATTAAAACAAAAGAAGAAAAAAAAACAAAAAAAAAATTTTTTTTTTACTCAGGTTTTCCAAATATGTTTCTTTTTGTAAGGTTTTAATTTCTTCTTCAGATTGTTTTGTAAATGCACATTCACATTACAGGCTTACTCCTTTCTCCTTTCCCTTCTATGATGTGCGTTGAAACTCCTGAAAACTATCAAATACCTATGATTACAGTATGTGTCTTACACACAGCAGCTCTTTCATAGGGAAGTGGACACATTTAATAAAAGTCACTTAATTCCAGTGACTTTGGTCAGTGTCATCTGGTATGCTAGTTAGCTAGCTAGTATTATATTCGCCCAACAAGACCTAGAGGTTAAAACATTTTAACACAAAATAATATCAGTGTAGATGAAAAGGTTGACAATGTTAACAAATAAGTCAGAGATATGACAGCATATTTCTCCATGAAGAGTTAGCATATAGATGCTAAGATCAGAGAAGACTGGTCCAGAGGTTATCTAGTAATTCAGCACATGGCTTTAATCATTTGCATTATTGTCTTTTCAGTGTGAGTGCAAATGAATGGAGGGGAAAAGTTTCACCATCGTCAAATCCACCAGTTTTGATATTTTTGTCTCTTTTTTATTTATTTAGGAAAATGTTATTACATTTTGTCACAACTTCTGAGTAAAGAAATTCATTATTATTTCATTATCATTTAGTTTTCATCATGGAAAAATTCACTGATGAGTCACTGAATATTTTTTGCCTTAGTTTTCTCCAACAAAATAAATGTCTTCAAGGAAGAAGATAGCCTTTTGGTTATGTTTATGTGTTTTCACGGATTTGTTAACCAGCTAGCTAACATGAGCTAACCTGACAGGATTAGAGATTAATGTGCTTTGAAAAGTTATATTAATATATTTTCAGAATGTACACTATAAACACAGCTAGCTAGCTAAAATGAGCTACAGTATTATGACTATATTTCTTTGAAGAATTTTTCATCATATACATACATTTTCATAATCATTCAGGTGCAATATGAGTGCGAAATTGAGTATAAAGGTATAAACAGTGAGTGCAGTCACACCTGACTGCTAGAGCAACACAGGAAATTGACAAATAATATAATTTATAGACAAATAGAAATACCTACATGTCCTGATTGGTTGGATGTTGGTGGTCCGCATTTGTTTTTCCTCCTTTCAGAGCCTGAGGGGGTTGCAGAGGTGTTTTTCCTCTGACCATAGTATATGTATTTACAGCTACTAGAATGTGAATAAAAGAGTGCTCTGATTTTTAAAATCCTTGACTCACCTTTAAGACAGAAGTTTTATTTAGTGTTAGAGTAGGTGGCCTGTGCTGAGGGCTCAGTTATGGTGGTCTGTTAGTGCAACACACATTAACAGACCAAAAAAGGCAACAGCAAATCAGAAAACACAACAGCAAAACCAAAACACAACAGCAAATCAAAAGCACAACAGCAAAACCAAAACACAACAGCAAATCAAAAGCACAACAGCAAATCAAAAGCACAACAGCAAAACAAAAACACAACAGCTAAACCAAAACATAACAACAAATCAAAAGCACAACAGCAAAACCAAAACACAACAGCAAATCAAAAGCACAACAGCAAAACCAAAACATAACAAATCAAAAGCACAACAGCAAAACAAAAACACAACAGCAAAACCAAAACATAACAACAAATCAAAAACACAACAGCAAAACCAAAACACAACAGCAAATCAAAAGCACAACAGCAAAACCAAAACACAACAGCAAATCAAAAGCACAACAGCAAA
>CM075013.1:16567427-16592562 GCA_037576675.1 Pangasius sanitwongsei | reverse complement strand
CACAACAGCAAATCAAAAGCACAACAGCAAAACCAAAACACAACAGCAAATCAAAAGCACAACAGCAAAACCAAAACACAGCAACAAATCAAAAGCACAACAGCAAATCAAAAGCACAACAAATCAAAAGCACAACAGCAAAACCAAAACACAACAGCAAATCAAAAGCAAAACAGCAAATCAAAAGCACAACAAATCAAAAGCACACCAGCAAAACCAAAACACAACAAATCAAAAGCACAACAGCAAAACCAAAACACAACAAATCAAAAGCACAACAGCAAAACCAAAACACCACAACAAATGTGAAAATGCAACAGCAGCACATCAACATTAACGATCACATGATGTTCAAATAGGACCTACACTTTCTGTTTTGAGCTAATGTTGATGTGTTTCTGAGTTTGCTGTTGTGTGTTTGGTTTTGTTGCACTGTTTGATTTGTTGTGATGTTTTTGGTTTTGTTGCTGTGTTTTATGATTTACTGTTGCATTTTTTGGGGGGTTGTTAATGTGTTTTGCATTTACAGGCTGTAGTACTCAGTCGTGGAAAATCACTGCGCCACAAACGTCATGCTGCTCCAGAGGGAGCTCAAATACAGTTCACCCATATGGAATCATTTGACCACAAGTGCATGTCTTGAATTTCCTGACAAATGACATATTTGCATTTGTAATATTGTTCTGTGTTTGCTTTTGCATGTGTGTGTGCTTGGAGGGGGGGATGGGGGGTGGGTGGTTGTGTGTGCACATGGCTGAAATTTCCATAGCTCTGTTAGCTTTTCACTGTGTACCAATGCCTTCTTTTTCTGTTTATATCCACCTAGTTCTTGTGGCAATTTTTTTTAAAAAAGTGTGAGCTGCCTGTTAGTTATAGGAATATGTGTTTCTGTCATGTGATTTGCTGCTGTGTTTCAGTTTTCCCATATTGTCAGAGGGTCCAGTTCTCTGCTGTTAACACTAATGAGAGCTGGACAAAGCTATTTGCTAGACGTTTGCTCCAGTGTTGTTCCAGGGCCATCCTGATGAGTTGAGCTGGAGATCTTTACCGTTTGTGGTTTTCACCTGAGGTGATTTTGCGATTTGATTTGCATTGCAGTTCAGCTTGTGTGGGTGTTTGGTAGAGCGAATGTGAGAACAGTCTGGGTGCACCGCTGTCTGTAACACAAGCACTAAATCCAAAAACCTTCATATGGTCAATTGTGTGTGAGTATCCCATTAGCTGCAGTGACAGTGCAATGAGGAATATTCTCTATTGGATTTGAAACCACACATCTGTCGTGCATGCAGTGACATCAAATGTGATTTCTGTTTTTTGTCTGCCTCATGAGGGTTGTCTTTCCTGCTTTGCTTTGTGTCTCTCACACTCTCTTTCTTGACTTTCTCTCATCCTCTCTCTCTCTCTCTCACACACACATACACACACACACACACACACGCAATATGGTGTGTATCTTTGTGAGATATTCCCATTGATGTGTATAACTAGCAAAATAATGCTATGCCTACACCTCACCCTAAACCCAAAATCCAATTTTGTCAGTTTATTTATTTATTTATTTATTTATTTATTTATTTTAATAAAAGCTGTAGCACAATGGGAGACAGCTATATATCAAAATTCTGTTGCAGTGGCAAATTTAGAAACTTTGGTAGGTGGCAAATTTATACATTGGGGTATGGTCTGACTTTTTATGTTTGTAATGCTATAGTTAGTCTTGACCTGATCACTAACGATTAACAAACTCAAATTTACATTTCTAAACTGATCCAGTGATACAGAAAGGTTTTTAAATAGAGGCGGTGACTGACAATGGTGTGCATGGAAATCGGGGCGAGTTTTAGAGGGCATAGCATTGTGGCCGTATCATTGTTCGCACTCGCTCTCTGCAAAAATTGCTACCAAGTTTTTGACAGATCGTCTCCATATATCTTTTCTTATTAGATTAGAGGTCAAGTAGTCTAGTCACCCTTTTGTCATGGACAAGTTTTACTTGTATCTGTCAGTACAGATCCACCCTTAATTTTTCTCTGCAACCCTCTGAATACTGAAGTGTGAATACACACTTCAAAAAATAATGGAAACCAACATAGCCAGCTCTAAAAGCACTTGTAAAATACACTGGATACTATATATACCTGGGAATGAATTTAACTGTAACACTAACTGACAAAAAAATATTAATTTAAAAAGCTAGTTCATTAGGTAAGAGGCACACAATCTTGTGTGGGCATTTACTACAGCATTTACAGTTTGTTATTTGTCATGTTATGTATTCTGGAGCACTGTATATCTCCCTGCCTCAGCACTGTTTTGGTCCGAATTCACCATTTTGTAATGTTGTTGTGTTTACATCTATTAATGTATGATTACTACAATATCCAGTGTACATGATAGAAAACCACCATACACTCACTGAGGAATCCTCCAGCTTCCTGGCATCAGCATTCTATACTTGTATATGTGGTATGAGTGAGTTAATTAATTAATTAATTAATTAATTAATGAAAATACTGTATATGTATACATATTTTGCTTAGTTTTTTTGAACAACACACAGCAATCATTATTCTTACAGACTTCGTCAACAGCTCTACTACACAAATACAGTTTTAAGCCAGATGTCTCATGATGTGTGTATCGAGCTGGAAAGGCGCTAGAGGTGAGTCTTAATTTCTTGCAACTCAGCTAGCTGGGTGAATCCACACATGAACAGTGTGATTTTTCATTTTAATGCCACCATGGTTGTAGTGTCTTACCCTTGTTTTTTTTTAAATTCTTTTTCTTATTAGCGTATTACAAAAAAAAACCAAACTTCTGGATTTCAAATGGATAGGGAGACTAGGAAAGATGGTATAAGGAGTGGTAATTAAGGCAGTTTAGGGTTGTTTACTTTTGATTGCTGACCTGCTTTTACCTCATTGATTTTTTTATGCTTAGCTCTGTTTGAATGGCATCTGTAGAATTAAAGCAGCAGATATTGGCTCTTCAAACCAGAGGCTTTTATTGAAGAATTCTTTTGTCAATTTCAGGAGTTTGGGCAATTTAGATACTTTGTGCATATAACAAAGTGGGGCGGTAGTTGGCGTGGTGTCTGGCCTGTAGATAAACCCCTGTTGTTATGTTTTTTCTACAATCAGTGAGACATTTTGTTCTTACAAATACCTGCTCTGGCAGCAATTCTGGCGAGTGGTTATAGTAAGCGTGTGTGTGTGTGTAAATGAATATGCAGTGGTGGCAGAGGCTTGGCAAAAACAGCAATCGTTCAGGAAAGATAAGCACACGAAGGAGGAAGGGGAAAACAGGGAGACAGAGTGGAAGAGGTGGCTACGGCTCTTGGCTGAGGGGCAGACGGAGGATGTCAGTGTTGAAAGGATCCAGATGCCATGTTTTTCGGAGTCCAGAGGGAGTTCTGGTGTTTAAATGGTTTTAAAACAGCTGGGCTTTAGTTCAGGAGTGAGAATGGACAGAGAGAGAAATACAGTGAGACAGAGAGAAACCATTGCTCATGGCGGTTGCATATAGCCACAAGAGCAAAAGGACAGGAAACAAAGTAAGACATCTAATGCACGTACACGTGCTGTTGTGCTTTATTCCTTACTTCATACACTGTAATCTCAGTAGTATTCCATGAATGCACTGTACTGTAAATATACTGTATGTTAGCTTCGAGAAATGCAGCTATCAGCAAGTCTGTTTACAAATGTAACCTTCAAATGTATTATAAATATAGTGATGTTGTCATAACATAGCTAGAGGTGATAATTATTTAGTGGTCCAGTGATGTTAGTGAGAGTGTTGAGTACTGTAAAGTGCAATTTCATACCCAAACTCATTATTTTCTCTTTTCTAGCAACTCCTTTTGGTGATGCAGCATCAATATACGTTTTTGTGGTTTTCAGAGCTGAGCAATATTTTTAAAAGTCTTTGATAATATTCAGGGAAAGAGTTGCTAATGATTAGGTTTACAAATGTTACAGTGCTAGACCTAACTCACAATATTGGGTTTTTTTTTGTTGTTGTTTTAGCTGAAGGTTCAGTTTTCATTGACTGCTGTGGGGAAACCGTCAACAGTTTCTGTATCCAAGTTTGGTTTTAATTGGTTGCTGGCAGCCAGAGAAGAAAAGATAGAGAGAAATACTGCTAAATCAACAACATACATTTTGCAGAAATAATGTTGATAAAACAACTGGAACGATATAGCTTTATTGAAGAATGTCACAAATTTAACAGTGGTACTTTCACAAAAAAACTGACTGTAGTTCAGCAACTCTAACTCTCTAATAGAAAAGCCTCTGTTGCTGTTTGACCATATCAGATGCATTTATGTAAATTATTAATTACAAAGTACAGGGCCAAAGACCACTTAAAATTGTCTTATTTATAGCTATAAACTAAACATTAATGTTTAGGCATTAAAAGGTAACTGTTGTTGCCATTCAGTCATTTTAGTTGCTTGATATTTGTAAGCATTGAATTTTATGTGACTAGACCTTCATAAATTTTAGCTGATTACAGCACAAGTGGACAATTCCCATCCAGGAGGGTTGTAGCATTGCAAGACTTAACGGTTTGCCTCCACTGCTGTCTAACACCCCCATTAGCTGATGAGTTGAATCAGGTGTGTAGTGGCTGGGAAATTACTGAACTCTACTGTGGACTGAAATCCCACTTTATAAGCTTAATCTTTCTCTGAAATGCAACCAGACAGAAAAACTGGATATGCATCAACTCCTCTGAATATATATTTGCAAGCAAAAGAACTCATGCAGTCGGTTTTCTATAAAAGTAAGTGAACTGCACATAAATTATAAAAAAAAATTTATCATTCTTCCATCTCATAGCTGAAGAACAAATGGATAAGTGGATGAAGAAAGCATGTGATGAATGAGTTGAAAGCTCACTCTGTCTCTATCTATGTTGTTCTCAGCTGCGGAGGGGTCTGGTCGGTTGGCACGGTGCCTGGTCCATGTCATGCCAATTAAGTTCAGCGGCTAAAAGTCTTCCATCTGGAATCGCTGCCCGCTCCTGACAGCATTAACCCTTCCTTGAACACACACACACACACACACTGTGTAAACATGTCTTTCCTTCCTCGCTCTGACTCCAGCCCTGTAACACATCCACTTCACACACCCCCACACACTCACTCACTCTCACCCTCTCACGCTCTTCCTCCCTCTCTTGCACCCAATTTACTTTTATTTTGGTCACATATTCTCCTTATTCCCTGGGTGGAGGGTTACAGGAGATGAGTCAATGGCTAAAAAAGTTTCAGGTTTGACATTCCAACTATCTAGTCAAATTACACCAACAGCCAGGAAGCTTGCATCACGAAACCCATCCATATATTGAAGAAATGCTTAATGTAAATATTCTTCACTGCTGCTATTGACGTACAGAGCTTAGAAAGGTTTTAAATTCATTATATTCATCCTGCATACTACAGCATTTTATCATTGCACAGAGTTTTAGAGAATAGAAAAATGAGAAGGAAGAAGTGCAGAAACATTTTCAATTTTAAAATCCAAAGAAATCCAAGAAAAATATCCAAGAAAATCATTATCTAAATGGGTGTCTAAATTTTTTATTTTGTTTTATTTTCCTGATTATTTTAAATGGATTTAAATATTTTAAGTGGATTTAAAAAGGATCCCCTGAAAGGTCGTGAGAGGTTAAGAGATTAACTCTAGCACCCTAAACAATTTTTCAGTTTGTCTCTCTTGGAGAACTCTTACATGTTTATTGTAGAATGCTACAGCAGGGATGTGTTTCTCAATAAAAATGAATCTTAGTGAATAACAAGCAGCATAACAAAGGAAATATGTTACATACAAGCCGGTTTTGCAAGTGTTTCCCAAAAGCCTTCGTTATCTGCAAAATAACGAATGAGCTGTAAGTAGTTCTTTGTTGACTACGCTCGGAAAAGGAGAGTAGAAATCCGAACCACCAATTAATATATATTATTAAAATGTGTAAAACCATTATTTTATATATATATATATATATATATGTGTGTGTGTGTGTGTGTGTGTGTGTATATATATATATACACACACCCCTCAAGGCATGGACTCCACAAGACCTCTGAAGGTGTGCTGTGGTATCTGGCACCAAGATGTTAGCAGCTTTAAGTCCTATAAGTTGTGAGTTGGGGCCTCCATGGATCGGGCTTGGTTGTCCAGCACACTCCACAGATGCTCAATCGGATTGAGATCTGTGGAATTTGAAGGCCAAGTCAACACCTTGAACCCTTTATCATGTTCCTCAAACCATTCCTGAACAATTTTTGCAGTGTGGCAGGGTGCATTATCCTGCTGAAAGAGGCCACTTCCAGTAGGGAATACCGTTGCCATGAAGGAGTGTACTTGATCTACAACAATGTTTAGGCAGGTGGTACGTGTCAAAGTAACATCCACATGAATGCCAGGACCCAAGGTTTCCCAGCAGAACATTGCCCACAGCATCACACTGCCTCCGCTGACTTGCCTTCTTCGCATAGTGCATCCTGGTGCCGTTTCTTCCCCAGGTAAGCGATGCACACACACCCGGCCATCCGCATCATGTAAAAGAAAGCGTGATTCGTCAGACCAGGCCACCTTTTTTACATTTCTCCCTGGTCCAGTTCTGATGCTCATGTTCCCATTGTAGGTGTTTTTGGCAGTGGTCAGGGGTCAGCATAGACACCCTGATGGGTCTGCCACTACGCAGCCCCATACACAGCAAGCTGCGATGCACTGTGTGTTCTGACACCTTTCTATCATAGCATTAACTTCAGAAATATGTGCTACTGTAGCTCTTCTGTGGGGTCAGACTAGACAGGCTAGCTTTCACCGGTTGTCCTTCCTTGGACCACTTTTGGTAGTGACTAACCACTGCATACTGGGAACACCCCACAAGATCTGCTATTTTGGAGATGCTCTGACCCAGTTGTCTAGCCATCACAATTTGGTCCTTGTCAAAGCTGCTCAGATCCTTATGCTTGCCCATTTTTTCTACTTCCAACACATCAACTTTGAGAACTGACTGTTCACTTGCTGCCTAATATATCCCACTTGACAGGTGCCAGCATAACAAGATAATCAGTGTTATTCACTTCACCTGTCAGTGGTTTTAATGTTATGGCTGATCAGTGAATATATAATGATTTGGGCCTTCAGTCAAAGGGCTCCACCTGGGCAGGACACACGAAGAAATACCTGTGGGTGTGGTCAAGAGCTCATTGCTCTTGAAAAGGAAAGGCTTCAGGTAGAGAAAGACCTGCTACAGCTTAAACAAGAAGAGCAACAACAACAGGAGAGGCCCTATGAAGAGCTATTCCAGCTAAGCAAAGCCAAATTTGACCTCATGAACAAGCAATTTTCATTGGCAGAGCTACAGTTCACCAGGCCTTCCATTTCAGTGCCAACTATATTGCACTCGGAACAACGTGAGTTACTTAACCAAGTAGAAATGGGAAAATTGAATAAGCTTTACACTGATTTCTGTGTAAAGAGTCCACAAAACAGCTGGTGTCAATTATTTTAGTGTTTTCTGTCCAGACCCAGGTACCACAGACAGTGTGTAGCTTTGTTTACTGGGTAACAAAAATACCCAGTGAACAAATACCCAGTTTGGTTTGAGTAAAATCATGACAATGCTAGAAATGGCATGGGGTGTTTTTAATAATGTATGTAAAAAAAACAAACATCCAACAACCAATACAATTCACATATCACAAAAAATATGCTATGTGAATTAAGCAAAAAGTTTTCTTATGATATACCCATGTTTTCTCAAGCCGACCTGGTGAAGTCCTTCTAGTAGTAGCCCAACAGGAACATTTTCTTCCTCGGTCTCTTCGTCATCCTCCTCATCTGCCTCATCAGGAAGGTGTATGCCAGCATGCACCACAATGTTGTAAAGCATAGGACACAACAATAATGGTGCAGCTGCATTCAGGTGAAAAATCTAAGTCCCCTAAAGATTTGTGTTTTTTTCCCACACATTTCCCAAATGCCTAAAGCTCGCTCTACAACACTCCGATGTGTTCTGTTATATCTCTCTTCAGCTTCCATTTGGGGATTCAAGACTGGAGTGAGCAAATACTGTATGTATGGATGTATGAAGTGGATACCCGCTGTCACACAGTAAGTATCCACCAGCGCATGGATTGTCCTTCATCATCTCACAGGCACCAGAATCGGCCCAGATGAAGGAGTTGTGTGTACTCCCAGGCCACTTGGACCCAATGTCTGTAAACAGTCCTTTGGGGTTGCACATGACTTGCATGTTCCATACTGAGAATGTAAATGGTGCTCAAGAGGCTGAGAGTATGTACTGGGATCAGTGTGCCATACTCTGTCATACTCTGTATCAACTTTTAGTTTAGCTATTATAGAAGATTAATCAATGTCTTCTGACCAATCAGAATCAAGAATTCAAAAGCACTGTTGAATTTGTTTCTTGACTTATTTTGAAGTCCAGAGTGATCCTGCTATTACTTGTAATTTCAAGCACTGTCTGTTTGTATTGAAGTGCCTCGGGTTGAGTTTTAATTGATGAGGCTCAAGCTGAAGGCTGAATGGACAGGGATCTGCAGTGTGTATGTGTGTGTGTGTGTGGATGGTGGATTGTTGCTTGTGTGCTCTGGTTAAACACTGGTTTCCTCAGGGAGAAGGCAGCACTCTGTGTGTGTATGCTTGTCAACACTCGTTTAGCTCACCTCCAGCAGCGCGGCTCTCCCTCTGATTCAGCATGCCTGCACCTCTGGGTAATATCTTCTCACCTTTCAGTCTCCTTCACTCATCACCGTGACACAAGCACCCTTTTCTGTTACCTCTGCCCTTTCAGCCTCTCTGTGACTGCTATCCACACACACACACACACACACACACGTTGTGGTCTCTAAATATTGAATGTGGATTTTGATTAACCTGTTACAACCAATCTGATACCATCTTATATCCAATCACTCTCACACACATACACAACTGCTAGACACTATCATACTTCACACACTGTAGATTTGCTCCATATCAGAGTATTCACATCTGAGTCCAAAAGTTTGCATTCTCCACGGTTTCAGGGTGGGATGCCCCTTGGAAGATTTTACAATTCATCAACGGATAAGATCAAAAAGCTGCTAAAAGACAATATTTATATCACATTCAGAAATGAGGAATTTTTTTTTTGCACTATTATTATCATAACATGCACTATTTGAGCATTTTTGCTACTTTTAATATTGAAAGAACTTCTGTGAAACCAAACATTAATGTGTCTTTTTTTTTGTCTTATTCATTTTATCATAAGGGTATGCAAACCTTTGCACTCTGAACCAAACTGTTGGTTTCTGACACCTCATGAAGTGCACAACCATGGAAGCTGAAAGGTTTGGTAAACAGTTTATCAAAAGACATCATAGTAGAGTGATGATTTGGTAGCAAATTAGATAAACATGAAAGTGATTCTCCAAAATTTTAATCTCATGAACGTAAGAAACCAATTTATCACTCTCTTTACACAATTTGGATATGATATTGCATGCATATCTCACCATGCACTGGCCTGTGGTTTTGCATTAAACCATTTTTAAGACACTTACAGTTCTATCTGAATGTCATTACCCTCTATGCTCCTGATCTGTCCATCGTATTGTCTATTTTAACGTAGATTAGTGTATATGAACTCCATAAAATAAGCAAAACCCTACTGATAACACTTGCGAAGGGGATAAAACAAAGCTAAAATATATATATTTTTTAAATACATGTAGATTTTCTTAGTTCTACATGACAGTACATGTAAACTAAACTAAACCTAAATCACAGATAAGTAAGCCTTGAAACTAAACTACTACTCAAATCCAATAAGATCTATTGTGACTAAATATATGTAAGTGTTCATGTAGGAAGAAGGAAAATAGTGTCTTAGTATGGTGTTGGGACATCATGAGCTGCTCATGCTTCAAATGCACCTTAGCACTGATTCTACAAGTCTCCAGAACAGTAGTGGAGGGATGAACACTGCTCTTCCAAAAGATATTCCCTCAGTTGGTGTTTTGATGACGGTGGTGGAGAGTGCTGTCTAGCATCTCGTTCCAAATTCTCCCATAGGTATTCAGTTGGGTTGATATCTGGTGACAGTGAAGCCCAAACATATGATTTACATCATTTTCATTGTGGATTTCCTTGGGGATGAAGGTGGGGTTATCCTGGAAGAGATCACTCCCATTAGGATAGAAATGTTTCATTATAGGATAAAGTTGCTCAGGCAGAAGAATCTATATCCAGATTTCTGGAAAGCTGCTTTGTGACAATGTCCAGAAAAAAAAAAGGAATTGAATTCATTTAAACTGAATCGAATTGAATTGAATTGAACTTTCTGCTGACAGGAATCTGATATGATTCTTACATCATATTCATAAATTATCACTAATGCTGGCTAGCTGGCTAATATGATCAATCTTGATTTTTGAGAGAATTCTATATTTATAAAATGCTCATAAACTTCATAATCACACTAGCCAACTAGCTAATTCATAATCTTTACTGCTGATCCTAATTAGATGGATAACATAAGCTTAATTGACAGGAAACTTCTAATCTCTTTGAGTGCAATGATGAAATGTTGTTGATGGGTGTCTTTAAATCCATATATGTGCTTACAGACACATTCATTTGTACTACTCAAAGACACACCCACTGGGCTGCAGATGAATCAAGTTCAACTCCTACACTTTAATTAATTAGCAGAGGAATATGAGAAACATTATTTAATATGGTATAATGATTTATGTAACATATTTAGTAGTCAGAACACACCAAATTCAGCAAAAATATCCAGTCTCAAGTCAAGTTACAACTCCTGAAGGTAACTTTTACTCTAGCAGTTTGATGTCACATTAGGCTTCAATCATGATGAATTTCTTGATCACATTCTGTATGAATCATCAGCACTGATTACTTTGAAATGATAAACACACACCGATTTAGACTTATGAATCTAAAGAGAGACAATTGGGACCAAATCTAAGACTTGCTAACTTTTAATCTTGTTTTAGTGGAGGTTATTGTGTTGGATATTTACTGAAAGAAGAGGCCATGTTTCTATGCTCTATAAGAATAAGTGATGCCATTTACAGAGCAATCACACAAAAAATAAACACACTGCCACTGCTGGCCTTTAGTGAGAGACATTATTGCTCTGGCAGTTTTAACAGACCACATGACAACCACACATGATTTGCCCAGTAACCACAGCTCTGCAGCAGCCCAGAGCATGGCCTTCTGGGATATGCAGCTCACCGAAACTGGGCAGCCTGGGGGACTGGGACGGCATCCCAGGATCAAACAGTCCTATGCACACACACTTCTGCATCATCATTACTGCACGCAGATGAGCCACTGAGGCATACCTTAATGACCACAGTAACGATATTGGTGCCATTACTGTGTCATTATCACTGCACTGTGGACTGACTGCAGGACTGTATGTGTGCAAAAGAGAACAGACTCACATAGAGCAAAGAAAGTAGAAGAGCGAAAGTTGCAAGACCTCTTGTGAGAGACAAGGTGAGAGAAAGTTGACAAGGAGCTGAAAAGGATACGACTAGAAAGCCTGAGATCAAGCTGAGGCTGATATGGACAGAGAAAGAGAAAGAGTGAGACCAAAAGACAGAAGAACAGAGGATGAGGCAGAGGAAAGGAGAGACAGAAGGGCGCTATTGTACTTCTAGCCCGGGGTGCTTTCCCACTTCAGAGTCCTGCAGGACGGAGGAGGTAGTAAACGGGTGAATAAAGAATGAGAGGCAGGATGAAAGAGTTTTCCACGAGCAGCTCACACTCTCCTCAGTAAACACACCAGGACTCAGAGCGATCTGTGTGAGGTTGCAAGGTGGAAAATCCGAGTGCAAAGAGTTCTTCCTGGAGCAGTATGTGAGAGGCGTTCAGGTCCACAGCCATGATCCACAACCCACAAGCTTGATGCTGACTGAAAGCACATCTTTTTCTACACTTCAGTTAGTAATTCCACATACAAATTACATTCATTAGGGGCAAACAGGTGGTGCAAACGAGATGAAAATTTGTAATGGACATACTTTGATCAGATTAAAATGGCACATTTTATCACTTAGCTCAGTGTATTTGATCAGCCAAAACGTGTTTGCTGTCTGACGTTTGCTCTCTAATGCCTGGCACACACTACAACATTTGTAACCAATGTTATAAATATGAGAAACTCCAGGTATAATGAGAGGTTTACCAATTATCTGTCACAAACGCCAGCTAGCTAGCCAGGTAAAAAAAACAACGTTGACCCAACATTAGCCATTCTGTTGGGTCAATGCCATTTTGTCTGCCGGCCCCACGTTGGGTTACCAGACCTTCATCCACCTTTAAATTCACCTTGCCAAGGTTCTTGCCAAGGTTCTGTTGGGCAAGGTTAGGTGCCAACTTTGGCCCACCATAATTTTGTTCACTGGAACAGCACTGGGTCAACTTTGTGAGTCTCTAGTAGCTAAACATCACCACTAGGCTAGCTCAACACCGTGAATGAATGAATGAATGAATGAGTTTATGGCCCCCAATAATGTTAATGTGACCCAGGCTGATGTACAGGAAGCGCTGGAGCCATGGTTTTATAACTGGCAATTGTTCCTGTGGTTGCTGTTCTGTTGTAGGCCTATGGATGTGAGGTACCGCATGGTGATTTCTGTTTAATGTGAATCAATAGAATTTGACTTAATTTACTACCTTGTGAAGATCCAGCTACTGGAGAGGCTTAAGACAGAGCTAGCGTATTTTCAGTGCAGTTTACATCAAGGAAAGCTATTGTCTATGCACAACATGACAATCATGCTAAATGACTCACTGATGTTTTTTTTCTTCTCATTTTCTGAGGCAGATGTTGTAAAATCAAACCGCTGCCGACTTGGCTGTGATTTTCGTAAGCATGAGAGAGAGAGAGAGAGAGAGGGTGGAGTTAAAGGACCTGCAAAGGAGGAATAAACAGATGGGGAGAGAGAGGAATTAAAAAAACAGACAGTCCTTCTCCCCTGGTCCATCTCTGAGAGCATCTGTGAGAGACACAAAACTGTGTCAACAAAAAGTCCCTGCTAAGGACAGGCTGTGTACTGCAGATCAACACGTGACACATACACACAGACACACACAGACACACACACACACACACACACACACAGACAGACAGAGAGAGAGAGAGAGAGAGAGGCTATCATCAAGGGATAATCCTTCTGCGTGTGTGTGTGTGTTTATCTGAAAGAAGAAAGAAATGAAGATTAAGATGAGTATGGAGGCTACTGCTAAGAGAGAGAGAGAGAGAGAGAGAGAGAAACAGAATAAGAAAGAATCACTGCAATAACCTGAAAAGACAGAACAAAAGACAGAGGATGACAGAGCAAGACAGTGAGGGAATGACAGGAGGACAGAGAAAGAGAGAGACAGAGAGACAGAGAGACAGAGAGACAGAGAGAGAGAGAGAGAGAGAGGAAGAGATTGACAGCCCACGCTCCCTGGGACATGAATAAACCAGCACAGCATGCACTGCCTCTTCCACAGAAAACGTCTCCATAATCAAACCGTAACGCAGCGCTGGAGGGAATGGGTGAGAGAGAGAGAGAGAGAGAGAGAGAGAGAGAGAGAGAGTGTTATGAATGAATCAATCATGACTAATCAGATGCTCTCTTATTTCTTGTCCCTCTCACTTGTTTGCCTCTCTTGTATGCGCACACACACACACACACACAAGATACTCAGATGTGCGGGTAAAAGACAAAAAAATTTAAAAGTCACTACAACTGGTGTTTTGAAGGAGATGGTATCCTGACAAAATAGGGCACTTGAATATTTATTTATGCACTGGGCCCAAATCCAGATACACATACACACACAGAGATATGAGCAGGGTGTCAGCCAAGAGCCAAATCACAAACACCAGATATGAGTGTAGGAATGCGCGAGAGCGAGAAAGCAAGAGAGAGAGATGAGAGAGAGAGAGAGGGATCAGAAGCTTCAGAAACTCGATTCAGGCAAAATGAGCCTGAATAGTTTGATCCCATATTCATTTTTTCCCCCAAACTGCTCAGATGGCTTCTGTTTTTCATCAGTTTTTCTGAAGATTTCACACATCAACTGAGAGAATTTTCAACACCTGAACTTGTATTAATGTATCAATGCATTCAACTTACCTCAGAAGTGAGAAATCGGAGCTCGGAATCAATACATCATGCCTCCATTCGTTCAAGCTACAAAGCGGGAAAAAAACCATGGACGCCTCATTGTTTATCTTTTGTTAGCAACAACTAGCCAGCTAACATTAGTGACATACGTATTTCCCTCCTCAAAGCAGCAAATATATCTGATTGATCTAAAGCAAATATTTTTGACATATACAGTATAACTCATACAATATAAAGAAAAGAAGTACTACTTTGTTTACTGTTGATACTGTGTACAGCCATGTTGATTTAACATCACTCGCTGAACTCAAAATTGAGAAGACCATCCCATGTTCCCAAGTAGGAATTCTGAGTTTTCTTCCTTTTTTTCCTAGTTGGAGGTTGGAGTTATGAGTTGTGACCTTTAGTTGAATGTAGCATAACGGCTGAGTGCTGTAGATAATCACCACAGTGGACTGAAACTAACTGATGCATAAATAAGGAATAAAACACAGAGGGGCATGCTGTTATAGGAAAATAATCAATGACAGGGTGGTGTGGCCAGAAAGTGGTGTGTAGCCATTGCAAAGTGAAGCTGATTATTTTTTCCATTACAGCATGTCACAAAGTGTTTTATTCCTCTTATACCACAACAATTAGCCAATGATTACATTTTTAACTAATTAAAGACAGACACATCATACTTTGTTATCCATTTATAGTTACATTTAATGTTGTGGAACTTCTGCGAAACAAGTTAGTTCCTGTTATAGCAGGATAAAGCAGCTATACTTGTTCCTTCACCAGCCTTACTTTTTCCTCTCGCTTTAAGTCAATAAGCCAAAAATAAATAATTAAATAAACTAACAAACAAAAAGACAGCACAGCTTGTCATGCAAAAACACCCAAAATATATGTTGTAAATATACATAATCGCATCTTTGCCTCAAAACTGTATGAACTTATTTCAGTAATGAAGATGTGGTTACAAACCACTGACACTGGAGACTCCTTCCATAAATGTTAAATATACATCTCTTCACAGCAGGCTTCACTATATCACCAATTATATGTTTGTTAAATAATGACGTTTTAATCTTTTTATTGTAAGGCTTAATCTGCTATGAAAATTCCATGTGTAAGTTGTGTAAATAATGTTGGAGGCTATAACATATTAGAACGAGTGCATTAATAAAAACCTGTGATTCGCCTGGCAGCTGGAACTCCTGTTTGAGCCCCGCTGCTTAAGAAGATGAATCCACACCTTCCGAACAATCAGAAGCGCCGTTTATCTATCTTATCTTAGACAGTATGTAAGGAATAAAATACGACATGGCGTGTTGTTTTATCACTGTTCACTGTTTCTCTCAGCGTTTTCTGTCAGGACTTTTTTCCAGTCTCCTCTTGGCCAGGTGTGTATCTTCTACATACACTGCATCTTATGACAGTTTAAGATTGCATTTGATGTTTGTAGTCTGTTTGAACGAATCCTGATGCTTCTGTGAGTGTGTAAATACACTACAATTTTTTCTGAAGGTGTAGTTTCGCACCCTGATGCTTTACTGAGTTGCTGTATTGTGTTGTATTTTTTGAGAAATGATATTTAATCTCAGTATACTTTATGTGTATATATGGATTGCATGATAATTAAAAATAAACATAGTTCAATGTTGAAACAGGACACTACTCTGAAAAAAAAAACCCCAAAAAAAACTTAATTTACGCAGACAAAACAGACACATCAGCATCTCCCATTTCCTCCACTGATCTGATTTTATTTGTAAGGCACCAGCAGCATTTCCTTACTGCAGAAATATCCATTTATATAAAGTAAAATGTTACTTTGTGTGTGTTTGTTATTATTTCATCCTCAGGCTATTGTATAACACTGTTATTTTTGCACTTTAGATTGTACTATAATCAGAAAATAAGAGGTAAAAATTTTTACAAAGCACAAAATGCTTACAATGCATTATGGAAATAAATGCAAATGATCAAGCAGAGGGCTATCGATGATTGGGGAAGAAAAGGGTGTGAGCTGGGAGGAGCTTACAGGGGGTCATAATGTCTTCTAAAACACAATCACTCAAGATCAGTAATACAGATGAATCAGTGGACACTGTACAGCTCCATGTAGAACAGGACACATGTACTGTCCCTGACTGCCTCTGTGGGACCAACACCTACATTTAATTGGTCAGCAGAAGAAATCTCAGCATCTGTCTGACTACATATCCACACAGGGGCGTGGCATTTTAGAGAAAAAAACAGCTATAGAAATAAAGTATGTGAGTAAGCACGTGTAGCAAGTCATCCTCAAGCATGATGGTAGTTATGCAGTCTGGCACTTTTACACTAGCACAACTAGGTTCCATTAAAGAGACACTTCCTGTTTCGCTTCATATCAAACTACAGTTTTGTCACCACAGTCAGTCCTGCTGCCGTTATACCCTCTTGAGACCTGAACTACGTTGTGCATTTTCGTTTCTCTTGTGATGTATGTACAAACGGAAATTAATTTGAGAAAAAAGAACGTGATGTCCTTGTACAACACAGTGGGGTCTCATGAGGATATAAACACAACGTGGTGCAGGGTCCCATCACTAAACCATTTCAATACGTTTAAACAGTTAGTCTGAAGAAAACAGTGTTCAACAGGTTGAGAACTGGAAATATTTCTAGGTGTTGTTTGCAGCGGCAGATTAAAATAGGCATTTATACAGATATTTAAAGTGAGTCTAAAGCACACACATGCTTACAACAAATATATAAAATGGCAGAATTAATAAACATAAGGTCACGAGCAAACTTGCACGAGATGTACCTAAAAAGTCTGCATCATTTAAAAAAAGTATACATTTGTACTGCCACTGTACACTGCAACAACCAGATCCAAGCAGTACATGAAGAGGTGTGCACAGTACAGGAAATGTGGATTCGGTTCCAGTACTCAAGATCTAGTATTTGTTATTTTTTCCTGTCAGGAATGCAAACAGGCTGCACTGAAAAGAAAGCAAACTCACAGTGACATCCTGTACATAGTCTCCTCAGGAGGAAGGCGAGGTTTTCTACTTCAGGTTGCTTGTGCAATGGAATCTAATAACACACAAATCTGACTGCAGATATCAGTCAAATAAACTGAATTAATACACAGATCATTTTTGTTTGTTTGTTTAATAAGCAGCTCACTCAGAGCTGATTGGATAAATGTGCATTTCATTTAGACACATCGCTAATCTCATTCTGCAGAAAAGATAGGGATTATTGAGTAAAGGTTAAAAAGGTAAAAAAAAATATTAATAATAATAAAATAAAAAAAAAAAGAATCCGAGCTCATAATCATGGCATGTAATGCTGAAAGCTTACTGCCCCCTATTGGTGGAAAGAAAGAATTTCATCCTGGACAAAAGGCACAACAGAAGACAGTGAGTATCTGATATGCAAAAAATGTAAAGCCTTACTCAGGATCTCCAGAGAACTTATCAAAAAAAAAAAAAAGTTACTTGGTTTTCTTAAAGAAAACACAATGTGCTCTGTTTTAGTTCTGGAATACGAGGATCCTCGGGCCTCGTATATCATGTGCTTTAGCACCTGACTTTTTTTCTTTTTTTTTTCTTCCTTTTTTACAACTTGCATGCATCTAACAGGGGAAATCTGAGAGAAAGTGCTTCTCGTTTCTCATATATAATTTTTCCACCATATTATTTCTCCACATATCTCTAGGAAAAACAACACAATCAAACACAAATTTTTACCAAATTGACAGTAACAGATAATACGATTAAAAAAGATTTGATTTTTTTTTTTTTTCAAACAGTTTGCCCTTTCACTTGGTGAATAGGTTAGCTGTTCTGATTAATGATGCTAAATGCTCTCTGTCCACGACAGTGAGAGAAAACAAACACACTTTCAGAATCCACACGCGTTAAACAGTAATATATATGTAGAAAAACAGGGGCCAGATCATTTGTAGGTCATTTTAAGTCTAGCTAAATCCAGTCTCTCAGTGTTACATTGCAGTGACCTCTGATTAACACCTCAAACAGTTTAAAGGAATATTTTTGGGGAAAAAAAAACAGTTAATCAAATATAAAAAAAATTTAACCTTCCTCCAAATGTAGTCTCTTTCACCCAAAATATATGTTGTAAATACATAACCACATATTTGCCTCAAAGCCATAAAAGAAATTTCAGTAATGATGTGGTTACAAATTTCTGACACTGGAGACTCCTTCTACAAATGTTAAATAAACAGAAACCTTCAACATATTAATGATTATATATATATATTTTTTAAAAATAACAACATAATCCTTTTAGTATTAGGTTTAGATTAAGTGGAGTGTCCACCATATAAGTCCATGTGCAAGCTGTTACCATAGAAACGTTAACTTGCCTTAGAGCTGGCACTACTGTTAAGATAAACCATGTCTTGCCCTAATCTCTAAAAAACAAAATCCAGCATGAACGCTGAAACACAGACACATGGTAGGCGGAATTGTAGCAGAAACCTGGTAGTCAGTTTGAAATTTTTTTTTAATCCTTCCATAAAACTGTTCATTAAAAGGGGACCAAATACTTTGGCAATATCGTTTGGAGCAAATATGTGAATATTTGAGAATGTCTTTATACAAAATATTTTGCATGAAATAGACTTCCAATAATTTTTTTTTGCGTTGTATTAACGTGCTAGATGATGTCCAGTGCAAAACTAAAGAAACAAATGATAGACTAACAGCAAATGATATACTAAACCTTTGTCGTAAATGTAAATTTTTTTTGTTAAAATATTCCTTTAAAAAGTCAGTAAGTCATGTTATCATAACTCACTGTAAGCCATTTTAACTGCTATTTATAGCGTTAAACTACACCCATACTAAAAATGCTGCAGAAAATATAGCATGCGTTCTACAGTTCACATACGACTGCTGACCTTCATTACGTTAATTTCTTTTTCTCTTCATTCTTTCAGCATTAAACGTACTCCTTCATAGGTGAAGGATAAAAGAATCTCTTCAGGAGAAAGCAAAGTAGGGGGAGATAAAACTGTGCTCAAAGAAACACTGGTGGTGCCTCAGTGGAGCTGGATGGCCATGCTGAGACGAAGTAGAATATGGAATACATAATACATAGAGATATATACATATACACTCTGAGAGAGGTGCCAGAAAAATAACTAAATATATAGTAAAAATATTAAAAAAAAAAAAAAAAAAAAAAAAAAAAAAAAAAAAAAAAAAAGTGGACTGCTGAATATAAAGCTAGTGGAATGATCAAGAACAGATGATCAGGATCACAATAGCAATTTACAGCAATGAGGACAAAGAAAGAGAGACAATGCGCTTGTGATGGAAGCGAGCACTGGAGGATGAGGTCACAGCCAATAGCAGGCAGAGGAGCGGCGTCTAGTCGGACTTGTCGGCGTCCTCGTCACGGTGGCTGTCCGTGGCGTCTCTGGCACTCTTGTCCTCCTTGGCGAGCTGGGCCTGCGATGCCAGGATGCTGGAGAGGGAGAAGAGGGCAGAGCTGGAGGTGACGGTGGGCAGGCCACTCGGCTGACTCAGGCCCAGGGGGAGAGGGGTCACAGGCAAGGCCAGTCCCTGCAGCTGGGAGAGCTGGTGTGCTTGAAGCTGCTGCTGCTTGGAGAAAAGAAGACTAATAAGCCAGGCTTACTGCTGAAAATAATGAGAGATATATAATTTCTCTCTGTTCTGTTTAGCAAGCTGACTCCTTCACTATTTGTAGTCTATGATCATTATCACACTGCAACTACCAAACACAACAGGTCACTTTGTCACATCTACATCCACATCGAACTGCTACAGATAACAGGCTTTCAACAGGTCACAGCAAGTCCTCATTTCTCTTCACGTGCTTACATTTTCTGTCTGCTTAAAAAAACACAGTGGCTACGTTCACATTACAAGCTTCCTTGCACAATTCAGATTTTTTTTGCTCAGTTCAGATCTCCAGGACTCGCAAATTTTACTAGCACTAGGACTGAGACAGGAAGTGGGGGGGTTAACATAACCTTTCTAAAGAATAGTACAACAGTAAGAAAACAAAAAGGACAGCACCTTTACCAATACAGAAACGTCTGTATCAATTCACCTCAAAAGTCAAAATTACTTTGATTTAAGTGAATTTGCATCCAGATGAATGGTGAAATCTCACTGCAAAACAATTTTGGGACTTGAAACACAAGGTTCTGTCCCCTCACCACTTCTACCAATCAGCAAAACTAAAGTCATTACATCTATTAGAAACAGCATGCCCTCATAAACACGTTTATAAATTCCCACATCTCTTGCTTTTTGCAAAACCTCTGACTCTCAGAAAGTCTCAAAGGACTTGACCCAGCTCTCAACTCTGCTTTCTGCTCTCCGTCTTGGCCTGCGCAGAGAGAAAACCGATTAACTAGCCTTTTTAAATGTTTGTCTCAGCTCAAAAGGGCAATAAGAACCAGAAACCACTGTAGTGAAAGCAGTTAGCTATATCTTCTTCTAAATAATAGCAACGCGAGTGTCTCATGCTTTATAAAGTTATATTAAATTGTTTCCTCACTGCTCATAGAAAAGACATTAGCATACTCTCCAACAGGTTTACCAGCATATAGTGTGTGTATATATATATATATAAAATATAATATAATACATAATATATATAATAATATATAATAGCATAACAGCATGGTAACTTGCGTACTTTCACACTAACAATACTAACATACTCTTACACTAGCATACTTCCAAACTTTATACTAGAACACTGGCCAGTATACTAGCACATTAGTGTGCTGGTCAGTGGCCTTTGTAGTTTTACTCACCTGTGAAAAACATTTTTTAATCTCCACATAATTTAATCTCTATCATTTATGGTGGTCCACCATCCACTACTACACAGAACATGAACAAACAGACACAGACACCCTCCTCCATTCTTACCCGGATAATGGAGTTCATCTCTGGTGGTGTGACCTGCTTGGCTCTCTCTATAGCTCCCAGGACCTGCTGCTGGTGCTGTAACACAGCAATGCACCACAGAAGTCATATCTCAAATCTCAAATATCCCACCACACATATGCATCCATCCATCCATCCATCCCACCACACATATACATTCATCTGTCCATCTATCCCACCACACATATACATTCATCTGTCCATCTATCCCACCACACATATGCATCCATCCATTCATCCATCCATCCATCCATCCCACCACACATATACATTCATCTGTCCATCTATCCCACCACACATATGCATCCATCCATCTATCCATCCATCCCACCACATTTATACATTCATCTGTCCATCTATCCCACCACATTTATACATTCATCTGTCCATCTATCCCACCACACATATGCATGCATCCAACCATCCATCCATCCCACCATACATATCAATTCATCCATCCATTCCACCACACATATCCATCCATCCATCCATTCCATCACATATATCACATCACATATATCTACTCATCTATCCATTGACACATATCCATCCATTCAACCATGCCACCATATCCACCCATCCATCCCACCACACATATCCATTCATCCCACAACACCCATCCATTCATCCTACAACACCTTTCCATCCATCCCACCACACATATCCATCAATCTACCCATTCCACCACACAAATCCACATCCACACATTCATACATATCCATCCACCCATGCATTCTCCCACACATATCGATCCATCCAGCCATCCATCCATCTCACCACACATATCCATCTATTAATTACACCACACATATCCATCCATCCCACCACATATATCTATCCATCCATCCATCCATCCATCCAACCACTCATATATACATTCATCCATCCATCCATCCATCCACACACATACCCATCTAGGCATCCATCCATATATTCATCCACCTCACCACACATATCCATCTATTAATTACACCACATATATCCATCCATCTATCCATCCAACCACACACATACACATCCATCCATCCACACATATCCATCCCACTACATATATCCACCCATCCAACCATCCATCCTCACCCACACTCATATCAACACAGCACTCAATATTTACAGGGTGGCAAGAAAAAATAAAATCAATGCCTTGCTGTGGGTTTCACAGGAACTGGGGTGCTTATAAAACTTCAGTATAAGAAAAATAAAATTAAGAGTGCTAACAGATGATGCTCTGTGTGGTTAAATGGGTTGTGGATGTGCAGCCATCATTCAGTACCTCTTGAGACAGGTAAGGCAGGACTTGAGCACAGATTGCATTTAATCTCTTCACAATCTCTGCCTGCAGGGGGAACACACACACACACACACACACACATATTCTAATCAAGTGTGATGTGGAATGAGGTTAGTTTTATTTTACTGAAACAATTACAGCTAAAGACATTTAATCATGAATGATCTTTCCGTCAGTCGAATACTTACAACATATATTTTGATCAATAGTATACATCAGATTGGTATTAGCTGATATTCAAGGTTTCACTATTGGTACTGAAAAAAAGTGGTATTGTGCCATCCCTCCTTTCATGTACATCCAAAGCACATACAGACATCCGGTGAGAAAAGGGTGAGACAGTTGCTGTGCATGCCAGGAGAATGTAATCTACAACTGCTAGAAGAAGTGGCAAGAGGACAGGGTGTGGAGGAAGAAAAAGCAAAGAAACACCAATAACCCTGTTTCAGTATAGTCCTGGCACAATGCCCTGTCACACTGACACACTACACAGCATGAAAGAGGAACAGCAGGAGAGAGGGAAAAAGAGAGAGACAGAGAAGGGAAGGAGCCAGAGAGGATGATAAAGGAATTGGCTGAATACAAAACACCGAGTTCTTCTTTGCATTCATTTCTGGACTCCTCTTCACCTTTCTCTCACTCCCTACTACAGCCTTTCTGCACGCACACACATACACACACACTCTCACATGTGCACACACACACTCACAGACACAGACACACACACACACACACACACACACACACACACACACACACACACACACACACACACACACTGCTGCCTGCAAGCATTCCCTCCCATATTTTTCCCTGTCCCCCAACGAGCCTGATGAATTGTGCTGGAGGCGGATGCGGTGTGGGACTGGATTCCTGACAGCATGTTCGAAAAGGATGAAGAGGCTGTCACGGTAAAGCATCGTAAATCTCTGTATGCTGTCCCACAAGGGCACAGTCAATGATAAAACAACACAAGGAGCAGTGGACATCAACTTCTAGGCTAAAGCTAACATGCATTCACTGAACAAAAATCATCACGGCTTCTCATCTATATGAAAACAAATGTTAACAATGTGTATCTACAGTGCAGTCCATCAATAATAATAACTTTTGTTGTTTTGGGGTTCTGCTGTACTACAATGGATTTGGCCCAACTAATGTATTGTTTGTCCAATAGATTCATATTCACTGGCATTTGGTAGAAATCAAACAATGAAGCACTGATAATTGTACTACAGGAAAAACACATATATTAATTTGTTACTATTTTGAACAACCAAACACACTGTAGAGACATGAGATTTTTGTGTGTGAAACTAGTAATCTTAAACACTGAGTGTTCATGTTACTTGCTTGTTAAGTTATAAAGAACTGCCGCTCACTGGATAGTTTTTGTTTTTTCCACCGTTGTGCATGAAAATCTCACGGGATCAGTGGTTTCTGAAATAACTGCATGAATGAGCAGTTGTACAGGTGTTCCTAATAAAGGGGTTGGAGACTGCACACATTAAACATTTTATTAGATCAATTTATAGGAGATGAGAGCACTTACTTGCTTGTGCATTTCAATGTTCAATCCGTATGACATCTCATAGTACTGAAAAGAGATAAGCACAATTAGAGAAATATGAACTACATTTTCACACATACAAAAAAAACTGAAACTGGCTTGACTTTCACAAATACAGTAGGCATTTGTGTGTGTGTGCATGTGTTTCACCTGAACAGTCTTTTAGTGCAAAATGCAATACTTTAGTGTATATATATATATATATATATATATATACACATATATATATACACACACACACACACTCAAAATTCTGCCGTAACTTGGATCAGGGAAGGGCACGGGAACTCGATAGGCTATTAGAGGGAGGAGGGGAGAGTTGGATGATGGCGTGAGAGCAATACTGCACAGATTAGATCAGATTAAACTGCTGGGTGGTTCAATTAGAGGAGCAATATCAGAGAGCAACATGGAGCTCAGGCCAGCAGAAATGAGATTAGAGAGCAGAGACAGAGAGGGCGCAGAGTGCAGAAAGAAAGGGAAGGAGAGAGTGGAGCAAGAAAAAAAACAAAATAGCAAGCAAAAGAGAGAAATCAGAAGAAGGGAAGAAAAGTGATAAAGGCGGAAAGGAAATGTAAGAGAGAAAGAGATAAGATGAAAGCAGGAGGCTAGGGAATATGTCAGTGGGTGGAAGGCTCGAGTTGTGAGTATCTAGGAAGGCAAGTAGCCTGGGGCTAAGCAACGCCCCTGCTTCAGATCCTCTTCCAGTTTTTGGCCTTGTCTCTGCTCCAGTTCTTGCTGTCCACTTTCCGTTCCTACACCTTATACCTGCCCCTCTCCCTATACCTACCCCACGCTTTAAACCTGCCTCTGCCCCACTCCCAACACCTTCCTCAGAAACACTCCCTATATGTTCCCCAGAACCACGCCGTATACAAAACCTAGCAGCACTTACTACACCTGCCCCAGAACCGCTCCCAATACATGCCTCTAAACCACTCCCAACTCCTGCCCCAGCACCACTCCCTATACCTGCACCAGCACCACTCCCTATACCTGCACCTCTCCCTATACCTGCCCCAGCACCACTCCCTATACCTGCCCCAGCCCCACTCCCTATACCTGCACCAGCAACACTCCCTATACCTGCACCAGCACCACTCCCTATACCTGCACCTCTCCCTATACCTGCCCCAGCACCACTCCCTATA
>CM075013.1:16556577-16567417 GCA_037576675.1 Pangasius sanitwongsei | reverse complement strand
CACTCCCTATACCTGCACCAGCACCACTCCCTATACCTGCACCTCTCCCTATACCTGCCCCAGCACCACTCCCTATACCTGCCCCAGCACCACTCCCTATACCTGCACCTCTTCCTATACCTGCCCCAGCACCACTCCCTATACCTGCCCCAGCACCACTCCCTATACCTGCCCCAGCACCACTCCCTATACCTGACCAAAAATACTCCTCATACCTGCCCCAGAACCACTCCCTACAGCTTTCCCAGAAACCCTCCCTATATGTTCCCCAGAAACATGCTGTACACTTGCCCCTGCCCCACTCCCTATACTTGCCCCAGAACCACCCCCTATACAAAACCCAGCACCAATCCCTATACCTGCTGCAGAACCACTCTCTATACCTGCTCCAGAAGCATTCCCTATACCTGCTCCAAAACCACTCCTGGTACCTGTCCCAGAACCATTCCTACACCTGCCACAGCACCACTCCTTATACCTGCACAGGAATCGCTCCCTATACATGCCCCAGAACCACTCCCAAAAAAGGTCCCAGAAGCACTCCCTACACCTGCCCTAGAACCACTCCTTCTACATGCCCCTGGTCCTCTCCCTGACCCAGCTCCAGCTCCTCTCCTAGTTCCCGTCCCTGCTCATCATCCCGACCCAGCTTCAGCTCATCTCTCTGCTCCAGGCCTGCTTCAGCTCTGGCTCTGGAAACAGGCTGCAGCAGCAGCACTTACCATGATATAATGACGCTGCATCTCCGACTTCTCACTGGCCAGTTTGTCACATTCTAGCTTTAGACTGTAGAGAACAAGAGCTTGATTATTTCCAAAAAGCACAGAGCATAGGGAGTTATCTTTTTCTCTTTCAAGCTAGAAAGTGAAATGGTTACAGTCTGAATCACACACAAAGTAACGCTAAAAAATGAAACAAATAAAATAAAAATAGATAAATCATGAACCCATATGATGATGTTTATAAGCCTGACATGCAGTTCAATTCAGTAAATCATCTGAGCAGTCAACAACGGTCAACAATTCTTATATCTGTCAGTCCTACTTCCTGTTCAATTTTCCTTTAAAAAATTAATAAATTTATTTATTTACTTATTTACTCATTTATTTAAAAATCAAAATGCACTGAAAGCTTGACATCTAAGTTGCGTTTTACGGTACATAGTGAACAATGCGATCACAGATCACAGTCAAAAATATCATTTAGCTGAGCACTAAAATTTGAAATGAAAGTTGGTCTCACCCTCTACTCCTTCCTGACAGATTGGTTATTTAAAAAAAAAAAAAAAAACGCCACCAAAAACAAAAATGCACCCTAACATACATTAGAGGTTGTCATAGCGACCATGCTCCATGCTGCCAGGCTACCTGTGATTGGCCATGGCAGCCCCTGATTGGCTCTGACCGCTAGATGCTTTCAATGATGCTGTTGGGGGTAAAAAAAAAAAAAAAAAAAGGTAGAAAAAAACCCTACACTGATGTAGTTTTATTGCTGTTTCTTTCCGCCTCCAAATCGCTTCTGCTGTCATCCTTATTTTGATTAATGTATTCCCTGATCTATTTATGCACATGCATGAGGGGAGCGACAGCCCGTCTGGGCTCTGGAGACAGCCCACAGTACATTTCCTTTAAAAGGCTGTACACATCATACACGTGAGAGAGAGAGAGAGAGAGAGGCCTTGCATCTGGGATCTCAGCTAAAGTCAATGGCAGGAGCGTGAAGGTCTGAATAGACACAGGAAGTGTGGGGCCCTGTTCTTCTAAACCGCTCACATGTAAAAGGGGGTTAAACACCAGCGCTCTTGTTGTCATGGGAATAAAGAGGAGGAAGAAAAGCTGGCTTTAAAAACAAGACAGTGAAAGACATGGGTCATACTTTTCATGTTGCACTGAGTTTTAGGTCCTCTGTCTCTCAGAAATCAAAGCATCAGACAAGAGCCAGTTCATAAGCATATCCAATAACAACTGTATGCCTAATTATTTGTGTTAAAATGTTCATTCTGAACATCCTGAAATTAATCGTATATTAAAGTATGGAATGTAATGGAAATGTGCAGGGTATAAAAAAGAATAAGTGAAATCTGGAGACAGAGGTTGAGATAGAAATGGTAAGAAGAAGAGTGATAGAGAGAGAGGTAAGAAGCACCTGTGATATTGTGCTTGGAGGAACTGGAACTCATCTTTAATGCGGTCACACGAGTCTGACGTCGTGAACTTCAGCTGCTGTGATGAAGCCTGTAATCAAAACATTAACATTCAGTCAGTCAGACGCCTTCACCCCCACTGCTCCAGTGCATGTGCGCTCACACACACACACACACACACTATATACATATATGCATACATAGGCCCTGTTTCCTAACACACATTAGCATGGTTGATGGCACGCCATTAAAACAGCATTAAGAACTCGCACCACTTCCACAATTTCCACGAGGCTTCTGAAGAATATTACATTCCAAAACCTAGATCACACAGGAATTCTCATGTGGTAGACTGCTGCCTCCAATACACCATAAACCTGGCAATGCCTTTTCCAAGATATGAAAATTCTGAAAAGAAAAAATCCCTGTCAGTCAACTGTCAGTCAAAACAGACAGCCGCTAAATTCCAGGTGTATTACATGCGAGGCACTTACAGCAGATATTATTTCCCTGGTCTCTGCAAAAAATTCCAGCAGGAGAAAGAGGACAGATTATGACTAGAGAGATCTGGCTTCTTCTGCCATGGACGCTCAAGAACACCAGGTGCCATGCTGGCAGCACTTCCATAAAGTAAACAGGAGGCCCCCCTCGTACATTTCTGACAGATTTTTATGAATACAGACTGCTCTGATTTCAGGAAAAGACAACCTTGTGAAAATCAGAGTCACCTCTTCCATATAGTGCATTGACACTGTGGGAAATTAATCATCAAGTCAGATTGAACCAAAAAGCTAATGAGCTAGAGTTTAAGCACACAGGCAATCAAATTCAAGTCAAGTGCCTCCGCTCTCATTAACAGTCGAGCATCCCAAGGGCCATGTTACCTACTGTACTGCCCAAGGGTTAAAAAAAAAAAAAAAAAATCACCTTATTTTCACATCTCATTTCCTTGTGTATCTGAACTTTGGGCTTTAAAGGGCAAAAGAGGGTGAATGTAGGGGTGGGCAACATGAACATAATTTACATCACAATATTTTCAATATATCGATAATAATGATACACATCACAGTATATACATTTTTACTGACTAAAAAAATCGTCTGACGTAAAATTTATTTATTTATTTATTTATTTGAACAGTCATGTAAACTGCAGTAAAACAGAACAAATGAATAAAATAATAATAATAATAATAATAATTACACGTGCTACACCAAAATCCACATTTGGTAGATGCACCACCACAGCTCAGACAATTATTCTGCCTGCAATGCAAAGAAAAAAAAAAAAACGTGTAATCTTTGTGCTGCTCAGGAGTCAGAAGTTAAGTTACAACTGTTTTCTGACACAGGAAAGTCTTCAGGATGGAGAGCTTTGCACTCTGCGGTTTCCCTGCAACATGACAAACTGCTTTTTTGTCTTCACATGAGAGAAAACAATTAGCCAGATGGGTGAGGGAATGACTGTTGTAATGTAAGTGATAACAAGAACTACCTTGTTTTTCGTGGAAATTACACAACAATGAACACATCATCTATGAATGGGCAAGATGGAGGATGTGTTGTTCTTTAATACATAAAAAAAAAATTAATTGTTGGAAAACTGCTGTAGTATAAGGGGATTAAAACACTTTAAACACTGAGACGTGCTGTTAGAGGAAAATAATCAACTTATCAACAGAATGATAATGGTAACTCTGCATCGCATAAGGCGGTATCACAACACCCTGCCGTTGATTATTTTTCTTTAACAGCACGCCCTCTTGTGTTTTATTCCTTACTTATGTAATCCTGGGTAGAGTGGCATGTCACTTTGGTTGCTGTTCGTCTAACACTCAACGCAGAAAGTAAAAACTCGCTTTAAACACCTCAGAACACCCACACTCTGAAACGCTGTGGTTATACATGTAGCAGTTTTGCAACAAGTAACATTTAAGGGCAAATACATGAGTTGCCAGCTGTGGTAGGAACATTTCTACCAGTTGGCAAATTTCTACCAATGTTTTATTCAGCCAAACCCCTAGAGGAAAGTGTAACAATAACAGCCAGAGGCTAAAGACACACCAAGGGTCATAGAGCTTAACACGAACTCAGGATGCAGAGTAAAGCACGGCACTCATGTGCCTGTGAACCAAGAGCACGCTTCACTCTCCGCCAACCCGCAGCTCCATGACTGAGGTGGCCCAGGAAACTTAATTTCCTGAGGAACAGTGGGGTATGGAACCAGCTCGAATTCTCAGACGTCCACAGTCGATAGCCTCGGGTGGAGTATTGAGTGGTGGAAAGCTGCAAGGTTGTGCCACCCACACAATAGCGGCCTTCAGTAGCTGCTCTCTGGCCTGGCAGCTCTGGTAAACAAAACTCGGGATCAGCGCAATTCAAGGCTGGGTGCTACATAGAAAACGGGCCAGAAAGCTAGTAACAGAGAAGCCAGGAATCAGGCCATGAAAGAAGGCAAGAGTGTGGACTAACTGACAACATTCCAGGCCTTTAAAAGGAAAGTCTTTCACACGCAGATGAAGAAACTTACCAAAGTTAACTCAACTTTTCCTTCTTTCTTTCTCTCTCTCTCTCTCTCTCTCTCAAACACACCTCAAAAAATAGGACAATCCCTTAATTTGATTCTCGCTTCTTGCTATTCTGCTCCGCTCCTCTGAGATGCAATTAAAGCATTTAAAGGTTTTATGTGCTGCTGGGCAAATTGAGAATCTTCGGCAGCTAAATGAGATTCATCATTTCAGTAATTTCCTGTCAGCCCCTGACCCTCATCGCTTAACAGAGGGAGAAAAAAAAAAAACTAATAAACGATTCCAAAAAATTCCCTTTAAACCTTTGAACAAACCTGGGTTGAAAACCAAAATCTGTGTACACAGCAATGCTGTGTACAAAGACCCAGGAGATTAATGTGAGGGGAGATAGCGATTCTTTGGGCGACTAAGAGCTCAAGTCGTCAGCAAATCCATTCATATTCTCTCTCTCCCTCAATCTGTTTTCCCAAAGACAAAGCGCAAGAGTACTACAGTTAATCTCACCTCTGTTCCTGTTCTGACACATGCGTTTCTCCAGGTTTCTGGTGAGTGTGTTTACGTGTGAACAGGAATTCTCATTGAAGTGGAACTGCTTCTGAGTTTTGAAGAGCATCCAGAACCCAGAAGTTCCCACCTCAATGGTTATCATCACTGAATATTTACTTGTGAACTGGCAAATGACACCAGAAACAATTTGCATCAGAACCGTCTCTTCTTATAGCAACGAACTGTCTTTTGTAGCACTTTAATACCTGCTCAAGCAAAAAAAAAAAGATGTGCCTGTCAGTATACAGTTTGCTATAAATCTGCACTACAAAGTAGATAATAACTGCTCTGAAATCAAAATGTATGTCATTCATGACAACTAAGCATTCGCATATCTAGGGCATTTTTAACGTCCCTGTAAAAAAAAAATACCCAAATATTACACATCTATGACAAACAGATAATATACAAAATATATAAAATCAGAGGATAGAATCAGACTGGAGGCTTCCTGAGCTGCTGCACGAGACGGCTCTGTAATCCAGTTGAGGGATGGAAAGCTAATCCTGTCGGGCATGAATTTGATTTGGATGATTATCTCCGTGGTCGTGGACCTGGCACACAGTCTCACATGCGTTAAAAGATGGCTTTATCCCACGTTACCATACTGAGCCACTCTGCCAATGCTGAAATAAGGCAGATAAAACATTGTATAAAATAAGGGGTACAATTAGTTGTGAACACCTACCATGTTTTAAAGTTCAATTAAATTCAAGTGTGGGAATAGTAGTGTCTTGCTATGATTTGCATGAAATAAATCGATAACTTTTTTTTCATCGACGGTATATGAATTCTTCCCATCACTGGGACTGTTACCACCCCGGTTAATGAAAATGTTTTACTGAAAATGATTGGAACTGTGCTTGCCTCTTTGACCCGTAAGCTTCATATCAGGGGATCTGAGTGCACACCTCTACTCTAACATATAGCCCAATATGTGTTTGGTATCTAATACTATTTAATGCCTGCCAAAATTTCTACACTTAAGTACTTTTGAACTATGTTTTGTAATTTTTAACACAATCTGTGCTTATTATCTTGTTATTGGAAATGAACTGGTTTGAGGTTTACACAATAACAGCAGACTGTATAAGAATTGTATATGGTATAAAATGGTGTCAGGACAAGCTGCGATATGTAAAAACAGCCCAAACACTTCCACTTGCATAGAAGTCTGTGATGTTCAAATGACAAAAAAAAAAAGGCTATCACCATCACTGTAAAGGCTTGCAAAATGTCATCCAAAACAAATGATAAAATTTCCCTCCGATAACAAACAACAAAAAAATTTCATATCATTGCTCCTGAGATTCTTACAGGAATTATTATAATACGTCACATGTTGTAACTCAATGGTTACGGTTCTGACTAGAGCAAGGAGTGGAGAGAGAGTTCAAATCCCAAGACTATCAGAAAAGCCCTTGCTGGACCTTTGAGCAAAACCCTTAACCCTTCAGCTCTATGCTTGGAGAGAAAAAAAAAAAAAGACTAATTAATATATGAAAGGAAACATATAATGATAAAACATGGTATAGTTTTTACACTATATATTTCCCAAAGCTGCTGCTACCAGTCAACAAAACCCAAAATAGTAGCCTGTTCAATGCTTATCTTCATGAAACATCAAGAAGATGAAAGAACACATAAAAACCTGAGAGTAACTGCTCAGCTCTATACTTCAACAGGCTTCCACCCTACCAGGGGTGAAATAACATTAGGTATGTATGTTTAAACCTAATGCACTTCACAGGATGCGATGAAAAGCACGTGCTTCAGAATCCTGCTCAACTACACACAGCAGCTGAGATGCAACCTGGTTCACCGTAAACGATTCAATCAGCCACCAGCTCTAGCTGAAAAAGACAGGAAAAGGAGCATTCCTACCATTTCAGGTTTATGGAGAGTCAGCTTGAATTTCCCCTACGGGGGATCAATAAAGGTACGTCTTATCTTAGAGATGGGGAATGTGTAATAGTATTACCAGCTGTGCAGTCAGGAACTGCTTGCTGGCAGAGGCACTTACAAAAACTCAGCTGGATGCTGGATTTTTAGGTGATTCTGCAGTAAATTTTCACAAAATCTTCATTAAATTTGTGTAACCGAAATAAATAAATGATTTCTACTTGATAATGTAATCAATATATAAATTGGTAAATTGGTAAATAGATTTGAAGCCAATCAGGCGAGGTTTACATTAGTGAGTCTCCTGATATGTAAATTTATGCGAACCCAGGAGCTTTCACAGGATATGAACACTGAAAACGAATTTTTTTTAATGAATACAGACATTTTACACATTTCCTGCTCCAGCAACCAATTCCTGAATATTCCTGAATACATTCGTTAGTATCCAGTTTGGTAACTGAGACCCAATATATGTTAACGTTGTTTGACTTGTCGAGGGCCCAAGCATAATGTGCTACGTTAGAAACTTTGTTAGGAGAGGACAACTATCATAAACTTGTTTGTGTCCCTTAGTCGGTATTAATGCATTTACCTAGCAAACTAGCTCACTGTATATTATTGTACTATGTTAGTTACCACTTTTTAGCCTAGTGACTTTCCAGGCAACCAAAACATGAGACTGGGCAGCACACAGATGTTTGTAATCGAATGTGTCATAATAGTGAATACATTGCTATTACATTTTGTTATATTTTTGTTAATATTATTACAATTCGCTTTATAAATGCTTTGACGATACTGCAATAAGCCTGCTGCGCCAACAAAGCACATTACACTGAGCCTGAGTTAAAGGGGCAAACGAGGCAGGACTATATTTTATGTGCTGTGTGTCATCAGCTCACAGGTTTAGAGGGCAGACACTGAGAGCAGACGCCTGGCTTGGTGTGATTTATTAGATTACTGACCGAGAGCCTTTGATCGTGACTGATGCTGTTTCGGTTAAAAAAAAAAAAAGAGAGAGAGAGAAATCCACAGGTCACAACCTCAAGATTACTCCCAGCCCATGAAACAAATAAATCAAGAATGAGACTCAGAGATTGAAGCTGAAATAATGTGTGCAATCACGTCTCTGAAAGCCAGTGCCAGGCAGAATGCAGATAAACTCAAACAAAGAACAGATATTCATAGCTAAACGCTGTATTAGCATCCCACACGGCGACGTCCTCCTCTGGGATTTGCCTGTGCGCAGCAGCAGGCTGTTGATGAGCTCCGGGTGGTGCTCTGGTAAGCTCCTGTGTTTCCTTTTCTAAACAGGGATTACAAGGCAGCATGATCATATAGAACTTAGGCAGAACAAGGCCAGATAAATGACAGTCTTTTGAGAATCATGCAGGTTTGTGGAAACACTGATGAAAAAAGAGGAAAATAATATGCAGTGCAAAGCTGTCATATAACTGTCCTGATAGCACAACATGCACTCACCTCGCCATTACACACTGGCCAGCACCTTCTGACTTTCGGTCAAGGGCATAAACATGATGTGCTACCTCAGACACATTCTTAGAAAAAGGATAATGATGGCTCCCAAGTGGAGCAACAAAAACTATTCATCGTATCATCCAGCAAACACGAGTCAAATCCTGATGATGCTACAACAATCTTCAAAAGAGCCAAACTGGCCGTGCTGTCTGGGTGGGAGTGGTGGCATACTCCCTCCCTCCTGTCAATCACAGCAACACTAGCCAATTGTGGGCATCTGTGAGCTCGTGTATGTGGGGGAGGACAAATAGCTCTTTCCTTCTGGCGTGTTACACTGCTCTGTGATGCAGCATGAGCAGCAGTTTGAAAAGATGCAGATTTCACACAGCTAGGAGGAAGCATATATTCACTTTCAACTTCCCCTGTCAGTAGTTTTCGTAAGATAGGGGAGACCTGATTGGTGCGTGAGAATTGGCCAAGACCAAATTAGGGAGGGGAAAAAGGGGGATGGGGCATTGCTAAATGGTCTGTGTACATTTTGTTTTTCGTTTCAAAATTAAAATTGGCTAACAGAACTGTGGAGAACCCTGGAGAACCCTGGAGAACCCTGAGTGTATCATTTACTGCTCACATATCAGTGATTCAGTGAGTGAGAACTGAAACACAGCTGTTGGACGGCAAAGTCGTCACAAAAACAGACATTAAAACACACTGGTTCTCTGGAACTTGTTCATCTGTTAGTCACTGGCACATAAATTGCGCATTTTTTTGCGTACGTTTTTAGTAGTTTGCGAATACTCTTTGTACAGACTTATTTTACTACCCAAGAAAATAATGAGATTTCTAAAACAACTGTCTGTTGTTATTCACTTTGTTAAATTCAAAGCACCATCTAGCCCTTTTTCCACTGATGAGGTGCCAGTCCCTAATTTTGAACCATTCCATGATTTTCAACCTCAAAACAGCCGGGCCTTGGCCAGCAACATCAATCTGGTTTTAGCACCAAAACTCTGCTGGTCAGGAACAAAGAACTGGTCATGCCAGGGAACTGGAACATCTTGAATAACTTCTTGTCCACTATTAAAATAAAACTTTAAGATCGCGGGTTGTGTGAAATTCTTGTTGACCAAATAAAGCAACTCTGCAAAATCATTTATGGGTTGTTAAATTTTTATATCACGCATTACTAAATGTACTATCTTGCCCTTTTGCACATTTCTGACTCTTCTATTTATAACATGTCATTTGCACTGTAATGTTTTGGCTCTTAAGGTGACTGAAATGCAAAACAGTTCACAAAAAGATTCACTGGCTCCCTGAAACTGTACCAGGATCCTTTTTAAAACGGTAACAGATTGTAGGTTCACCAGTTTTGCAATCGCAGTATGCTATTTTTGCCCATATTACAGGAGTTGTTACTCATGAAAAGGTCATTCTGGAAACTAACTTATTAGCTCAACAATTTGGGCCAAATATAAGAGCACTCATGGTTACTTTACCAAAATGCTATGTAAGAGACAGAGATGTGAGGTTTCACAGCATCAGTGTTAGCCTATGGGGAAAAAAATTAAATAGGACATATGGAGGCAGTGGCGGTTCTGGCTTACTTGGTGCCCTAGGCGAAATCAGACATGATGCCCTTCCTAATTCCCAATATATGTAAGGGATAATCCATGGCTATGTGTAATGCACACCTAGCCGTGGATTATCCCGCTTATACTAGGTCACTTGCCAGCATTGACAAGTTAAAGCTGTCAATGATGTTTGCAGTGCAAAATCTGAGTGAAAGAATAAAAATTAGGGTTAATTGTCTTTAATTATTTTATATATGAGTCATTAGATCTAGAGTTCTGCCCACTCATACACAGAGATAAAGTAGTGCGATAAGATTACATTTATTTTAATGAATTATAGTAAAGAGTTATTAGAGAGAGAGAGATAATAATGAAGCTGTGAGTTTAACTACTGCATGCTACCATAACTGTATGTTACTACGGTTAGAATTGTTTATAGGCAGCACGTTAATTTAGAACGGTGCTTAAACAGACTGGAACTACCTGTGCATTCAACAGTTTGAATGCACACCTTCCAGCTGCTGTAACAATGCAAATTTCCCCATTGGGGGACAAATAAAGGATTATCTTATCTTATCTTGTCTGATCTTACATATACACTATATTACCAAAAGTATTCGGTCACCCATCCAAATGATCAGAATCAGGTGTCCTAATCACTTGGCC
>CM075013.1:16540006-16556477 GCA_037576675.1 Pangasius sanitwongsei | reverse complement strand
CTACAAACACACAGTGCAACTCCCTCTGACCATCCCTATACTTCTCCATCAAAGTTCTCAGAGCAAAAATTGCATCTGTTAATTTTGATGGAGAAGTATAGGGATAGTATAGGGTGTTACAATATAAAAATATAACATCAAAATAATAATGCATGTATTGATTCTGCAATTTCGGTTACTTAAATTGTTATAATGCACAATCCAAACTTTCATGTAATTTGGTCCTATACCTATTGCTGACTATTTTGGCGTTTGCATTACTAGTACCGCAAAATTACACATTAATAAAAGTTACTGCAAAATGTCGTGTGAGGTGACATACATGGCATACCTTTATCTCAGTCCCGTTTCTCATCGTCCTCCTTTCTCTTTTTCCAAAATCTTGATGCCTTTAATCTTTTCGTTCTCAGATGTTTTTATTCTCATTAATAGTATCTCTTTTCATCATGTCACACACATGCCTGTAAACATCACCCATCCCATTCTGCCCCTGTCAATCACCGGTCTAGACTAAACCATTCCACTTTTGTGGTGTACAGTGTGTTATTCTCTCATTGTCATTTATTACTGTTTTATAATAATCCAAAGAAATTGCAACTGTATGTCACTGGATGTACATCAGCAATAGCATTTTATTTTGCAATTTCATTTAGTTTTTTTTTTTTTTGTATGGCGCTATTAAAATATCATCCCTCCCCTATTTGAGGCTTCCAGCAGGTGACTTTACATGAGCAGACAGACAGCAGCAGAGGCAGAAAGGGGAGGTGTACCACAAGGGGAGGTGTACCACAAGGGGAGGTGTACCACAAGGAGCTGCTAAAGAATTAATTTTCAATGAGTGGTGTGCGCCCTGTGCGCCACGCGAAACAGAGAGCGGGCGCAATACTGTGTGAAACTGCCTCAAATGAACTGTAAAAAAGTGAAGAGCGTGTCTGAAAGCTGCGTGCGCTGGCGATGTCCCGAGCACGTCGCCATCCTAGACGGCTGCCTATATGACCTATGCCCAGATCTGCCACTGTACAGAGGCTTAGTGTAAAGTTGCTGCCTTTTTAGCTGAAGGTCTCAGATACAGCGCATCTCTGCACACAGTTACAGCTAAAGAGCCATTCAGGGCAGTCTAAGTAAACACCATCTTTGTCAAGAACGGCGAAAAGTCGTTGCTATGGAGCCGTGCTGCCGTGGTAATAATGCCCTTCTCTTCTTCATTTTCTCCCCTGGCCAAGGTTCAGGCAGGCCAGACTCAAGATAGTGATTTATGAGATCCTCTTCTGCCCTTAGAGCCAGGACTAAGCTGCCTGAGCCATTTATTACTCTCAGCGTTTTCACAAAGTCAGGAATCACAGTATGTCTGCGTTGCAAGCAAACACTTCGTTTATCAATAGGTCATCAAATTACTACTACAGATCTATTGTACTGATAAGAGCAGACATTATGGCTCTAAGGCCTATGATTATCATGAAAAATCAGCTGTGTTCATGCAGCCTGCCAAACCAGAGGCATCTTCAACATCTGACAGTGTATTGTAATGTAAGACTTGCTCTTAATCACAGCTGCATGTTTCAATGCGTATTAATCAAAAGTGTTGTTCTGCCCTGTGCAATTAGTCAGTTGTGGAAGTCTTTAATTAATTTATAGCTGAATACCTGCTGCATCGTAACCAAGCGTTTCTTGTTATCAAATGGCACTAGGCGACAAATTAATGCAGCAACAGGTCACGGGAGATTTCGCTAGGAATGCTTTGAAAGCATAACAACCTACTGTTGCTGGTAGGCTAAAGGGGGCTTTTAATTACACTTTTTTTTTCTTTTTTTTTTTTTAAACTAGTCCCTGAACATGTAACTTTAAATAATGGACATTATTCTATACATGTTTTATTTGTTTTAAACCCAAAGAACTGTTTCAAACAGCCTAGGAACATCTCTACGCCTCTCTTTAAAAATGCCAGGCTCTAGGGTTATGAATACATAGTATGTACATTACCTGATTAAAGCCAGTTTTAGATCGTGCAGTTTCAGCTGTCTTACAGTTATATGCAAAAGTTTGGGCACCCCTGGCCAAATCACATACTTTGTTGATTTATGATGTGAAAAGAAGTAAGCAGTATCTCTGCAGGAAACTATTTTTTTTAAAATATCATTTTCTGCTAATGCACAGTTACTTTATATTTGATTAACTTAAAAACAGAAAAAATAGTAATGATGGCATGTGCAAAAGTTTGGACACCCTTCCAGTAAAGTCTCAGAATTAACTTATTTGGCCGTATCTGACTCATTAGGAGTCATTACTCAGGGCAAGAAAGTCATTACGATTTATCAGCTGATGACAATTCCAGACTCTTCAAACCTTCAGCTAACACTCTACAACCATCCAAGTAGCTGACTGAGGAAATGAATGCCTGCAAAGCTATGGCTATTAAAAGATATCAAAGCTCAGAATTTCCACTGTCCAAAATGTCATTAGGAAATGTTAGTTAAAGGGAACTGTGGAAGTCAAGGCAAGACCTGGAACACCAAGAAAACTCTCAGAAAGGCAAAGATAGGATAGAACTGCCCATATGCTGGCCAAATGACTCTAAGGACCTGCAGGAAGGTTTTGCTGACACAGGAGTGGTGGTGCACTGTTGCTTGCACAAACATGATCTGCATGGAAGAGTCATCAGAAGGAAAACTTACCCATGGCCTCATTACAAAAGGCAACATCTGAAGTATGCAAAATAACATACAGGTAAGCCAGAGGCATTTAGGAAACAAGTGCTGTTGAATGATAAAGTAAAAATACAACTCCCTGGCCATCATCACCAAAGGTATGTTTGGCGAAAAAAGAGGTAGCATTCATATTTTAATTTATTTATTTATGTGTTCAATTTATATGGCTCATTTTTTTTTCTATCTGAGGTCAGACCTCAGAAATCAGATTTGCACTCCAACGTCAGGTTTGAAATAGATTACAGATCACATCATATTTTGGGTACCGGATTTATCCCATTCATGACGACCAGACTCATCATCCACAATCAGCTATTATAATGCAGTTATAATCACTGTGTATTATGTATTATAATTGGAGTTACGAGCAAATTTACCAGCTTCTACATCTATTGATATATCATATCATATCACGGTAACTAAGGGTGAGCAATATGACAAAAAATATCATCTCGTGATACAGAAGAACATATCACAACATTGGAGGACAACAATACTGCTGCATTTAAAAATAACCCTTTACAAATTAATTTGATGACACTGTAATTTAACTTCTTTTTACAGCTTTAAAGGTTCAAAAGTGTAAAAATCTTTAACATCAGATCAGCTGCTTCCAAAGTGAGCAATTTTATTTAAAAAAAACAAAAAAAAAACATGATATGTCAGAAAGGTGTACTGTGAGATAATTTGTTATTTATTTATTATTAACTATATCATTATTATATGGTGATATTGCTCAGCCATAATGATGACGGTATCTTTTACAATATTATCACAATACTGTATTATATGATTGTTCAGAGGTAATGGATCACTGTCAATCAAACTCAGTTTGTTTTTCTAACAAATAGAAATTATTTATTTTTGATATTTAGCCATGTAGGTGTAATAAACACTCACACAAAATGAGATGATCATGTGGGTAAAAAAACCATCAGACTACCATTTACACATCTGCAGAATATTTACATCCAGCAAAACCAAAAACTAGAGCTGCTAACTATGAACAATTACTGTATTTATAAAAAATAAAAATAAAAAAATATTTGAAACTGAGGACTAGAATTGTTTATATATAATAAATGCACAATAACATTTTTATATTGTATGAGTTACACCTACTCTGAAGTCCTGAGGCCAAATGCCTTTGTTTTATTTGTTTCATGTCACACTCTGCTGCTTTAAAATACATTTCTATTGCTTTATAAATATATAAAATGGATTTTTCATTAAAAGGTGCTGTAGGTTATGGAGTTAAAAGCTAAACTGGGCTGAACTACGCTAGCTAATTTCCTGCATATTAAAACTGGAGGACTCATTAAAGTTCACCTGGAAGCTGACGCTAGCTAACTAGCTTACCAGGTTTATAACAGGTTAGTTAGCTGATTAGCATCGCGTGCTAATGACATTTTTACTACACCGGGCAGAAAAGAGCAAAAAAAAACCACTCACCGAGTGCCTGGATTGTGGAAACATCATGACAGTTTTCTGTTTAAATATTTACGCAGACCTTTTAGCCCAGCAAAGCGTGCGAAATGGTTTTTTTCTCGTTCTTTGTTCGTCGGTAGATAGCGGATGGAGCAGGCTAAGCTAGCCCGCTAACACGACACCCAAACAGCGCAGCAGCAGCAGCAGCAGCTTTGCTCCGATTACGAGGCTTTAGTCTCGGCTCTGGAAGTGATTTCTCTTGGGGTATCATTCGGCATGGGGGGAGAAAAAGCTCTCGAAGACGCCCCGAATAACGTTGTTTTCACTGCTGAAATGTTGCCTGCTTTCGCCTGCCAGCTCCCTTTTTAACCACAATCCCAGCAGCGCTGTTTCTCAGATGCGCTTCAGTGCTTCTTCACTGCGCTGGTGAAATGAAGGCGCCTGGATGTGAACACACACACACACACACGCCTACATGCCTGCACACGTCCCTCCTGTGCTTTATCACAGCTTCCGCAGTTTGTCTGGCTTCAACAGGGTACCACACAGAATGTGCTCATTTTTACTGCCAAGTGGAAATAAAGCTAAAAGTCATAAAAATAGTTTTTCCACATGAGCAGATAAGGGCGTGCGCCACTACCACGATTCACCACAAGGTGGCGACAAAACGCTGTATAGCAATTAAAGCAAACCGCTACAGGTAGGAACAATTTTGGTCGATGATATATATATATATATACTTTTTTTTTGATAAATTGCATCTATAACGTGTTTTATTTAAAGGTGTACTATCAAAAACCCAACATAAATGCTTATTTCACTGTTTTTTCATACTCATGTTCACAGCAAAACGTAAGAACTTTGATGAAGACTTTAAGCTCCGCCCACTCAGCACAATCACCTCATGTCATGTACTATGACTCATTATGATAAACCTTATAAAGTGGAAACATGTATTTCTGAAAAAAACATTTACACTTTCCTCCAAATAGGTTTTTTTCTACATTGAGAACCAAAAATCTCAGTTTCTAGATGGCCTGCATTCATTAAATTAAATGTTCATTCCTATCTGTAATTGGAAAGATATTATAGAAAAACTTCCTAAAATGTTGCTCATTGTTGGATTTATTTTAGGTTTTATACTGGAAAAATTTGCTTTTCCAGCATGTTCTGCAGATTTGACCCCTTTCCAACAGCGGCTATATGATGTTTAGAATCATTCACTGATTCTCAAGAAGGCAAAATGATGATTGGTGAAAATTGTTATTATTTTGTTTAAAGATTATTTTTTTCACTTAGTACTGCCCTTCAGAAGCTACATAAGATATTTACACATTTCCAAGAAGATAAAATAATAACAATTTACATTGTTCATCATCAGTGAATGTTTGCTCCTTGTGTAATAGTTGTGTACGAGTCCCTCAGTTGTCCCCAGTGTGAAAAGATGGATCTCAATATCATATAGCTGCTGTTGGAAAAGGGGTCAAATCTGCAGAAGCTTCTGGAAAACCAAATAATGTGCAGGACCTGGAGGATTGTTCTTAAGAACAATGGGCAGTTTAACTGCTCAGGACAAACAAGGGACTCATGAACATCTATCACAAAACAAAATGCAATTTTTATGATCCATCTTATTTTTATTTATTTACTTACTTACTTACAAACATTTTGCAGATTCTGCAAGGCGTATGTAAACTTATGACCTCAACTGTACCTGAACTTTTGGAGCTTTGCTTTTCACCTTTGGTCCACTAACAAACACTGCAGGTTTTGGAACCCATTTCAGATTGGTACCAATAGGAACTAAAGGAACTTAAGAACAGGGCTAGCACTACTGGCACTACTCGCTGGCAATTAGTTATGCATACCTTGTTAGATAATATGCAACATACAGAGATTCCATTGGGAACACACCTCAGATGTGATGCCAATCAATTGCAGGGCACAATGCGCACACACACCTAGTGTCACTGTTTAGTCACCAATCCACCTACCACCATGTTTTGGTGGGTGGAAGGAAACTGGAGAACCCAGAGGAATCCCACACAGACATGGGGAGAACATGTGAAGCTCCTCACAGACAGTAACTCAAACTCAGGTTCCAACCAGAGATCCTGGAGCTGTAACTCTACTTGTTAGCTAACATTAGCTGGAAAGATTGTGTGATGCAGCTAAGCAACTATCAAAGATTTGTCTTTATGCTATAGCGTTTTTCTGGAGTTTATTTGTTGTCTAGCAGAACCATTTGCACTAAAGCTATGGCTCCATATAACAAAGTCAATTTTTGTTCTTAACCAACAATGTTAAGTAAAAAAAAAAAAAAGTTTATATTCATAGTTTTTAGAGTGGGCAGGGCATCTTGGGGAGCGAGGTAGGTGAATGTTCTCATTATAACTACACAATTCATGAAGAACCAACTGCTTTAATCATAGCAGAGAAATTCAGTAAAAAAATTTTTATTTCCACATGAAACTTAAAAGTGCAGGATGATCTCCAACCCATATATTGCACATGATATATATTAAAAGTCTTTAAAAAAAAAAGTAGACAAAACACACCAAGTATAGGAACAAAGTTTATTCCAATTTAAAACAGATAGTTTTTCTTTTAAGGAGAAGGTTATGAAAATTGTTTCCATGTTTGAATGAGCTTCAGGCAACAGTGGCTGAAATGAACCATAGAAAAGAGAAATATGGCTAAAACACTGTAAATGAGCAAGAATTAGGCCCCTTTTTCCCCCCACACCCACCCAACCCCAGCAAATCAGACACACATGCATTTAAGATGGAATTTCAGTTAAAAACACGAAGTTTAGCATCTTTATCCTTAAATACGCAATAGAAGTGTCCTTTATCTGTTTAACTTAATCACATACTTGGTGTTTGTTTTAAAAACAGGACCATAAAATACATTGACCAAGTCCTTTTTTATGGTTTTACACAATATTGGCACTTGTTAAAAGTCTGGCTCTACAAAGAAAGGGGATTGGCACACATTATAGTACATCATTTACATTTGGTATGCTTAAAAAAGCTAATCAAACAAACAACCAAAAACACATTACTTTGATTTTATACACCGCAATTTTTTTTGTTTTTTTTGTTTTTACCTGTTATCAAAAAAGCAACCAAAAAAAAAAATCATTTCTATTAAGTGGTCCTACATACAGGTAAATTATTATTAGAAAGAAAAAACAAACAAACAAACAAAAAAAAAGTTAGCTTCATATTTCCTGTATCCATCACATCAGTATGGACCTCAAGCAAAAGCATCCATTCCGTTAATTAGTGTTCACATCTCCAAGTACCAGGAATGTGCTTGACCAAACAGATAAACGGCAGCCATTAGTGCTAAGCAGGTTTGGTGCACTGACCCAAGGAGAACAAAACTCAACATTGAGAACTCAGCAGCTGGACAAATGTCTCTGCTGCCCTTTGGAAATCATGAAAGAGTAATGCTTACATGTGGTAGAAAGTCTGTTTTTGCAATACGTGACCTACAAGAATATCTGTAGTGTTTCCCCGTTAGTGAGAAATGACAGGACCTAGTGTATGCAGCTTCTGTACAATGCAGTCAAACCTTAGCGTTCATATCAGTATAAACAAGTACATTTCATATAGTCAGAGATGCATGGCTAAATATAGCGGGTCTTGATATTGCCGTTATGTTGGCACAAATCGCCCATACACGTTAAAGTACAATTGATAGAGTTTGAGTGAGCTAAAAGTGAGCTAAAATCTTACCATAAACTGCACATTTCAAGGAAGTTCAAAAAAAAAAAAAAAAAAAAAAAAAAAATACAGCAGCAGTGGCCTGGCACCTGAATCCATCATCCACCCATGTGACATTAACAAACCTTTTAGATCTAAATGCGAGTCATATGCGGACAGGGCTTAGTCTCCAAATACTCAAAGAACAGCGTGTGCAGTGCAACACTGAAACTTTCAAGCCAAAGACTAAAGGTTTCTGGAATACAGGCAAAATCGTCCAAAAAAAAAAAAATAAAAAATTAGCATCATGTGTGATTTCTGTGGCACTAACAAGATTTGAACTGATCCTGTTCTCAAACTGCACAACCTCTATTCTGTTAACAAATACAAAAAAAAAAAAAAACAGATCACAGACGGTGAAGGGAATATAATACAAAGCAAGATGCATGTGCCATTATCAATGGTAAAACATCTTTACCGTACAATTATCATCAAAGAGAGGCGCCATAACGGGGGGCGGGGGGGGATGCTCGTCCTAACAGGGCCCACAGCATGATGCAGAGATCAGGCAAAGATCAGACAGAGTTCTGTTGTTGCACCAAACCAAAAATTGCATAAATACGCCAGATGCTTGTGAAAAATGGAATGGCGTAGCGTGTTCCCCTATTCACTTGAACTCATCTCCTATGCTAAACCCACATTTCAATCTGCAGTCCATCCTACCCCACGCCACTGTACATGAAGCTGAGAAGGGGGGGTTGGGGTCGGAGCAAAAGAACTTTTCTCCGAAGCCTAGAATTACCCAGAGCTTCCCATCGCACTGTAGTCAAACATATGATTTGTCAGGTGTATCCCTGGCACACTTTGAAAGCTAAATCTGCAGAGACGGTAATCATCCCATCATCCACACATGAACACACCGTCGCCCCGATTCAGCTACTCGCTCCATTGCACCTATTGCCGTTTTAGACTCAATAGCGTTCTTGCATCCTGTCAATGTCACCCATAATTAGCCCTTATAATGAAAGTATGAAAACTCACCTGAATTACATTGCAAAGAAAGAAAAAAAAAAAAAAAAAAATCAAATCAACCGTCTCCTTAGCACAACAGCTTTGAAATTTAGACAGCCGTCAAGCAACGACTAGGATGCGGAACCTTTCGGGTTACAACTGACAGCCTACTAAGAATTTAACCACTAATAAATTCTTACGTTTCCTATTTGCATAAAGCACATCTTTAAAATAGCAATTCAACTTTCCATTGTCAAGCATCTAAAAAAAAGAAAGAAAAAAAAAAAAGTGACAAGCATGTACAAAATACTGAAAGAAAAGTAGATCATTAGCCTATAGATTTTACAGCAGTATGGACTCCTCCCCTTTCATTTCAAACAATCACTGGAGGGGAAACAAGTCCTATTAACATTATTTATATATCTGGTCCATAAATTACATAAATAGAAAAGATCGATTTCACTTTTGTACAGCACGCTTGTCTAGAACAATGTCGGCCAAAGAAACATTCTTCATGGAACCAGCAGTTTGAACACTATGGAATTGTACTGCTTTTAGAGTTTACTTCAAATCGTTGCCACACAAACACCACCTATTGAAATGATCGTAAATTTCACCATGAAGTAAGCATGACGCACTCCATAACAACAGTATTTAGTAACCATATCACATTGTCCAAATAATAGATACTATGTGGCAAAATAACACCTGGGTTATACTGAGACTAATGATTCTTAACAATGCATGTAAACATACAGAAAATACAATTTTGTTTTGCAAACTTCTAAATACATCATTATAGATCTTTTTTTTTTTTTTAAATCCCTTCAACTGTACCAAGTAGGCAACCAATACTGGCAAAAACATGTAGCAAAACAAAGTAGCTAAATATAAATTTGGCAAATGGTACAGATGGAGGAGGAAACCCACTGCGAGCTATGCGGTTTTGTTAATAAAGGACCTCGTGGCAAGGTGATGACACGCACCGATCTACCCCATTAATTTGGAGGGAATCTATTTTCACCTAACTCACAAATAATCTTTCTTTACTACAGCAGTAGGGCTGTGAGAAATGTTTAAATTATTCCTAATATACAAAAATCAAATGCACACGGTCTCTGCCGTTCGCCATGAAATGTCTTAACATCCGGTTAAAAATCAAACCAAGTTACATTCAAAGATGCAAGGTGAGGTTTAGCCTTGGAGAGGCACGCAGAGGAAAAAACAAAACAAAACAAAAAACAAAAAACAAAAAAAAAAAAAAAAAACAACAACACTGCACTCAATGCCCTGCTAGAATGTTGCCTGAGCCAACAGCTCGGCATTTCACATGGAGTTGCAGTTATGCCTCCATACAGACCGTTTTCTCCTAAGATCAAGGTCAGGGTCTCCTCTGATGAGGTTCTCACATCAATTCTCACTCAGCTGGAGCAACTCAGCTGCAACCCAGCTACCGTGCCCCTTTTGAGCACCACTACACGCAGACTAAGTGCCCCACCTCTCTCATTAGAGAGGCAATCAGGAGGGACAAGCAGTGGAATTATCAGCTGATGGGATAAGGCAAGACGCTGCCTGCAGCAACTGATAACGCCGTCAGAAATGAAAAGAAAAAGGAGGGGAAAAAAAAAAAAAAAAACCCTGGTCAAATAAAAGAACAACAAACGAAAACATCTGTGCCTGAAAAGAGCAGAGCTGTGTCAGTCTAAATCTTGATTATGTTACGAGCGTGGATGTATGTGGGATACATTAAAAATCGTGTTGTGCATGGGCTGCAGGTGTCCCTCTTTATCACTCCTCCTCTCCCTCCCTCCCTCACACCAGGTTGTACTCTTTGAGGTTCAGCTGCAGGATGGTGTCTTTGACGGCGGCGAAGACGAAGCGGATGTTCTCGGTGTCCGTGGCACAGGTGAAGTGCGAGTAGATGATCTTGTCGCTGTCAGGGTTCAGCTCCACAAACATCTTCAGGATGAACTCGCGTCCTGCCTGGGCGTCTCTCTGTGGACCTGGAAGACAGACAGACAGGTTTGCTTGCTACGGTTTTCATGCTGATTTACAGGAATATCTGACCAGAATTTAAGGCCAACATCCTGCAGTTATTCAGGGTTACAGCTCTCAGTGTTAACTGCTCATGAGTCAGAAAAGGACCACATCACTTTCTATATTAAAGACCATATTATATTTTAACAGTCACCGAAAGGCTGTTGTGGAATTTTCACATTATGATAACCTCGTCTAAAAATATTATGGTTTTACAGAGTCATGGTATTAATTGTCCTTTTAAAAAGCGTACAAGCACCTGGCGAAAATTAAGTTTAAATAAAAATGAAATTAAAAAACCATTACAAAATGGATTGATATCAGACTGTTATATTACACATAACATGCATCCTAGCTTATAACGTTGTTTTTGCAAACAATTAATTAATGTTACTAATTATTAGGGACGTATCGATACCGATACTGGTATCAATCCGATACAGTGCTCATGAACTGGTACTCATAAAAATGCTTCGATACCAAAAACCGATACCACACAACGTAGTGTGTGGTATCGATTTTTGGTATCGAAAATGCGCTGCACAGGCATTGCCGCACAAAGAAACAGTAGCAGCAAAGCACAAAATGTCAGTGGTTTGGAGGTATTTCAAGATTAATGAGACAAATCAAAGCATAGCAGACTGCAGTGTTCTGCCAAAATCGAGAGGAGATACAAAAACAAGTTCATACAAGTAACTTGATAAAACATCTGAGCTCTAAACATAAAATCGAGCATGACGAATTTATCGCTAGCTAGAGCACGCAACAACCAACTATGCAACAAACATTAGCAAGGCAAGAAAAAAATGTGTGTTTCCTGTGGTAGATATAAGGATAGATTCTTCCAAACTCCAACAGTGTCAAAGAGGCCAAAAAAACGGTGATGCTGGAGCTACAGAAAACGTGTGCCGGTGAGAAGCAGATTCAAGGAGCAGGAGGAAGTGCCCACTAAAAGGCCTTGCTAGGACAAGCCCAGCAGCAGTCTGGAGAGCATGTCTGATGAAACTGCACATGAGCGTGCATCTGTATTTCCATGCAGTAGTGTGGAAAGTTGGTGTCGAAAGAGTTTCAGCTCTGTGTCGCACAGTCTTAATGAAACAAGAAACAGGCTTACAGCCAAACATGCAGAAATGCTGCTCTTTACCAAAAATGAACCTGCCACTGACTTTTTAAAGGATTGCTAGAGCACAGACATCTAGGTTTCACTATAGAAACTACTATCTTCAAATAATTACTCTGTGGAGTGTCCTTGTTAGCTGAATTCCAGTGAACACTCTTCCCTGCAGTTGCAGTATTGCTGCTGCCACACTCTTGGCTTTGATTACAGTTTTTGGTTGTTATTATAGCTGTTATTTTTGAGGTTTTTTTTTTTTTTTTTTTAGCTTTTGGTCAACATTGCTACAGCTAAAAATGATTTGAAATGGAGTCTGTAATGCTCAACTGCACTGTTCAGAAATTGTCCTGTAATTGATGTTGACAGCAAAATTGTTGTATAAACAAGCTGACTTCAACCCGTCTGTCTCTCGGTACTGCTGTCTAACTAAATATACTGGGATCTGTATCGGTGAGCACTACAGCGAAAGTGTTAGTACTCGCACTCTGTCTTAAAAATCTGGTATCGATGCATCCCTGTTAATTATTATTAAAAAAAATTATTTTCAAAACAATCAATCATCTCAAAGGTTCACTGAGTATTGTGCATACAAATGTATTTACACAGATGAATGAAAACGATCAGGCATAAATGGGTAAATGCTGGTCCTCTAGTCCATATTTTATAAATATATCCAGAATATTTGATCTACAATTTTCTAAAAAAAAATTCACACACACACGTACACCTGTAACCACTGCAGTAGGTGTTCTAATAACTTTTACAGAGTTAAACTTAGAGTTGCAATCCACGTCTTTACCACTTGGTGTCTCCGTTTCCCACTCAAAGCTAAAAAGCTGGACAGGAAAGATGTATTTTTTTTTTTAAAGCAAAGATATTTACCATCAAACTCTGGGAAGTAGTCAACCAGGTGAGAATACATGATCTTTTCCTCCAGCAGGTCCTTTTTATTGAGGAACAAAATGACGGAGGAGTTTTGGAACCAGGGATAGGTGATTATCGTCCGGAAAAGGGCTTTGCTCTCCTCCATTCGGTTCTGGATTAGAATTTAAAAAAAAAAAAAAAAACGATTAAAAATTAAAGAAGAGACAACAGCTTTGGTTTAGAGACATAAGACTGGATTTGCAATTTATTTCAACAGCACATAAGACTGGTTCATGGATGTGGGAAACTGGGACAATGATAATGATCAGAATCAAGAATTCACCAGCACTGTTGTATAAACACTATTAATGTTTGTAGACCTTTAACAGAACACGTGATCCTGAGATTGAACACTTAACCTTGCTTGGATGTGGATTATTTCCTGGAGAGGTTTTAAGGTACCACTTGCTTCTTAGAATATGTGTTTTACCCAGAAGAGTTACAATGTGACTTTTTTTTTTTGGGCGCACCTCATTGTCTGACTCCACCAGGACCTGGTCGTACTCGCTCAGGGCAACAAGGAACATGATGGACGTCACATTCTCAAAGCAGTGGATCCACTTCCTGCGCTCTGAACGCTGGCCCCCCACATCCACCATCCTGAGATAGAGAGAAAACAGACCAGCAGATGAGAAGGAGAGCAGGATATTAATGCAGAGAATGACACCCTCAAACTGCATCTGAGGTCTGATCAGGACGGAGGTAACATTAGGTAAGAAGTGCACCAATATTTTCCAGAAAATCTACAACTAAATTTACATTTGTTACCTGTTAAATGGTCCCAGGTCCATCTTGTATATCATAATGACTAAAAACATGTGTGTATGTTTGTGTGTCACATGCTTAAAAATGCAAATACATGAGTTAAACATGCTATTAGAATAAAAGGAGTGTAAAAGTAAGTGATGAAAAGGACGTGACTACGGCTGCAAAGAATAATTATTCTGATAATCGATTATGCTATCCTTTTTCCCCACAACTAATTGATGAGAAGGATTATGTTCTGAATACCAAAAAATTTTCTAAATACCAAAAACATTCTGATCAACTAACACTACGACAGACCTCTTAACTAGACTTTTACATTTTTAAAGACATTTCATGACAATCCATCATGTCATGAAAATATTATCATGTGCTTCTGCTGACCACTTTTTCAAATCAGACACCCAAAGTAATGTGAGGTCATGGGATAGTGTATATAGTGTACAGATTTACTGGTTCTGCACACTTTGCAACTATATTTCCACGTGACTAGTGTACAAATAGTCTCAGTCAGTGGGTCAGACCTGCATTTGAAGGCTTGATCTTAAATTCAAAATAAATTTCAGATATCCACTGGTTCTTTCACTAACAAACACCCTGATACTATATTCATTTGACTTGCCATGTTTGCACGTGACAAATAAGTTTCAGTGTGTGGAATCAACTCCAAAGCTTTGAGGTTGACTTTTAATTTTTCATAGCTTGGAATCGACTCTCTTTGGAATCGAATCCCAGCAGCTTCAATATGAACTGAAAGCAGGATGGCTGCTTTGATGACTTGGCACACAACTTACATTAAAAAATATATATTATGTAAGTTAAGAAAATTAAAGTAAAATTAAAAAAGTAAAAGTGAAAGTAAAATTAAAATTAGGTGAACTACTTACAAGCTAATTGATTCAAATAACCTCACTATTTGTAGCATGGCGTGCTTCATAACAAAAAACTAATCAATATTGAAATTCTTTGCCAGCTATTTTTATTATTGAATTTTATTGATTTTGTGTATTAGTTCATGCAGGCCTGGATGTGACATTCTGTTAATCTGGCAGCGGACAGCACGCGACAGAAAGTACAACATGCTGGAAGGAAGGACTTTGAAAAATGTGCCAATCTGGGTGCATAGAATGAGCCAAGAGCGAGCCAAGAGCAAGCCAAGCAAGAGCACGGACAAACCTTGAGGTGATGAATGAACAAGTGTGATGGGAGAGAAAACAAAGGACAGAGGGGAGATACAGACATGTGGGAGCCAGAGAAGCTTCAAACCCATGGCTGTGATCCAATGTACATACAGTGTCCTAGCTATAACATTTAGCAACCGAGTAGAATTCCTGCTCATGAAACACTCCAACATTAAAGGCAAATCAGATTTTATCATCAGGATTTTAACCAAACAATCTGAACAATCCAAACTCGAACTTCTCACTGCATTTTAATAAAAATCCTGCCCACAGACCCAATAACAGATTTGTTGTGAAAACCCCTCGGTATTTCCACCTGTGTCCCTATTGGCATATAGACTGATAAATGGCTCCTCTAGGAGCATTAGCCTAAAATAAAAGCTCCCTCGCATCAACCTCCCTTCCAGCAGCTAGGATGACCGTCTGACCTACTTAACGAAGATAAGTGCTCCCAAGTAGGGGGAGCTTTGGGAGACAGACAATTTCATCTGCTTCTGAAGAAATTACACCTCTGAGGCATTTTGGTATAGTATGGTGTAACCATTACTTCTGTACTCTTTTCAGATCACCTCCAGTAGAATACATCAACACTCACTAAATAAATTCAGCCTTCTAAAGACCTTTAGAGTTAAATATCCAGTAATTTCCCAGATTGGGGGAAAAGCATCAATGCTCTCTACCATGTATCTTAAGGATTGCTGCAGTGAATAACTTTCATTCTGCGAGCATACCGAGATGAGAAGGAACCTCTCGAGTCCAACCTCTTTGGGAGCGGAGCTATTTCTAGCGATGGTCCGCGTAGGCGGACTCAACACACTGGCTTCCTGTCGATCTGCTTGCTTTTCGTAATGACTCCTGTTCAGCGGCATCCTCTCTCTCTCTCTCTCTCTCTCTCTCTCTCTCTCCCCCGCCTCTCATAGCTGGAGGATAAGAGTGTGCAGAGGGGCCGCTGTGCCCAACACAAAGCTGCAGTCCTTAACAGAAAACCTCTACATGACTGAGCTGATGCGTTTACTTTGTCAGATGCTGTAATGCTACAGTGATCCTTGCAACTTAGCAATGCTAGCGTAGTAGTGGCAAATCCTGCTCTGCTGCATTCCACGGCATAATTGCGAGTGAATCATACTCGAACACTCCAACAGTTCTGGGTTCTGGTTAGGATCATGCCAACATCGTAAAATAATATTCTCGTTTGTACCACTTATTTTAGCTAAAGCTGTACGGAGGTTTGATGTGTTGTGCACTCTGAGATGCTTTTCTGCTCACAATGGCTGCAAAGAGTGCCTATTTGAGTAGAATTCTGGTCTCTCAAGACGGTGTTTTAGCCTGCAGATCATGCTCACAGGATTTTTTTTGTTTGTTTGTTTTTCGCACCATTCTGTATAAACTCTAGAGACTGCTGTGCATGAAAATCCTGTGAAATATTCAAACCAGCCGAACTGGCACAACCAACCGTCCATTGACCAAAGTCAGAGATCACACTTTTTCCTCCATACTGATGTATGATGTAAACAGTAAGTGAAGCTCTTGACCTGTATCTGCATGATTTTTTTGCATTGCACTGCTGCCACATGATTGGCTGATTAGATAACTGCA
>CM075013.1:16514653-16539906 GCA_037576675.1 Pangasius sanitwongsei | reverse complement strand
TATATATATATATATATATATATATATATATATATATATATATATAATTTTTATTTAATTGTATTTTCTATATAGCACCAGATCACAACAGAAGTCATTTAAGGTTATCTTTCCTATAGAACAGGTCTATACCTTGTTTGTTTTTTAAACAAACTAAATAGCCTTATGTTATTTATCTTATTTACATGATGGCACGTCATTTCTGTCTCTACATGTTCGCGCGTTTACAATTCTCCTCTGCTCTGTATCGCGCGCGGCGGAGTTCTGCCCCGATGCGCGTGCACAGGTGAGCAGTACACTCCCACAAGCGGACAGAGACAATATGTTTAGTTCACTGTACAGTTCAAATAATTGTTCAGTGATTATATGCCATTAAAAGAAACACACGAACACCATGATTCCTTTGTGTTTGTGTCGGTGTCCGTCTGCAAAACCCCGAAACCGGTTTTCCTAGTACGCTTCAAACACACGTTCATTCCATGTCTGAGTTCATTTTGCGATGGTGTCTCCTAATGGATAAAATGGATTTAAATGTGACTTTTGAGCGCGGGAAACATTTTAAAAAGACCAATTCACATAGCAAAATTTGGAATTATTTTGGGTTTTTGCCTGATGAGACCGGAAAGCCTATCGATGATGGAAAACCCAGCTGCTGTGAATACCTACAGAGATTTCAAGCCAAAGGGAGAAACACCAGCAACCTTATTAACCACCTTCGGACACATCCCACTGCTTTTGCAGAATACACAGAGGTTAATGACACTCCATTAACCTAAATTCTTTACCTTAATCTTTACAGATTTCCTGTTCAAAATTTCAGAATGTGTTTTTACGTCTAAAAATGAGACATTGCACGTGGTTGTTCACGCTGCATTTTACCAGGAGAGAGGGACTGAAAAATTTTTTAATAATTAGCGGCTCAAACATCACTTTTCAACATCATTTATTATTCCCACACAGTGGTTAGCGTAACGTTAGCTCGCTTACTAGCAAACATGGCTGATTTTATTATTTACACACACCTTAATCTTTAAAGATTTCCTGTTCAATGTTACAGTCTGTATTTTTACCTCTAAAAATTAGACGTTGCACGTCACTGTTCACACTGCAATTTACCAGGAGAGCGCCTAATCTGGAAAGGCACTAGCAATAAATTACTGAGAAAGAACAGAACTTTTTAAATAAGTCTTTCAGCTGAATATCTGAATTATTTTTGAACGAATAATTATCATTTATTCAACTTAATTCTTCATTGAATTTGCAATGTTATGATTTTTTTGAAGTTCAGTTACAAATTCAGTTGTTTATTCTTAATGTTGTGTTCATTCTTAGTACTCTGAGGACAATTTCCATGATTACACTGCTCTAGGGAACAACAGATGAAATACGTGGCACATTGAATTAGTTGCTTGCCAATTGTATTTTTGTTCCTGAGTTTTTCCAAAAGCCAGTTATTCATTCTCGTTAATAATTCAGAGAAAAAACAGGTTTGTCTGTTTTCATTTATATCTGTGTATTTCTGTAAATTTGGTTCATTTTGTAGATTTGAATTAACACGGTACCACGACACCGTGATACCACTTGACACTGTGATACTTCAGCTGGTGTAGTGTCGTAAGATATGTTTATGGTATTGCAACAACCCTAGTTTACAGCGCTTTTGAATTCGCCCCTTCTCAATGTTTTTGTCTGTGGCCATGACCAAATACCCTACAGAATTTACAGAAAAGAGATAAAAACGCTCTTAGCTAACTGTGTCTGCTGCCACTGTCAGGTGAAAGGAAAAACTGCAACGTGTTGGCCACCTATCATGTATTGTAACAGAGAAGCCACTGGCCAGTTGACATCAGTCTGCAGACCACATTTGGCCCTGGGACCAGACTTTGGACACCCCTCCTTGTATGTAATAATTAATAATAAATAAATTAATAATAAATTATGTGCATGTTAGACATGGAGGAAATACGATTAATCACTAAAGGGAACTTTTATACAGTACATGATAGACAGAGGGACTAAAAAGCATTTAATTGTCATACAGTACACCTAAGGGTACCTACAGTAAGACCCAAGGATTAACAGCACACTCATTATAACAGAAAAAAATTATTTTACGAAAAAGAATACTTCTTGTGACTCATACCTGAAAATGATGCTTTGCAAGTCAAAAGGGTATTCAATGATCCCTGTAGTTGGAACACGGACCCTAAGGACATCTTGTTGGGTTGGCAGGTAGCCTGAGTCTGCGATACGGTCCAGATCACTTAGATAGCTAGATATTTTTAAAAAAGAAAAAAAGAAAGAAAAAAAAAAAGAAAAAAAAAAGAGGCATGAGAGCAGATAATAAACTTCTTAATCAGAGTAAGTGGACCAGGCCTAGATAGAGGTTAGGATTCTGCAAATCTGGGATGGGAGCAGATCTCTTCCTGCCTTCATCTGCCTTCCACCACAGCTCAATTAACCAGAGTCCTGATAGCATCCCACTGACATTTACAAAATCTAGTTATTAAAAAAATAATGAAATGTTTGATTCCGGGGCATTAAGGCCTGAGTCAGTGGTAGTAGCAGAGCCTGCAACAGTTCTCAGACTAGAGATGGAACCAAATGAGAAGTTAAACAAATATATACATGTATCTAAGAAAAGAATTATATGCATAATGAGGCAAAAGACAAACTGTCAATGATGCATTTCATTTGGCATAATAATTAACAGAAAAAAAAATGGAATGTTAAAATCCAATACTAGACACATCGTGACAACACTGAAACAGTATGGTCTCTGGTGAACATGGGAACACTCACTATTTGGTGGAGTCAGATAGCTGATACTCTCTCCTGCGATCGTAGGCCTCCTGGATCCCCGGGTCGGCCCACAGCATCTTTATTGCATTGATGTAGGGCTGGTCGAAAGAGCACACCTTCTCCACATCCACCTCCCTCACCAGAAGAGCATTGGCCTGCAGGCAGGCAGACAGCTAGTGAAATATAGGTGACTACTGTACACATTTTCAATTTTTATGAACAATGTTCTAGAGGAGAAAACAGCCTCAAAAGATTGTCTGTTTCTCATTCTGGGTGATAACCCTGGGTTAGGGTATGGAATAACAATTTCCTCCCCAGAGAATATCTGTAATTATTATGAACACTGGGATTCCTTTAACAGCAAGATCACATTACAGTAACTCTACACTGGAAAGTCATTGAGACACGATTGTACATTCACACTTAATCACATTCGTGCTCTTTTATGGCCATATCAGAGGACCAATTAAATGGTCATTTGCTTCTAAAGCCTAGGGTTTATGGCTATACAATTAAATCACATCTTAATTGTGATCATGATTGTTGGCTTCCACAATTATACAAAACAGACTCCATACCTAGATTTAGACACTAGTTTGTGTTGAGTGTGGTGTGTTAAATCATGAGCTTCCCATTTCTATGGTTTAACTATTGGGTACTGTGGCAGCACTTTATTTCATTTGATTATAATTGTGATCTCCCCTCCCCCCCCTTACCCCATTTTCTCCTAGCTTGGTCATTAGCCAATTTCCACTAACTAGGTAGCTCTCTCCTATCACACAGCAGCGATCACCCTGGGAGTACATGCTTCCTCGGAGACATATGAATTGCCGCTCATGCGATGTAACAGGGCAAATGAACACACAGATGCCATCCCTCCCGCCCAGAGAGCACAGCCAATTTCACTCACTTGTATTCATTTACATTTATGGCATTTGGCAGACGCCCTTATCCAGAGCGACTTACATTTATCTCATTTCAGTCGAGGGTTAAGGGCCTTGCTCAAGGGCCCAGCAGTGGCAGCTTGGCGGTGCTGGGGATTGAACTCATGACCTTCCGATCAGTAGTCCACCGTCTTAACCACTGACCTACCACATTCCTAGTAATGTGGCGTCATCAGGATTCGTATTCCCCCAACGACAGGGTGAACGATTTTCTTTTGGTGGCCCACGACCAAGCTACTTTGATTCAGATATTCACAAACTAGAGGCTACACAGATATATAGTTTAAGCATTAACAAAAAAGTCTCCCTATTGAAAAATCCTCAATATACACGCACCTCTAACCTTATCACAATAATTTAATCCTATATTAATGTGCCAGGCTTAAAACTCATTTGCCCATTACAATTTAGCCATTGCTCTGTCCATGCCCTAACCTTTGCCCATTATATAGCTTAATATTATTATTAACAGACTACATTACTTGGTGGAAGAATTGTTTACTGAAAATATTATTAATAACCATAAATGAAATTATGTATTGAACACTGGAAAATGAAAAATGTAATGATAAAATATTGGTTTTTTTTCACCATTTAATAAACGACATAAGCCACTTGAAGTGCTATACAGTGTTTTTGATCACGGGTAAGGACAACGCCCTGTGAACTCACTGTAATGGATGCCTTCGCGTGGCTTTACTTCACCTTACACTAAGAACATTTATGTCTTTTATAACAGGTGATCTGCTTTACTCTGTGGGACAGTATGTGCAAGTCCGTACCTTGTTCTGCTCGTACTTGTACAGGATCTTGAGGTGGTCCATGGCACGGATCATGGCCTGCATGGAGGTGAATATGTTCTGGTAGACGAGCTTGGTGTAGCTGCGCTTGTCTTCATCAGTGTAGCCGGAGCCATGGATGATGCGCATCTGTTTGATGAAGGTGCTCTTGCCACTTTCACCTGTGCCTGGAGAGAAACACACACAAAAAAAAAACAAACAAACAAGGTATAAAATATACCATAAACAAAACGACATATCTAAATAGTACTATTACTATGATGAGAATAGAAGAAAATGTAATGTTCTTGAGAAAATGTCTAATGGGCAATATGTAATTACAGCGCTCATTGTACCTAGCCATTAGTAGTGAGCGGTATTCCAGGAAAGAATTTTCTACAATTACTGTTTCTGCTGCTGTTGTAGCAAAGAGGCAACATGAGCATGAGCATATTTGTGATCATGAGTTATGAAGCCAAAAAAAATTACAGAAGCAGAATCACCAGACTATCAGCATTAGCTTGTGTTTTGAAAACACCCGTTACTGCACAGCCACCAGACTGGTTTGAGCACTTTATGGTTCAAAAAGGGTCTTCAAAACAGAAAAAGGCCACACGAGTGACTTCATATCTTTATAGTAGTTTTTTTATTTTGCAGGACATTTTCCTTGTATTATTTCCGGTAAATAATTTTGACGAAACAAAGACTGGTAAGACTGGAATTCTCTCATGTACAATTTTCTGATTACTAATTTTCTATCCAGTGTAAAGACCTATACACACACAGACACACATTTCGTCTGACACAAACAGACCCCACCGAAGGTACTGGAATAGCGAGGCTAATTCTTCTGTTTTTGCTATACACTGAATACATTTGGGTTGAGATCAAAAGATGAATATGAAATGATAGATAAGAATTTCAGCTTTCATTTCCGGATATTCACATCTAGAGGTGTTAACCAACTTAGAACATGGCACCTTTTGTGCCAGACCACCCAATTTTTAGAAGAGCAAAAGTATTGGAACAGATAGTCTTAAAGTAAACAACACTTAATATTCGGTTGCATATTCCTTGCTTACAATAACTGCATCAAGCTGGCCACCCACTGACATCACTAAACTGTTGCATTCTTCTTTTGTGATGCTTTTCCAGGCTGTGTATCGCAGCTTCGCTCAGTTGTGGTTTATTTTGGGGGTTTTCTCCCTTCAGTCTCCTCTTCCTGATGAAGTCCTTTGTTGTGTTGGCGGTGTGTTTTGGGTCATTGTCTTGCTGCATGATGACGTTCAACCCAATTATACTGGATGCACTTCTCGGTAAATTGGCAGACAGAATGTTTCTGCAGACTTCTGAATTCATTCTGCTGCTATCATCATGAGTTGCATCATCACTGAAGATTAGTGAGGCCGTTCCAGGTGCAGCCACGCAAGCCCAAGCCATGACACTACCTCCACCGTGCTTGACCAGTGAGCCTGTATGGTTTGGATCATGAGTAGATCCTTTCTTTCTCCACACTTTGGCCTTTCCTTCACTTTGGTAGAGGTTAACCTTTGTATTTCTTTGTGAATTCATGTCAGACCTTCCGATTCATAATGCTGTTGAGTGGTTTGCATCTTGTGGTATGGCCTCTATATTTCTGCTCTCGAAGTCTTCTTCAAATGGTGGATCGTGATACTTTCATCCCAGCCGTGTAGAGGTTGCTGGTGATGCCACTGACTTATTTTTGGGTTTTTCTTCAAAGCTCTCACAATGTTTGTCACCAACTGCTGTTTTCCTTGGCCGACCTGTTCAATGTCTGGTACACCAGTGGTTTGTTTCTTTTTCAGGACATTCCAAATTGTTGTATCGGCTATTCCCAATGCTTGTGGTATGGTACTGATAGATTTTCTCTTTTTCAGCTTCAAAATGGCCTGCTTTTCTCCTATAGACAGCTCTCTGGTCCTCATGCGGGTTTAACCTTTTTAACAACAAATTCATTTGAATGTCAACAAATGTCTCCATAGGTGAAACCCAGGACTCAAACCAAGAGCAGACTTTCAGAGCTATTAATTGTTTAAACTATCACTCTAAGAGGGCACACCTGGGCAACAGAAACACCTGTCAGTCGGTTCCAATATTTTTGATCACTTGAACAAATGGGTTCAAACAAAAAGTGCCATGTTCTAAGCTTTTTTTTTTTTTTTTAACACATCTAGATGTAAATATCAGGAAACGAAAGCCGAACTTCTAATGTCATCTCATATTCATCTTTTGACCTCGGATGTCTTCAATGTACAACAAAAATAAAAGAAATTATTAATCAGAAACTAGTATATGAGAGAATTCCAGTCCTACCAGTCTTTTTGTCATAAAAAAAAGTATGTCATAAAAAAATGTGTCATAAAAAAAACTGGAAATAAAATAACTAGACTAAATAAATAAATAAATAAATAACTCTGACCTGACAATGCTGAACGACAAGAAGTGATTTCGAAAGCCACAAAGTCACATGACATAGCAAAGCATATTAAGGTGATCTGCAATGTCAGAGGTCCTTTAAAACAGCATGTTCCACATTTCAGAGGAAGCAAGTGGAACTACTGTTGTGATAAATGAGACGACTAAAATAAGAGGAGAAAAAACAGGTTGTCAAGCTGTACTCCACGCTGACCTCATCGTCTCTCTCTCTCTCTCACACACACACACACACACACACACACACACAGCTGGCAGGAAGCTGATCAGGGAAACCCATTAAACAGTTAGGTTGCATAACCTTAGACTGATATATAGACCCATGTGGTGACCGGGAATGAGACAAATCCAAGAATCTATGAACAGTCATCACAGTCAACATCCAGTCCTCATCACCCACTACTTAGCTCAAACTACCTTAATTTCCTGCCGAAATGGCATGTGGACTTGATGACCTGCACTTCAATTTAATTCACCGACGATGGAGTAAATAAAATAATCAAACGGGACCAAAATATGTTTCATCATGACTCGTGATGAAATATATATATTTCGACTTACCATGATGAAAGGGGAGAGGACTGCCAAAATCTATAATAGTGCAGTTTAAAATCATCATATCAATATACCACTTTGAAGAAAAATGTGACTTCTGTGACTAACAGTAGCATGGTTGTTGGTGCCAGATGGGCTGGTTTGAGTATTTCAGAAACTGCTGATCTCCTGGGATTTCTCACACACACACACCAGTTTCTAGAGATTACAGAGGATGGTGCAAAAAAAAACAAACAAAAAAAAACATCCAGGTGAGATGAAGAGGTCAGAAGAGAAAGGTGAAGATCAGTAAATGTTTTTCCAATCTTCAGCTATAAAATTTTGGTTAGCCTGTGCCCAATGCAGATTTCGGTTCTTGGATGAGAGGAGTGGAACCCAGTGTGGCCTTCTGATGGAGCTGGGCTACAGCCACAAGGTTCGACATGTTCATTCTGTGATGCTTTTCTGCTCACCACAGTTGTAAAGTGTGGTAACAGTTACTGTAAACTTCCTGTCAGCTCAAAACAGGTCCGGCCATTCTCCGCCCACTTCTCTCATCAATAGGGCGTTTCCACCCACACAAGTTCCACACAGGATCCTCCTTTTTATTTTTCATACCATTTTGTGTTAACTCTAGAGATTGTTGTGTGAAAATCCCAGGAGCTCCTCCTGTCTGGGCGGAGTTGAGCCAAAATTCCATGGGTGGAGACAACTCTGTATGTTTCAGAGTAGACAAGTGTGTTGAGTGTGCTGTTTCATGTTGTACAGTGTTGGGTGGGTTAGGCGTAACAGTGGAGATGGATCAGGTTCAGCTCCACCCCCTGAATTTTTGTTTCCGCAATAAGGACCATCTATCTCCATCTGCTATGGTCAAAGACACAGAGATCATTCTTTACGCATTCTGGTGCTTGTGGTGAACAGTAAGTTAAGCTCTTGACCTGTATTCGCTCGATTTTATACATTGGACTGCTGCTACACGGTTGGCTGATTGGACTGAACTGCATGAATGACCAGGTGTACCTGTTCCTATTAAAGTAGCCCGTGAGTGTATGTCACAGTATAGAAAATATATATGTATATTTCCCATTATATAATGTCAATAATGCTGAAGTCACCAAAAGGCAAATCTGAAAAATCACATATCCTTGGTTACAGAAGATTTGAAAAGGCATCAAAATGTACAATTTTTTTAATTATATCCAGAACCTGTTACACATGAAGTGGTTTTGTTTATACTCTAACGATAGACAGGGGGAATGATGCATCATTCTTAATTGTTGGTTATTTTTTTTACTTTCTGTTACAGATAGATTATTCACTGTCTCTTTCTGGCTATACACACTGCAAACTGGAACTATTATGTCTCTAGCCATGCAGGTGTATTGTGATAAATTATTAGCAATTAAGATTATTAATAAAGAGACAATGAATAGAAGGCCCTCCATCACACACACAAAGTCTGACGCTGTTGCAGACTTTTATATGTTGTGGTGTCTGTCAGTTTGTTTGCCATTACTACTGTTTAACAATGCAGTATGTTTTGCAATACATTTTAAACAACAGGGAAAAAAACAATCATAATTTAATTTAATAGAGAAAATTGTATTTAAAAGGAATAAATGCCTAAAGCATGCATCTCATTAGGCAGAGTATATTGTTTTTATAGTTAATATGAACTCAAAGGAAAGTTGTCCTGGTTCAGGTGGAGGTCCAGGAAAACATGGAATAGGCCTGCTTGTTCAAAATATGTTCATTTAAAACGTAATAAAGAAGAGACAATCTGGGTTCATCGAGGCAGTTTCAATGGTGATTTCATATACTGGAAGATGATATTTTCAGATGTTAAAATAAATAAATAAACAAACTCTACAAACCCTGGACGATTTATGTTTATTCTAGAAACACCCCTGCTTCAAATAATAAACCTTTAATATGATGGATATGACTGTGCAATAAATGCAGCATCAAAATAAAATTTTATAAGACACGTTTAAACACACCCATAAATGTTAGTTTGGATAGCAGTGTTTTATCTGTCTAGCCAGATAGCAAATAAAGTTTGTTTTTATGCTTTCAATTTAAGCATAAGCAAATAAGGGTTATTGTTACAAACAGTGTGTATAGTGTGTGACATTAAACAGGAATAGAGCTGCAACCTGTTTAATGTGCACTGCGGTGCTTTCCCTAGAAATAATACAGTGTTTACTTGTGCAAGCAAGTCTAGCAGTGTACTTGTGCAATAAATCTACTTTCAGTACAGTCTAAAGACTTGACCCGAGCTTGGAAAAAGTGACTTTTTTTTTGCGAGGTGTTCTGACAAAAAGTGAACAGTCCCTGAATCTCAGTGCTTAAGGACAAATTTTCAAATGCTGCTGATGTTCATCCCTAACAGGTCATGCTGTGTAGGTTGGGCCACAGCCAGAAGCTTCCCTGGGATCCATTTCTAAATGAGAGTCGTGACCAGCAGAAAGCATCATGAAAGATGCATAATAAAACACAAAAAAATAACACTCACGGCATCGCAAGATACTGCATGGAATCGCAGCGTTGCTTAAAAATAATAATAATAATAAAAAAAGCATAGCATGGAGTAATTCTAATCTCACTTCAGCATACTTTCATATTTCCTCAGTGGTGGGTACACAATGTGAGAGAGAAACTGGGCTACGCTCACCGCCACACACGGTCCCTGTGCAGCCATGGTCGTCATGGTAACACTTTAAAGCATTTAGTGCACACTAAACGATTTCAAAGAGTAGGCCAACAGCGGTACAGCACACCCCCTGTGCATGGCAAATAACAGGAACTGACCACAAATAGAAGTACGTTTAGAAAAAAACAGCACACTTAAATCAGCACTGAATATTTTTGTTACTTGATGGAGCATTGTTTGTTCCAAAAGAATATATTATATAAGCAAAAAAAAAAAAAACTCTCATATCTAAATATAAAATGAGATGAGGCAGGCTGTTGCTGTGCTCTGCTCAATGTCATTCTCTACATCTGTGCGGCAAATCAATCTAGTGAAACTGAAAGGCTAAAAATGGATCAAATGCTCAAAAAACAACGGTGCAGAGAAAATAAACCTCCATTTCCAATGAATGAAGTGCAATTATTTTAGTCAAGGTTGATTTTCAGTGAAGGGGGCGGCGGGAGTTCTTAACATTTAGCCATTGTTAAGAAATGTTTTGCCATTTTAGACTTTCCTGCAAACCTGGAAAAGTTACATGAACATGTTTTTAACACCAAATAATAGGAACATAATTGTCATTTCTCAGGAGGCACTCAAAGGTAGAGCGCCTGAGCTAAAGACGTCTGCTTAAGATCATCCATTAAGCCAGCCCACAGCTGTTTCAGACAACTGTGGGCCGAAGTGAAAGCCGATATAATTTATTTTGTATCCTTGTACTTTGCCTACTCTCAGCCTGGCAGCGAGGCATGCTTGTTGCCTGGGACAACAGTGTGATTGACAGTACAAAATCCTGCCAGTGCACTTCCACTGGTCCCATGGGCAGCTGAGATTCTGACTATGAATGGATAACAAGAACATGAAGGAAAATGGCATGAGAATTTAATTGTGGGGCCTGTTGGAAGGAAAAACAGGAACATGGCAAGAAACCAGCCATGTAATAAGATGCTCCATCTGTGTGTGGAGCCCTGTTCTGATTTTAGGAGCATTCTCAACATTCCTTGCCTTGTAATGGACTTGTACGCCCATCCGATAACCAGGCCTATTTTGGTCCCTGTTCAATCAAAACTCTTAGTACTAGTACAACCATTTGGATAAAATGGCAAGCTAGGACACTGATAAAGCAACAAACCTTGTCTGTGCCCGTAACAGAATCGTTGTGTAACTGTGCAGAAAATAACAATGGTGAATGATTCAAATGGGGATTGGAGTGAGGGGTGGGGTTTCACCTAGATTTAAGCGGGAAATTTAAAATTCAAAATCTGCTTTCTCTTTTTTAACTTCCACAAAGTAGTCATATACACAGCAGTAATAAAGATAATAATGCTAGTAATAAATGTAGCTGCCAGCGGCAATTACGGGGACCCTTTTGCACTTTTATCCCCACCTCTTAGCGATGGAGGAAGACCAGAAGCCCCATCAGTACTTGTTCCCAGGGATTCCTCAATCCGTTGCTGAGATGTTGCCTCACATCCCGTTTTCAGTGGCTCTCCCAAGTCGCACATGAACGAAATGAAATTAACTTTGTTATGGACAAACTGTGTCTTTGGTGCTTGGTCCCCTAACAAAAAAATTTGAGAAAAATGTAACAAAAATCCTACGTTTTAAATTTCACTTTTTACTTTATATATATAAAATGATCAGAATACCAGTAAAACAAAGATTACAAAAAGTGCTCTCACTCATGACAGTCTGCACGCTCACTTCACTGCTCGTGAATACCTATGTGCACGCAATTCATTTTTAACGACCAGGCTCACCGATACTGCTCTGCGCGCTCAGGTCAGTCGTCCTCACACTCTTTAATAAAGACACAGTTTAAAGGCTACAGCCTGAGCTGTGAGAACTGTCAAAGATATCCACAGTTTTTTGTTTTTTTTTTTCTTCAAAGAATTTTTTAATGGTCACATATCCTGGGCTACTTAATACCATAGGATACTTCTGCATAGCTTAGACATGATATCTATCTAACACACAAGGCCACAAGTTCTGTGTCGGAATACTAATGTTTTGCTATGTATGAAATAAATCAACAAATGAACCTTTTAACGGATGTGGTGTTGTTTTTTTTTTTTTTTTTTTTAAAACCATCATTGGGGGCTATTACTGTGGTTCACCATCACTCGGCACAGACCTACAGCAAAGCATTGTATGCAATGGCAAAATGGACAACAGCATTTATGTACCATAAATGATCCGTGCCTCTGTGTAGCATGTAGGCTTATCTCTGGCAAACAACTGGTTCCAGAAGGGAAATCATGAGGGAAGAGTTTGCATGGCATTAAACGGCATGCAAATTTACAGGCACCTTATCATTCTGTGGTCAAAAGTAAGCAGTGAATTTTGTAAACAATGCTACCCCCTACAGCTGGCCACTCAGATGTAGCAAGCAATGTAAGGTGTGGTTGAAGGTCCGCTCTAATTCTTAGTGCTGGTAATTATACGGAAAATACTCACTCATGTTATTGTAGGCATCTTTCCCCATAAACACTGAGGAAGTTAAAGGTCTGGTTGCGGGTCACAAAAAATCTCAAATTCAGCAGCGACAGTTAAACACAGAAATGCAGTGCAACACATTAGAGAGAAATCACGTGTTTTAGAAAACAAATGTACAAATAAATTAAGCTGTTGACTACTCGAGTTCTCATTATTTAAGCACCTAAGAGCTTCACGAGTTTGCCTGACAAAAGACTTTTTTTTGTTTTGTTTTTTTTTTTAAATAAAAAGTCACACTAAAGTCAAAAAGTGAAATGATGGCTTGGCATTGCTGCTTGTTTAGCTGACAGAGCTCCTATCAGGCACGATGCACAGCAAGGCTTTACGTCGGGATGCACTCATCTTAAAAATGGCCCGCATTTGATGTTTCCACGGGTAGTTTACTGCACGAATGAGCATGATGCGGACTCATCTTGCGTGTGAATATAAGGGCTGGATGACAAGGATACTGTATGCACTGTAACAAGAACTTAATTTGAAATTAAAAATCGACATTATCAGTCATTTCCCCTACTTTTTTTTTTATGGTTAAATATTTTTAAATCATTTCTGTAATTTAAATTTTAAAAAAATCTATGAACTTATAGATTTTTCAGAATGGGGCTCCACTGCGATGCATCATGTTGTGAATGTGTAAAAACATCGGCACGATATTTCTCCCATATCACCACACCTGCTGCATATACTACACAAATTTGTCACACAACTCTAACAAATTATCCCTCGTGACAATTTGCATTCAGCATAACTGTGAAAGCTGAAGGCAAAAATAAAACATTCTTCCTGGCAAACAAAGGAAGAAAGAAAGAAAAAGAATTAGGGGGAAAAAAAAAATCTATTGCCTCCTCACGATTTTCTTTCCTTATGATACTGACAATTTTTATTTATTGTGATTTATGCAATGCAGATTAATGCACTGTTATTATATCAATACAAATCAATGTGATGTGAATTAATATGTGAATGTATTTAGTTTTGCAACAATTGTTGAACACTTTTTTCCCCTGCACGTAATGCAATTTATTTATAAAGTATAATTTATAAATTAAAGTTTTTTTCTTTATTCTAATGCACTTTGAAAACATGCAAAAATAGTAACAGCACCATCTATAACAAATAGTGCAAACAATGGTTCTTCTATATGAAAGATATTTAAAGAAAGAGTATTTATATTTTTTTTTAAAAAAACACTGTTTGCACTGTTTGTTACAGATGGTGCCGTTACTATTTTGGCACAACTTAGTGAGCCCTTCTTTCTCGACAGAGTAGATAGTAGTAGTTCGCTGTTTGAGAAAGAAAATATACCTCACTCCTCCGAGTTAGCTGCTTAGCTTGTTGCTAACAAAATACGAACGGGGGGGGGCGTCATCATCTCTTCATCTGTCGAACGCGCCGAGGTCGAAAATGATTTACTTCCGACAAGTGAATTACCGCTTAGGATGTAATGCAGCATTATATTTCACATAAACTTGTTCATCTGACTTTTCAAATCTGTACCAATTCCATATCTCTGAAGTGATATTTGAACCTTTTGCTACGAGCTCAGTCCTCAGCGGAGTGCTGCCTGTTTATCTTGGTGATTTTTTGGTTGTTTTTTTTTTGTTTTTTTTTTTAATCGAAGCATGCAGTGTTTGCGAGTTTATCAGGTTAAGAAGGCTGTGTGTTCCTTTGCATTGGTTTAAACTTTTAAATAGCAATTATGCATGTTTTAATTAAAAAAAAATTAAATATATACGTATATAAATACATGTACAATCTGATTAGAACATTCTGAAAATCAAGTTAAAACATGAATTTGAATTAACCGTGAAAATTGTCCAGCATTAATTCTGAGGTCTTCGCACGAGGGTGTAACAGTAAAATAAAGTTAAATTAAATTACAAACACGTCATCAAATATGAAATTACCAAGTAATTACCGAGTAACATCGGCTTTTTTAAAAACATGTCCATAAGAAAACGGTGAGAATGGAGTTAGCATTTCTCCACCTCTGTGGATGTGTTTTTTTTTTTAAAAAAAGCTTCCTTTTCAGTGACCAAACAAACTGCATTTTCAAAAATACCCATATACACGTGGACAAGGCCTAAGTAAAGCAGATAACATGCATGCATCAGACTGCTCATTTTAAATATCTATGAATATGAAATGTCCATCAGGATTTTGAACCATGAAACACAGAAGTGGGCTACAGTTTTAGAAGTGGCACCAGGGCTGGGCCCATGTTAAGATCGCCAACAAGACTATTAGCCTCCGTGGTTTAAAGCACTTAAAGGGAGACGGAAGTCCGTAACCACAGGCCTAACCTTAATCATTAATGGAAAGAGGTAAGCACTGTAATCCTTGAGGAAAGTGTTACCAAATTAAAAAAAAAAAAAAAGAGAAAAGAAAAGAAAAGGTGCCAACAACTGCACACAGGTATTACAGAGCAGATACACTAGCGGTTCATAACCAGGTAAGTATTAGCTGCAGTACACTATACACAGAAACCTGCAGGAAGTAAAATGTTTCTCCATAAAGCAATGGATCAGTTAAACAATACTACTGCTGCTACAACAGAAAGAATCTAGACACCAGCATTGCTAGCTGGTGGATATCCAGTTAAATAACTGCGTCTTTTAGGGAGCGTAAAAAGCAATCCTCAGCTCCCTCTCTTTCACTTCATGAGCGTCATGTGACACAGCAACAGCGTGCGTTCATGTGTGCAGCAGTAGTGTGGGCTGATATGGGGAGCGGCTGTGGAGGACGCCAACACACTCTTTCTCCCTCACACACACACGCGCGCACACAGAGCTCGGCCTCGTTCTCACAGCCTAGCCTCTCTTGCTGCACAAGAGCGGGCGCGCGCACGCACACACACACACATACATACACATACATACACAGTGTGAGAACAAGAGAATAAAACAGCAAAGCAAACACGAACTTGAACCAAATACACACAACTGCAAGCCTAAGCTATAAACTCATTACGTTCAGATGAAACCGGATGCAATCGTTCTCAACAGGCAGATGGCTGAAACATCAGAAGGAACAAACATGAATGTGGATATTGAAAATTTTAAAGCTCCGTCATAGAAGCATGAAAACAGCTGCAGGGCTCTCAATAAGTCAAACTGACAACGCAGGACCACACTGACAAAGCACTTCCTGATGATCCATTAAAGCACCATCATTCAGAGACTAATGTTAGCAAGTCCAAACACCAGATATATAACCTCACTGATTCCACACACTGCACTCATGACAGATGAGCTCACTAATCGCATAAGATCACAAATTCCCGGGGTCTTCCTGTTGTTGTTGCTGCTGCTGCTTTTAGAAAGAAGAAAACCACACAGGGGTATCACTTAAAAGCATCTCCAACTACAAAAACGTGGATGGTGAATTGTGATAATATAAATTGGTACTTGAGTCAAAACTGATAAGTGTTCAAGTGCCCCTGAAATAAATAAAAAAAACAAAATAAAAAAAAACAGTGCTTCAGAGCGTTTTTACACACTAATACAAGAGTATATGTAGGGAAAAAATTGTTCTGGAGATATTCCCGTTTCAATTTTATAGTTTGTCACTTCTGGGAAAACAATTAAATCTTCTCTGATGACTCATCCTGTACTAGTCTTTTGTTTGTCCAAATGAATGCTCTCTAGAACACTTATGTCCCATCCCCCCGGGAGGGTCTTGGTCTACAGCACCAGGACGTTAGCAGCAAACAGGGTTCGTTGGTGCATTTCTAGTCGTGTGTCTTCCTGCGCACTATTCCCTCTTCCAAACATCTCTTGAGTGAGCAAAATAACGGTTAGAGGTTATTCATTTTGAAGATAGCGGAATTTGTACAAATGTGCAGTTATGTGACAGACGCTTTTCAGATGAGTGTTTTACCTTTAACTTGGGACTATTCAATACTTAAATGTCTTTCATCTCAGACTGACTGAGAATGTAGTTCCATCTTCATACACCATTGGGGCTTTTCTTTCAGTAAGCATAAGCATCTGACTCAGATGCGTCAGATGCCTCCCGGTGATGACCCTGCTGCTCTGTCACCACCAGCACCGCCGACAGTCGACCTCTGTCCAAACACATACGGCATAACTCCAAAAACGCACAGAACCATGTCTCGTCTACATCCTCCTCCTCCTTAAAGTCAGGGGGTGTGGGCGAAGGTGATGATGAGAAAACCTCCACATTTTAAAGACGCTTTCATTAAACTGTTCGCCGTTCTCCTTATTTTGCTAATTCGCTAATCTCCTGTTAAATGCATTTAAATACAACTTTACTTTTAAGCACATACTGACCTGTACATGATACAACTCCAGATCTAAAACGTATTAATTTTACAGTTTGTATTTACAGCAAGCTTGACTATGGCTTTATCTCAGTTCACATTCTGCACTGCTTTCCGGCTCTAGCTTATCTCTACCACTGGAAGCCATCACTCATCTCTCAGTGCTCTTCCCTGCCAATAAGCCTGTAATTTCTATAATTCTGAAATGTATTAGACTGCAGCCCAATGACCAATACAGCACTACAGACAACTGCGAGTAGCCATTGCAGAGCTCCAGATGCCTGGAAGAAGAATATATACATGCAAACTGCACAGAGGACGAAATGAGCAGCTGAGTGACAGGCGTATGGTGCTACTTCAGAAGACTTTGTTTCCGTGAGAAATTCTGATTTTTTAAATATTCCGTCTAATGCATACTTAATGCAACTAACTGAAGCTCCTGCAATGGCATTTAGTAAATGACTGACACACAATCTTATGATCCATTAGAATCTTTGAACAATTATTCTACAACATCTAAACAATGATTTTAACCATTTAATGACAGAACACATTCTGAGCACAGGAAGTACTATAAAACAATCCCAGTCTTCCAGGTCAGAACATAGCCCTGGCACTTGACTACGCTTGGCCCAAAGAGCTGGGGCTGCACCCAAGAGCAATTCCAGGCTTGTTTTAGAGGAATGGGCTCGGGCACCGGTTTGCGTTCGTGTAGAAGAGTTCCTTCTGAACTGTGGATTAACTGCACAATTCCATACAATTCCATCAAATGGAATGAAAATGGAATGCATTATGTCCACCTGTTTATTGTTTATTATTTTCCTTCTGTACCAACATTCAAGTGGTGAAGAACAGTTTTTTTTGGATTCACAGCATGTCACCTTGCAGGAATACCAGCAAACGAGGAATCATTTTCATCGAAGATGATTAGCCATGCAGGCCATCATGACACGTGCGTTTTTCCTCAATGCTCTCAGTGCAAGCACTCGCACCAGAAAGGTGAGCCAATTTCAGCACTCCAGTCCTCTGAACCTGCGGTCATACACATCGATAAGGCTTTCAGGAAGTCATGTGACAAGTTCATGTTACTCAATATAGAGCATCAAAAACAGCTTACCAAATGTACCGAACTCTAGGGGCAACCATCGCAGAGTGTGGAAAAAATGCAAGTGTGGAAAAAGTCATTCTCATGGGCAGAGCTGCAGCGCTGAGACCCCGAGATGAAAAGCAAACAAAGTCAAACTACATTTAACATCCACAGCGTGATTTTCAATTGAAGAAAATTCAGACACCCACGGCCCTTTTTCCATTTTCAGTTGGCGTTTCAGGTGTGAGAGTTTACTAATGCACAGCATTAAATTAATAACGGTAGAATTTCACCACTGAAAGTCAAATCCTTCACCAGGCCTGTCACGGTGAGCAGGCCTAAGGGGGCTGCACCCACCCACTCAGTCTGCTAGGCCAAAGAAAAATTCTGGTTGGCCTGTCAATTTAATATACACTAAATTATTTTTAAGTTGGTGTGGAAAAAAAATACACTTCTGTGAGGAAAATCTATCAAATCACTATTCATACTTTCTTGATTGACGAACCCTTGCAGCCAGCAGGGGCCTAGTGATTCCTTAGACTGGCTTGACATTGAGGTCAAGGTTAACCTGAAAATAGCATTATGACATGAGTGAGCTACTTTCTTTACCTTTTTCTGTCACAGTTTTGCTAGTATGGTCTGATTATATGGGGTGAGGTGGGCTTTGTGTTAAAGGCATTTAGTTACCCATAGTGATGTTCTCACATCTCTGTTGATTTTAGATTTCTAATCTGTGATCTAAAGTAAAACCTGACAATTCCCAAATGGATTTCTATTCACTTTGTGTCCTACTTAGCGCGAAACAAACTTAAGCTATACACTAAACTGGGATCCTGCAGGACCCTAAAAAAAAATAAATAAATAAATATTAGTGGGAGCGGGTGGTTTTGGCTTTCATGCTGGTGGGAGCAGGCAGTCAGATATAAAGCACAAAAGACTGAATTATTGGCACACTCGTCTGTATTTGGGCGAGAGCACAACTGTTAGCTGAAATTTAGATTTTCAAATTTATTTTTCAAATTCTCTCTCAACAGTTCAACATATTCCACCTTAAAATAAATATTCCACCAAATAAATGCTTGGTTTAATTTGAAAAATCTTTTTTTTTTTTTTTAACAATCAGTGTATCAATGTATCAATAATTACCACCTAATAAGCTCCAGAGGCACTCCTCTTACTTTCACAGGTAATGTTGTTTTCGTTGGGAAACTGACACACATGCTTGGCCAAGATTCAGACAGACCTGGGATCAGATTTATTGGGGAATCTCGCCATGCCATAACAGGCAGCTGGAACAGTGCAAATGTACACACTGGTTTGAGATTAGAAAAAGGGCTACCAGAGTACAGAAAATACACATGCTCAGAGGGCTCCTGAGAGGTGCAACAGAAGTATTCACCCTATCTTCGGAAGATTGCGAGTTCGAACCCTAATGATGCCACAGCCAGATCTGCGGCCAAACCGGCCGTGCTCTCTGGGTGGGAGGGTTGGCGTACTCTCTCGCGCCTGTCCACCTCTGTCCCACTAACCAGTTGTGGGCATCTGTGAGCTCATGTATGTGGAAGAGAGCAGATAATGCTTTCCTCTGAGGGTGTTATGCTGCCTTGTGACGCAGAATGAGCAGCAGTTTGTAAAAATACGGTTAGCTGGGTTAGCCTTCTCTGTCCCTGGTTGGTAGCTGTTGTAAGAGAGCTGGGTGGTGGGTGGAACCTGGCAGGTGACCAAAATGGGAGGAAAAAAAATGGGGAACCAAGAAAGGAAAAAGAAAATACCCATAAGCTCCACTAGACCAGATCAACATTAGGCCCTGGGCCTTGATGAGGACAAGTACATGGCTGTGTAATGGATTTTACATAGTGAACCACCAATAGCAATAATAGTCCTCACTTGCAGACAGCGTACCACATCCTGAACCTTCACGAAAGCCTGAATGAAGACTGGGATGAATAACGGTTACTGAGTGGTCAAAAACTTCCTGCCTTGTTTCCTTAATGCGTATCTTCTTTCTTTTCCCTTCCAAAAGACCTCATAAAAGCTACTTGTGTTTTCTGTGGCTGGGTATGGACTTACTGAGCACACAGGCTGCACAAGGTACGGCTTTTATTGATGCTTTTAACACCACAGCACAAGATCACGCTCATGACCATGTGCTAAACTACACAAACTCACTAAAACCTGCACAAAATCTATCAACAAAATATTAAAAAATTACTATCAGAGACTGGACAACGCATTTGTAACACACCCTGTCGTACAAATTCAAAACAATTATTAGTAATAGAGGACTAATCAAATACAAGTGTTTTCTTCAAGTCTGCATGCTATAGAAGGAAAAGTTTGGATTTTGGAATATGTTACCGATTTCGGTACATGTCCTACAACGCTGATGCTCAACCCGAGATTCGAATTAAGTCTCTGATATAATTAGGTGCGTCATTTCTACATTCTCCAGGGCAAACTCAGAGGAACAATGTAAAAGTCCACAGAGACATATCACATGGCAACCTCACTGATTAACTTCTGTCTATTTGATTTTCGGCTATTAACTTTCACATGTATTCATAACAGCATTCGTTAATGTCTCTGAGAGCAAAGCACAACCAACATCGCAGTTCTGCACGGCGGCTTGGGTTGTGAATAAAGGGGTCACTATTTTATTGGGAAACAAAATGATAATAACAGGGCGGTGGTCACACGAGTTGCGGCCACATTTGATTTCTTGACATCTGGATTACACAGGAGAGATTTTCAGCAGTCTGAATAGCACCAAAAAAAAAAAAAAAAAAAAAAAAAAAGGAAAAAAATAGAAATCAGACTCCCCAACTGAACACAAGCCATGGTTTCAAATCCAATTAAAATGAGATTTAAAAGACACGCAACTTAACCAGTCATTTAGTGTGTTTTTACTGTTATTCAACATGCAGTGCCAAACATGGCATACGTCACTCTCTAGCTTGTGACTGATCTGCACCAAATCAGAACCTTTCCTGGACACTGACCTCGAAACACAATCCACAGTAAAACTTCCATGTAGCTATGTTTCCAAGCAAAGATTTAACACTCTGAACAAATTCCTTCTGACTGCAGATTCGGAATGAACTGGCGGGATGAATCCTAAAGTGGACACACTGTAGAAAACCTGTGTTTGTAAAAATGTTCTACATGTGATTCCATCCATAAGTTATACGCATGTGAAGAGTGGGCTTTGGTGCCAACGTTACCATAAATGAGAATGCTCAAGTCTTGTGAGTGCATCTCGTCGGCTTTTTAATTGCGCTGCTTGGGTTTTAGATCATTTTCATCAAAACAAAGCCCGATCTAAGGCTGCACGATATTGAAGAAAAATGCGATAACTTGTTAAATAATGCGATATGCAGTACGATATTGCTATAAGCGTGTAAATATATATATTTAAAAACTGAAAATGACATAACCAATATACGTGTCATGTTCTTTTGAGGAAAAGAAAGCATTCTCTGCTGTCTGCGTCACTCTAAAACTGTGACTTTTCGTAACTTTTTGAAGTATTAAAATCATTCAGTTATCGCAAGCCCTTGCGATATGCATATTGCGATATTTACATTTGCGATATTTCAGTAATTTCGATATATTGTGCAGCCCTAGCCTGATCCAAGTGTGATTATTAGACAGAGAGAAGAAGAGTTTGTGACTGCAGAAAGGTTGCTCAGCAGCTCATATTTGTACGTCAATTCTGGAATAATGAGGTTATGGTTGTGGAAAATAACATGAAATGCGCAGATCCGTTGGTATAATGACCTTACTTATCTGCTAATGTTACTGACATTACAAGCCACTGTCTGGGAATAACTGCTAAACATCCATGGCTCTCCAAATGGTGTCTGGAAACCTCCAAGAAGCAGTGAAGCAAAGCCATGATTTTCTTTTCCCCCCATTTTCTCCCCCAACTTGGTCTTGGGAATTGCCACCCTGCCAGTCTGCTCTCCCCTATCATACGCCAGCTACCAACCTGGGAGTGTGAAGGCTAACGTGCGTACTGTGAGACACACGAAACCAATTACCAGATTCCTACCAAACTGCTGCTGCTGCTGCAACACACGGTAGCGTAACACGTTTGGAATAAAGTGCTTTCAACCCTCTTCCACATACATGTTGCTGTGATTGACAGAGAGCATGCTGTCCCTCCCTAGAGAGCGTGGCCAGCTGGGATCCCTTGGCTCCTGACCACAGACGGCTGTGGCAGGGTTTGAACTCGCGATCTCATGACGACACGGAGAACGCTTTTCTGTTGCTCCACTATGGAGCAGGTCTATGATTTTCTACTTTTATTACACCTCTCTAAGTACCGTCAACTACAATCTAAGCACGATTTTAATAAAACTGCATGGAAAGTTCAGAAATAAAAAAAACTATTGCACCAAAATATAGCAAAATATTACAGTAGACATATATATTGTTTGTAAAATAAATCTGTACGAACAGAGTCTGTGAGGTTTTTTTTTTTTTGCCATCCCATGTTTAACCCTTGTGTGCTGTTTGGGTCGCCAGTTTTAAAATTTTACTTCAAGAGGAACCATACTATTTTTTTTTTGCAATATGAATTACGTGCTTGGCTCATTTTCTCAACTTAACATGAAAAAGGACAAAATTTACTTCTGGTGCATTTGCTATACCCACCTTTTACACCTATTTACATTACACAGAGATTGCGCCGAAATAAAACAAAGTGGCGAAATATGAACTGATGCCAAGTGCTTTTTATAAAAATAAAACAAACAGATAGGTAAATGTACTCTGTCTTATGACATTTCCTCCATGTGTTAATTGCACTCATACCTAAGCTCTCACACTTCCTGGCAGAAGCATCATCAGGTATGAGGAGTGGGTTTGGGTGCTTTACTCTTGCTTTACCCAGAAACATATTTATTTGAAATATTTTAATATTTTCTGTCTCAAAGCCAATATGAGCCATCAACAGCAGATCCATTGCTAAGTAAGGAGCAGAACACAATGCTTATCAGTCTTTGTACCTGGTTTCTAGCTACTTGGACGGTACAGCATGAAAGTTGGCACTAATCTAATAATAATAATAATAATAATAATAATAAACTCATCATCATCATCATCATCATCATCTCTCGATGCAATCAAAATGTTTTGCTTATTGCAACAAGATGCCTCCAAAAGCCAAACGAGTGCTAGAAGATCATGGAGCTCGTAGGCATGCTAGCAGCAAGGTGCACAGCCATGTTAAGCCATTTCAGCAGCTCTGTCGCTCACTGCTTACAGCCTGTTTTTTAAAAGCTCACATACCCAGGAGGAGAAGTTTGAGCTCCCTCCTTGCGTCTCGCTTGTCTCGGCGAAGCTGTTTATCGATCTCGGCGTTGATCCTCTTCGACTCCTTGGCCTCCTCACTCAAGCAGCAGGCCATCATCGACTCCAGCGTCATCGCCGCAGTGGTTCAGAAAAAGAGCCGACTTTTCTCAAACAAGCACAAAGGCTGCTGCTGGCAGGTGGCTCCCTTTTTTCAGCGTTTCGATGCAGAAACAAACACGACGAGAAATTTCGTTAGCTGCTAAAAAATGATGCACATCGCGTAGGCCTTTCGATGTATATATATATATTTAAAAAAACAAAACAAAAAAAAAAAACAGGGTGACCTGCTGGCTAGCTAGGCTAGATGAAAACGAGTGAGGATAACAGCTAGGAACGGATTTGGGCCCTGAATCCTTCAATGTTATGCTGAATAGAGAAGCGAAAAACGCACAGTTCTAGCTATTACACAGCCAAACGAAGCAAGGCGACAGCACTTGAATCTGGTTTAGTTAGCATGAAAGCTAACGGTAATAGTGTGTGGCTGGATGTGATATCTGAGACCAGCTGTCTAATTAACACGTCTTGCTACCTGCTAAAGACACTCCTTCACTGCCGTGTGATATGCTGACTACCAACTCGAGTTGTCCCGGTGACTGCGGGACAAAGCTGCCTGCCAAGACATCCGTACTGGATTTCTGCTAACTAGCCTAGCTAACCGCCCCAGTACCGAAACCAAACAACGCCAGAGTAGTCGCACAGAGCGCCCGCAAAACCGTCCATCAGCTAACCAACACGCTAGCTGGCTAGCTAAAAACCTGGCCCAGAAACGGCGAACATCGGCGGAATGAAAAGCATTACAGCGCCAGTCAGTGCTGTGTGCAGCCGTGTGCGGTTGATTAGCGCGCTAGTTAACGTTAGCAAACCCTGGCTTTACAGCGCAGCTAACCCACCTAAACCCCGATAGCCAGCAAGCTAACAGGACTCACGCTAAATAGCTAGCTGTACCTTTTTTTTTGTACCTCAAAGCATAACCGCGACAATTCATTTCTTTCTATAACATTCCAGGAATGCTTCACTATTTTTTTTAATGTATGCGGTATGCTAAACCTAAAAGCCACCGGGGTCTTCTAATTACTAAACGAATTATTTCAAGCTCATCGCGCACCAGACCCGTACGCTTTCTGTAGCCTATGAACTGCACATTACCGAGAACGATGGAAATAATTGGTGATTGACAAACGAGAAAAGCCAATCAGAACAAAGAGAGCGACTGAAGGCGGGCTTTCGGTTGAATAAAGCTTGGTGGAGAAAGAGCGAAAGGCCCGAGGGGCGTGGCTCACCGCAGAGCTCGCTGTCTGAGTGGACGGGCAACGCCCCTTAGCTTGGTCAATACTCCACAAAGTGGTAAACATGGGTGGATCCACCTGAATGAAGTGTGTGTGTGTGTGTCCCCACAAAGTCAAAACTGATATATACCTACCTTTGTGGGGACATTTGCTAGACCCACGAAGAAAGCTGCTTTTTCTCTTTTAGTTTTAGTTGTATGCATAATATTAAGCTGCATTAGTAATTATGTCAATGGAAAGTCCTCACAAGGATGTGTGTGTGTGTGAGTGAGCGTGAGTGTGAATGTCGGAGGGTGGGTGTGATATTCACACACAAATATTTTATTTTATTATTAATTTGTGCAATTTATTTATTTATTTATTCAACAATAATAAAAGTAGTAATAATAATGGCATATGTGTTTTATATGACTGACTGCTAATGATTAAATTAACAACAACTAATTATTCTTTTCTTCTTCTTCTTTTGGCTTTTCCCTTCAGGGGTCGCCACAGCGAATCATCACTCTCCACCTATCCCTGTCTTCTGCATCCTCAACACTTGC
>CM075013.1:16480134-16514010 GCA_037576675.1 Pangasius sanitwongsei | reverse complement strand
TACCTCTTTCCCACACTCTCCATTACTCTGGACTGTTGACCCCAAGTACTTAAACTCCTGTACCTTCTTCACCTCTTAACAACAACTAATTATTATTATTATTATTATTATTATTATTATTGCTGATTTACAAGCTGTTGTTTAACAGTTGTAACACTGAATGTTCAGTGAATGTATAATTTCATTACTGAAAGCCAATAACTACAATTAAGGTCATTAAAATTTTCAGTAGGCTTAATTTTTTAATTTGATTTAATGTTTGATTAGATGTTTCTGAATATTGCAGTTGTTCTTTTAGTGATGTTGGAAACCTGCTTAATCTGGAATATGACTCTGTGTTGTACAGATATATAATTATGTTAAATTATCTGATATCATTCCCAAGGGTCATTAATGTTACATTAACCATACAATAACCCTTACTATATGTTCTCTGAAGTCCCTCTCTCTCTCTCTCTCTCTGTCTCTGTCTCTCGCTCTCTCTCTCTCTCTGTCACACACACACACAGAGAGAGAGAGAGACAGAGAGACAGAGAGAGAGAGAGAGAGAGACATACATTGCTAGGCTTACTCACCCTTTTCCCATTGTTAGAGGCCACCTTACTCTATGCAGCATTGGAAATCTTGATATTTCATCATGTATCTAAATCCCCAGTGTGAGATTCACTCTTGGTCTATTAGTGTCCAGCTGGAGTTATATGAACATTGTTGATGTTAGCTGAACAATGGAGATTTTGCTGAGCTCTACCATGATAGGCTTGATTAACCGGTTTTGCTTGTGGGGACAAAAGATTGACATCCCAAAAGTTGGAGGGAAAAGGAGTGCCAAATACCAGTCAAAGTATTTACAAAAGACACCAATGTATCTCTAAGGTCTATAGTGACTGAATCCACAAAATTAATGTATGTCCAATAAAAAGTGAAAGTTGACTTCCAGTGATTCTACTCAAATGAAAGTATGCAGTGTAATCAAAGTGAATGTGCTTATAAAACAGTTACAATAAATCAGTCTCTATACACAAGCCTCGTATGCCATAAACGATGATAGACGCACAAAATCTTCATCACAGTCACAAATGTTATACTCTATCCGCTGACACAATGTTAATTGTTCATTGAGAACAGGTCTCTATTAAACTATTGTCAAGACAGACAATTTTCAGTTTTAACTGTGCACACACAGACCACTGTTATTACACTACCCCGGCACCTCGACAACCCAGCTAACAAACAGAAAGTGTGAATGAGCAACCTGTGTTTGGGAATTCCAGAAATAATGTCTTGAATTAGATAACAGTAGTGCACAAATGAGAATAATGCCAATAATAAAACATCTAAATCAGATAATGTTAACCCACCATGCCATACTTTTAAGCTTTATAAAATATTCTGAGAATAATTACATATATCCAAGTTAAATATTCTGTAGTTATTACTACAGCACAATTATAGGCACTAAAGAAAAAGTACAACAAGGGGTGTTGGAGTTTCAACAGTGAAAAATCAGAAGCCCTCAAGTAAGTAATTACAGGTCCTCAAAGTCCTTATATATCTAATCCTTTATAGTTTCGACTTTATTTATCTTAAAGCATATCATTCAGGAACTACACTAAAGCTATTATGAAAAGGTATGTAGAAAAAGAGTGAGGAATGTAAACATGGACCCATCAGCTGGTCCTGGGGGTTTAAGGAGTTAAACTAGCCTGACTGTTGTGTTTAATCATGCCTAGGTATTGTCAGTATCCTATCCTGACACACATGGCAAAATGCCCAGTCTTGAGTTATGACTGTTCAATTCAGCATTGGAGAGTTACTGTGTACACACATCAGCACAGGCAACTGATTATGAATATCATATTTATTTTTAATACATTTTTTAATGCTTTAAAGTGAGATGACAAAATAAACCTTACAACATTTTTTTTTTTGGCTACGTCCAAAAAAAAAAAAAAAAAACAGCTCTCTGTGAAAAAAGCATGCCCGTCATCAACTAGTTTTAATTACTGACCCAGGTGCCCTTATGGGCGAACATGGAAGCTGGAGATTCTGTTCTCATGGAAAACCATTACACAATTCATAAAATGTTGTACAAATACTAACCCCAACTCTAAACCTAACTTTACGCTTTGTAACCTTTCATGTGAATTAAGTTCATGTTGCTTCTGGTCTGTATCACACCAGAGATTTGAAGCCATCAAGGCTCACTTGTGGATATGTTCTGGAAGATTTGGTTTCATTGCCATCATTCCAAGGCCATGTGTGCCAAAAAAGTGGCATTGGCACTGAACTGTCAATCATTTGCTACGAGAATTGATAGAGTTCAATATCGGTGAGCATTCATAGGCTAGGTCTTAAGCTTCATACCCTGTATAAGTAGTAAGGGGCAAGGGTAGGTATACTAGGTCAGCTGAGAAAAGCTCACACTGGGCTCTACACTGGGTTCTCTACTCCAGCCCACTCCAACAGACTCTGCTCAAACCTTTCCCGCAATACACTGGCTTTCCATTCTGCCGAAATCCACTTGTCAGACATTTTCAATCAGTCCGTTATAAGATTAGTCAGGGTTTCTGTGTGTAGAGTATCATGACTCTGTGTTTAGCTGCTGGTGAGCAGGGTGATGGGAAATGGGAGGGGTGTGAGCCCCCTTCTGGGAAAACAGTTCACACCTCTCCACAATACCATTGGTACAGAGATAAAATGGACAGCACAACTAAAGCTTTTTTGATAGTAAAACTCTGTGTACAACTTCCACAATAAAATTATAACATTTAAACCTAGTAAGCTAAGTAAAAAAAATAAATACTTATGAAAAACCGCAAATTCTTAAAGCCCTGAGTGTCTACTTTCAAATGAGCCGTTAACCACTCCCGTGGAGTGTGACATCACAAATAAGTTCAATGCTGAACACGGGCACCGCAAAACAAGCAGAAATTCCCCCTTTTTTTGCCTCTGGTAAAAAGAGTTAATGACATGTTCTGGGACCAGTGTGGTCTCACACTTGCACATTCACAACAATTTGCATAAGTAAAATTGTACAAAAAGTAACAGAGGTTAACGTTAAGGTTAGGGCTAGTGTTAGCACTTTAGGAAATACGGAATCAGAAATGCCAAAAACGCAGCCAACATTAGATATGGCTGGTTGCATTTGGGCTATTTTTGGCACAGATCCCAAATGCTGTAAAACCCTTGAATGTATCTGCTTACATGTTGCCCATTTTGTATCAATCCAGGGCAGCACAGTGGTGCAGCTGCCTCACAGCTCCAGGGTCCACAGTTTGATCCAGAGCTTGAGTTACTGTCTGTGTGGAGTTGTACATGTTCTCTCCATGTTCACGTGGGCTTCCGCTGGATTCTCTCGTTTCCTCCCACTTCCCAAAACATGACAATAGGTGCCCTGGTGGCTCTAAATTGTCCCTAGGAGTGAATGTGTGTATGCATGGTGGTCAACAATGGACTGACATCCCATCTAGAGTCTATTCCCACCTCAAGTCTAGTATTTCCGAGACAGGCTGTGGATCTACCATGACCTTGACCAAGTGGTTATTGAAGATGAATAAGTATATCAGTCCTGATGCAATCCATTGCCAGTCTTATTACTTTCTTCTGGCCTGTGCAATGATGGTAATGACCTCTTCTGCTGGGACACAATAACATTGATGAGACTATATCTTATACATTATATGGTCCATGGTTAGGGTTAGTGATGGCACTATGTAATTCATACCTTATCTATGAAATCGAACAAAATCATTCTGCACTCTCAGAAATAAAGTTATCAAACACTACTTTTCCACTGGGATGGGTACTTGTTTTGTAGCTTTTACCTGGAAAGGCACAGGTAGGTTTAAGGAAGCTTTAAAGGTACATTGATGATAAAGATTGAATCAAGAACCATAACTTATATTTAAAGGCACACTGTATTCATGTTTTCGAGTAAAAGATACATAGGCTATTGATGGGGGAAGGGGGGGGGGTGGTGGTGGTGGTGGTGAAGATGTCCCCTTGATGGTACCACACCAGCAACAAGTGGGGGGAAAGTTCTGGCACCCTTCTTTCAATTGAGTATGAATGTTTCAACCTTTCAGTCCCTTTCATCCCAGAAGCATCAGATGTGGATGGTTGCATTTGGGCACGTGTGGGGAAAAAAATGTAAAAGCTGGCTGCCTGCAGGTGGACCACCTTCAGTCCACAATACAATTAGCATTGCCTTATCTGAGTAAGGCGGTGGCCTGAGTAAAGCTGAGAGTACCCGTCCACAGCCATGTTCTCAGTGAGAGTGGTGTGGTGTGTGGGTATAAGCCGGGGCTAGCACTGAGTGAAGCTCACTCGCTCCCTCCCTTCACTCACTCCCTCGAGTCGCATTCCTCTGATACGCATCGGGAGCAGCCGCTCACATACCTGTCATATTCCTCACCAAAGCTGCACTTCCGTGAGTCATGCTGGTCGGCTGAGCGAAAATAATGCGAACGAGCTCGGCTAATATCGGCGCGTTTGGACTTTTCGATGAAGACAAAAAGTTTCTGATACAACTCCAGTTCACCTGAGCGAAAGATGGATCGTGTTTCCCACCGAGACTCGCAGACCGTGTAAAGCTCCCGGAACAGGTGTGACAGCAAATGAAGGTGAGTGATTTTCTTACACTCGTCTGTCTTACCACGTCAATAGTTCTTTTATTCACTATTACAGCAGCTAAAACGCATCACAGTTTGTACCCTAGTGTTTGTAGACTGCTTGTTTCCTTCCTTGTTGGGGAAAGTCCACCATCGATAACCGTTTCAGAGGCTCCTCTTTCACACATCAAAATGGCCCCCAACAGGATCACTGCGCGTTTACACACCTAACTACCAACAACAGTCAAAATCCTTTATGGAAATGGACGAGTCGAAATCTGGAAAATCACTGTCCACTGTCCATACATACCATATCATATTTTTCTCTCGTGTTGCCACGAGCAAAATCCTCTAATGTTGAATAAACAGCTCTAATGTAGAGGTAACACCTCTAGTGTTAATGGATGTCCAAGTGGAAACAAATAAACACTGAGAGAGTTCACTACAACACTCAGGGTGTTCATCAAACTACCCTCTTACACCCCTGTCCCTGGCTGCTTTCAGTAATCAGGCAGGCTCTGGGGCAGCTTTTTGGAAAATTCCAAAAAAAAAAAAAAAAAAAAAAGTCATTTAATTTAAAACAAAAACAAAAAGTTTTTGCACAGATGAGAATAACAACCATTCAGCTATGATTAGTCAACTAAATGTGATGATATTACCTCACCTGCACCATTTCCATCATGAAGAGAAACTGAAAATATTTGAACAGTGGCGGAAAAAAAAGTGATAGACCGTGGTGCTTTAATGTGATCAGCTTTTGGAAATGCCAGTCACAATGAAACATAGATAAGAATAGCCAAACATCTGTAAATAGGCCTTTTTTTTCTTTCATTTTACATTTTACATGATTACTTAATAAAAGATTAAGAAGTGAATCTGGACACAACTGAACTCTGAAAGGGGTAAATATTTAAACTCATGAATTGATTTTTTTTTTTTTCAGTGAATCCATCTAAATGTTGTCATTAAGTAGCTATTATGAATTATTCAATAACTACATTGAAAGTGATAGGAAAGGTATGTAGTTATAGGCATGAGGAATGTAAGTCTGGACCCAGTGTCAGCTGCTGGGAGTTTAAGGAGTTCGTTTAACATTGTAGATTTTCAGCCGTAGCTCGGCACTGGAGACGTGCGCTGAACTGTGGCGGCAAATTTTACATCACAACTGACCTGTGTGTTTTAGGGAAGATGGGGGGCTGCTGGAGATGGTGCTACCAAACCTGCACTTGCTGTCTGAGCGAGGAGGAACGGAAATCAATTGCTATAGACAAGGAAATCCGGAGAATTCTCGCCGAACAGAAGAAGAGAGAGCGCAGAGAAATAAAAGTGCTCCTACTGGGTAAGGAGAAATCCACTGCTAATTATTCATTTTACATGTAGCTGACAGATGACAGCTGGAACTGAGGAACTGGCATGAAGGTTAGGTCGTTTGACACTAAACGTGCCACTCAGAACACGTAGTTCATGTCTGAAATTGTGAGCCACGAGGCCGCGAATAAATTTTGAAGCAGAATAGCTCATTCACATAGCAGTTTTCTTCATTTAAATAGCACCGGAGGTGACTGAGTCACTCCCTAGGAAATGACATCATTATTATTATTATTCAGGTATTAGCATTCAGACTAGTAATAAATTGAGTTTGGTAGCAATCACGCAAATGTAATTTCACAAGAAAACGGAAGTGTGGTTATCACAGGATTTGTAAGTCTGAGGCAACAGAGAGAGTGTCCTATACATGATAAACATCCAGTTCTCATAAACTGATAAGATCAGTGCATAGCATGAACGAGTAGATGAAAAAAGGAAGCCAATCGTCTGTTTTTGTAAGTAGTCTGATGGTGCCGTCATTATGCCATGACGCTGTGGCTTATTTGATATGATAGAAGTTGCTCACTCGTGTCATTAGCAAATATTTGCTCATTGAAAAACAGTGATTAAAATGAGGACAGCCTTGGCAGCTGTGATTCCTCAAAAACATACGCGAGCCATGTGTTTGTGTGCATCAGTAAGGGTTATTACATAAGCAGTAGATTAGTAACATAAAATGTAGTGAAATATAAACATGTGAATATCTTCTATCTAGGAAATAAGGAGGGGGGGGCTTTTGATTTTTCAACACCTTGAATTCCTGGTGTAAAACTGCCCCTATGCAACACGCCCTGCGACAGGCTTTTTCAGTTTGTCTGCTTGTGATTAAAACACCTTGACTGTTCAGCTGCCTCATTCTTAACAGGATAGTTAACATTCCACTGTGTGTGCCTGCAGTCAGCTGATGGAAATAAACATCACTCTTTTTTTCTTTTTTTTTTTAATTCATGGACCACTTTCACATACCTGTTTTTATATAAACAGCTTCTTGATATCTAAATGTTTTCTTGCTCATTTTACTGTTGTTCGCTGGTAGGCACGGGAGAGAGTGGGAAAACTACTTTTATCAAGCAGATGAGGATCATCCATGGGAAGGGATTCTCTGAGGAAGACAGACGCGCCTTCACAAAACTGGTTTTCCAGAACATCTTCACAGCAATTAAGGCAATGACAGCGGCCATGTCAGCCCTCAGGATTCCCTACACCAACCAACAGAACGAGGTTAGAAGATCAGGTCCTTCAGACTGAGAGTACCCATCCACAAACTAAGTCTGAATTTTTGCCCATTGTAGATTAGAATAATTTGAATAAGATTTAGCTGTCAGTTTAGTCTTACTTGCTATGTAACCATGAGAGTTGTTAAGATTTTATAACACAATAATGAAACATGGAGTACAAGTAAATATGCAATAATAATAATAATAATAATAATAATAATAATAGTAATAATAAAGAATCTAACTAACAAGTTTTAACAAACAAGTCTGGGTCAGCTTCTAGTTTTATGCAGGTTTTTTACTCAGCCAAAATATATTTTGAATTTTCTCTAATGATTAATAAATTGCTTGACTTTTCATTTCAAATAAAAAAGGCACAGAAGCATCTACACTTTTACTTTCAAGAGATCAAGAGATCTATGCATGAATATACAAGTTAGAAACACTTTCATACACATATGCTTGCCTCCTTCTCCTTATAAGCTAAATTTGCATGGCCCGCATTTGCAGCCTGCAACCTGCAGCCTGCAGCACTTGTGTTCAAGACTAACTCAAAATTTTTCAGTGAGATTTTCAATTTATTTTCTCTCCCCCCAAATTTCTCTGCAATTTCCCACTTGCCGATTCCCAAACACCAGCCAGCTTTCCCCTATCATATGACAGCTACCAAGCAGGGTGGGTGAAAGCGAACACGTTCTTCCTCTGAGACACTTGAAGCCAGCCAGTTACATCTTTTCAAACATGTTGCTCATGCTCCAAGTGTGTCACAGGGCAGCGTAACACACTCGGAGGAAAGTACTATCTGCCCTCTTCCGCATACATGAGCTGACAGACACTCACAGTTGGCTAGTGTCTCCGTAACTGACAGAAGAGAGAAAGTATTCCATTCTCCTCCACCCAGAGAGCATGGCCAGAGAGCAGACGCTTTTTTTGTTGTGCCACTCAGGAGACTCCAGCTCCCATTTTCTTAAAGGAATACAGTAAAACTACTGCAGTGATAATCTGCTCACACAGATTAGATTGCTCAAAAGGATTTAATGATAAAAATACTTTGGAAAGTTCAGGGCTTCTTTAAATACATCAGGCTTGTGTATCTGCCAGCGGAGTTCCACCTCACGCCTACTGTTCCCAGGATAGACTCCGGATCCGCAGTGACCCTGACCAAGATAAAGCAGTTACTGAAGATGAATGAAAGAATGACAGATTACAGATATAGTTAAAGTATGGGGGGAATATTTACTCTGATTATGCACCTTCTTAACTTGTAAATCTTCCTTTCTCAACATCTATAGGCATATGCTCAACGCATTCAAGCCGTAGATATCCATCAGGTGAACCACCTGGAGCGAGCTTATGTGGATGCTATTCAGTGCCTGTGGGCAGACACCGGACTTAAAATCTGCTACAGTCGCCGGCGAGAGTACCAACTACTGGACTCCACTGAATAGTAAGTTCTGTTAATTTCACTCCAGGATAACAGTCAAACACAACAGTGCCATTCTTGTACAGGAGCACTAGAGATACAGCTCAGTGCTCACGTAGGCTCATTTGAGCTGCAGGCAGATTGAGTAATGCAATTCCTTACCCATGTACTTGAATGATTATTATTTCATAGCGGAAAATAAAGATAATAATCACTATCAGTGTCCGTGATCTCAGACAGTTTCATTTGGAAGAAACATTAAAGGAATGTCATTTTATTCAACACGTTTTTCTTTCGATTACTCTGAGATGCAAAATATACAGAGCCAAGTATTTCCACCAGATGGTGCCACATAGCTGGTCATGAAATGAAGGAGCACACAAGGGATTACTCCGCTGAGTATCACAGGAGCAGGCTGTCATCTTCAGTGCACTGTGGAGATGCCATTAGAAATTTGCATGCATTTTAAATGCGTTGTAGAAATTGATTGATGTGTACTTCATTGTCGATTTCAGATGTTCAGTTGTACACCCTTAAGTTTGAAATTCAGTTTCAGGTTTTATATTCCACTTTTGCAGTCAGATTTGTGTGCAATCAGAGTAACCAGGGTTTTTTATTTTAGTCACATAGGTATTTTAGTCACATTTTATGCCACCTCGGAAGTAGATCATATGAACAACAATAATGTTGCCAAAAAATTAGACCTATCAGTTACATGCTATGATCAGCAAACTTGTTTATGTAATGGCAAAATTGTTTAGTGTAAAATTATGTCATCACTTTTAGTTTTGCTAGATACAGTACGGCAACAAATCGTAGCTGCTTCATCCATAACTGGCCTTTCATGAATCACTAAGAAGTAAGCTACAGAAAAAATATGTCATAAAGACAAACGTATTGTTAACTGCCTAGCTATATTATCACAGCTTATGACAAGCTCACTGACTAAGCTAACTAGCTTAGCTAAAAAAATGAACACATTAGCTGACTAGCTACATATTAGCTGAATTTACAACGTGTAGAAAGTGGATTGTACTAGCAATTAAGACCAAAGTAATGGCTGCTTAGGTGCAACTGATCACGCAAAATTTTTGTCAGTTACTTTTACAAAAGTACAGCACATTCTTTCTCTATCTGTAGCTATAGCACTATCATTTCCTACCTGTCAAAAAAAAAGTAACACAATCTTTGAAGCTTTTTGTTGCATCACGCAACTTTTTTAAGATAAATAATCACTTAACATTGTGGTTTGATCCCATTTATGAGCATAATGAATACAGACACCTATAGGTTACAGTTCAGTGCACACATTTAGTTTTAGGCTTATGTTGAACAGCAACATGTAACAAATACATTTTTAACTCCCACTAAGTCCCTGACGTCCCTGACATTGGGTCCTGACTTACATTCCTCACACCCGTAATGGGTCTTGGTTTCGTTTTAGATGGCGTAGCGCTATAGAACATGATATGAAGTGAATGATAGGATTATTATAGCTCTAATGATGCTAATAAAAACAGTACCTTAAAAATAATATTTATAGAAAAAAATCTTAACAGGAAGTCATGAGTTTTTAGGATTTCCCCCTAATTAGGTTAATGCTTTTCCTTGTACATGTTTTAATTTAAAAACACACACTAACACACACATACAATTACTTACTATTAAACCAATACGTGAGCTTGCAAATAGAATTGTTTATCAATTAATTAAACTCTACTCTTTACTGATTATCATCTCATTTCCTGTAATGGACAGAGCGAGGCATTTTGCTGCTAGATTTTAGTGCTAGGTCGTTCCCCGTCACTGACTTGCTTCCTGCCTCTCTCACTTTCTGTCTCTCCTTTTCTCTTTCCTCATTCTCTCTCTCCCTCTCTCCTGTCTTTCTATCACTCAGTTCTCAGAACACTTTCGTGATAAGAAACACAAACAAATCCTGGGCAACATTTAATTAAGGCACACCGGCTAAGCTGGCAATACCATTATAACACAATATACACATCTTTAAAGAAAACAGCTTCCGTGTGTTGTCTGTCTAATTAACTGTGTTTTATGTGTATGAGACATAACGTTAATGTCAGATGTGATTATGACAGTATTTCTTCATAAGAGCGTTTATCAGTCCTGATTGTTGAGTACCCGTTTCCTGCACATTTAATGTTTTCACCAGGGGCAGCTGGTATAAATGAGCTAGCAGGGCTAAGTGTCCCCATCTTTCAAAGATTAAAATACACCAATTAAAGGTTTCATTTTTGTTGTTGTCTTAAAGTGGATTATTTTTGGACTTTTGTGGAACCGAGCGCAACAGCACAACCAGTGATTGTAAGAAAATTACAAGAAGCGAAGCTGGGGCTGATTTCCTTCTACAGTCATGTTGGGTGATTACACAGAGTGAAAGAGCTCCTAGTTTTCGTGTGAATTTAGGCTAATATTTTTCAGCCCATGTTGCTGACACATCCATAACACATCATCAGCAATGACTGAGAAGGTGCACATGACATACAGTTGTGGATGAAGTATTTACTATATTATATTTTTTTCCCTAAAATGCATTTAGAGGAGAAACTAAAAGTAGATAGACTAAGTACACATTTTGTCCAATCGAAGTACAGATTACACAAAAGGACAGACGAGAACCGTACATTTAGTGTCTATTATTGTTTGAACAAAAGAGTTAGAGATTTTCTGTTTACCATGTTTGATATTTGGGGGAAACCCTAATAGTTTCATTGCAGAACTATTAAGAGATATTAGATTCACCTTTCCCACACACCAGTTCAGACTTAAAGAAATGAAAACACCTAGGCCAGGGGTAGTCAAGGATGAGGACTGAGAATCACTCATGCATTATAATGACCATCCATTTTAGCTTCATGACGAACCTGGAGCGCATCGCAGCCCAGGACTACATCCCCACTGCTCAGGATGTGCTGCGGGTGCGTTTTCCAACCACCGGCATCAACGACTACTCCTTCGTAGTGGAGAAGATCACACTCAGGTAATATTAATAAACACACAGTAGCACCAATTTCACTAGGGGCAAAATTATTTGTGTGACCTGCAGTACTGTGGGTGCTAATGATGTTCAGTAGACTCGGAGTGTCTGCTCCGCTGACTGTTTACCTGTCACGCTTGATTTATTCTAATTATTTGCGACAGCATTAGAATTTCTCGGACACGGCATTGTGTCCAAAGACATTAATGTTCTCTGTCTAGCCTATTTCCTCCGTTTAAATGGATGACATGATCAGACAGAGCCATTACTTTGCAAATCAATTCCAAGACCTGTGGAGGGAAAAAACAACTGTCTTGACTGATCATCAACCATTTTAATTGTTAATAATTGATGCCTAATGTGGTGCTCATCTTATTTGCCTGTGCTGTATTTATTTCTCATAATGAGTGCCAGCAGGGAAAAAAGAGCTTGGTTTGATGGTGACCTGACAGCTTTTTTTTTTTTTTTTTGCATTAAAGCATTTAATTAGCAGACTGAGTAACTTCAGGGTTCTGGTTCACTAGCTTAGTGAAAGAGACATTAGCTGACCAGCAATATACTAGCTATGTTTACATTGTTAAGAAAATGGATTGCACAATAGATGGTACTAATAGTTGCTTTGCTGCAATTGATCACATAGTTTTCTGAATTACAAAAGGCAGCTGTTTCAGGATCACTAGTTTCGCTAGCTAACAGTGAAAGAAGCGTCATATAAGCATCATATCTGACTAGCAACATATAAGCTAAATTCACAATGTGAATTTGTGTTGCTGTTTGGCTGTTTGCTGGCAGTGATAAAAGTGCTTGGATGGATCGGGATCTTTGGTTTTTTGGGGGGTTTTTTGCACTAAAGCACTTAATTAGCAGTCTGTTTAACTGTTTGTATATGAGCAAGGCAGCTGTTCATTACCTTAGTAAAAGCAGCGTTGACTAACTAGCAACTAGCTAAATTTGCAATTTGAAAAAATGCACTAGTAATCCACATCTAAGCAATAGTCTGTAGTAATAGCTGTTCAGCTGTAACTGATCATATGAAGTTTTACGAATTACAAAAAGGCAGGTCCCCGCTAGCTAGCAGAGAAAGAGACATTAGCTCACTAGCAAGATATTAGCTGCATTTATGATCTAAATTTGTGTGTTTCTGTCTGCCAGCATGGAAAAAGACTTAGCTTGATGGGAAATTGTCAGCTTTTTGAACTAAAGCATTAGCATTATTAACTGTTTGTGTAGGATGAAGGCAGCTGTATCAGGTTCAACCTGTATCTAATCTAATATGGCCAAACTATAAGTGGCAAGACAACAGTAGAAAATGCTTCTGCTTCTGTCTGTTTCCCTTTTAACCTCTGCTACACACATACACACTCTGACATAGGATTGTGGATGTTGGGGGGCAGAAATCAGAGAGGAGGAAATGGATCCACTGCTTTGAGAATGTGACGTCGCTCATCTTCTTGGCTTCGCTTAGCGAGTATGATCAGGTCCTGGAGGAGAACAACAGAGATGTGAGTGGAGGACTTTTTTGGCATAGTCCTTTTCATTCTCCTATTTCATCTCTTTCTTTCTCCTTTACTGGTAAACAAGGATGCACCGATCTGATACTGCATTGTGGCTTGTACTTTCCACTGTAAAAAAAAAAAAAAAAACTGACCCCTTCAAAAATATGTTTCTAACAGGTCTCTTCTTTATCTAAAAATCAGGATCATTACTTCCTATGTTAAGTAGATTCTTCCTTGAAAGAAAATAACAGCAAAAATGACATCCTCTCAGTAATATGTTTTGAACAAATTTTATGATTATTAAAGTGAAAATAATTTAACGTAAGCTCAGTTGAGGTGGACAATACACTTTTCTGATAGTATCACGAGCATCTTCAGTATTTCTATAAAGAAATAACGTTAAAGAATTAATTTTTATAGATGTTATTCAAAAATATATATATTATTCTAGGTTTTCTAAATGTGGCATTACTGTTTTGCATTTTCACTCTCTTACAAAAAAAGTGCTTGTCACTGGAGTGAAAGTCTCAAGGGGAAACCTTTCCTGCATTTTCTACCAGGAAACATGTATTGAAGTGTATATACCCTTAAATGTCAGCAGAACTACAAAGTCGAGTTCGTAAGACCTCGGGTAAACAAATGTGACATCATGTGAGCGGTATGTGGTCATGTGAAAAAGAATGATTCATGTGAGAAAATCAGATGTGAAAAATGCAACCACGTACCCTACATTAAAAATAAATGAATTCTGTGAGAAAATCACGTGAAAATAAAAAACAAAAACAACAACAACAACAAAAAACAACGCATGCCCTACATGTGACAAATATGGGAAATACGTACTTATGTACCTTAAATGTATATTTCATTTACGATTCCAATTGAAAAATACATATTAAAGCTGCCCAGGGTGAAAGCAGTAGTACTTTGCAAGTAAATAAGAAAATAACTTGAATATAGTCAAATCTGTCGAGTATTTTCTACTATAAGATTACCATATATAAACCAAATATAAGATTATGAAGCTTAAAATGAGTAGAAATAGGAATCTCAAAATAGGTTTAGTAATCTTATATTTGGTTTATTGTAATCTTATTATAGGAAATACTAGATATTTGACTATATTTGAGATATTTTCACTTGCTAAGATGTCAGTTGTGCAGTGTTTTTATGAAAATGAAAAGGAATTATGTAGTATTATTGCCATATTTCCCACACGGATACAGTAAATATTGAATCTCAGGCAATACCCAGCTCTCATTATTATCAGTCAACGAATGGGATCATTGTGTCCATACTGAATGACAAATCTAGCCTGTTGATCTAAGAGGTACCTCTTTCTGCCTCTTTATTTCTTGTTCTGCCTCTCCATTTTTACCCTTTTTTACATTTTTATTTTCCCCACTTGTTTTCACTTCCTCTGATATTATAGAGTTCATATTTTCATTCGTCCTGCATTGCAGAACCGTATGGAGGAGAGTCTGACACTTTTCTACACTACCATCCACTCACCCTGGTTTGCCAGTGCCTCTATCATCCTCTTTCTCAATAAAATGGACATCCTGGCTGAGAAGATCAAGACGTCCGACCTGCAGAACTACTTCCCCAGGTTCCAAGGTACGATGAGCTAAAATTACACACACCTGATGAGAAAAAAGTTCATACTTTTTAGCTGATAAGGAATGCCCTGGCAAAGATTGTGTTCACTTGTGTTTGTGAAAGTGTTCTGAGTCACTTTATATCTCTGTATCTCCAAACTTTCACTTTCCCATTTCTGTCTGTTACTCTTGGCAACCATGAAATGCCCGGCGTTTTGCATCAGCAAACAGGCAGGAAGACTGACAGCCTGTTTTTATGATGTAACTGGGTAGAATTTCCAGCTCTCACCTATGACAGCTGTGTGCATGATGGGATTTGTGGGGTACGTTTTAAATTCAGGACGGAGCAACAGCCATTAACTGACTCAAAGAGCCTTGCATTAAAAGAGCAGTCAGTCATTTTTAGACCCCTCTGCTGCCTGTGATGTGAATTGCAATGGCACTAAAAACATTTTCATCAAACGACCCCACTCCCTCTGTTGAAACTACATGTGCTATGTGAGGTAGCTTTTAATTTGAAATGGGGCTGGGCTGAGCAGCTCAGTTTTGGCTGGAGGTGGAGCCTGTTTCTGGGCCAGAAAAATGTAAACAGACATTAAAAAACTTACCAGATCCATGCATGGCAAAAACACCAATCATAGTTATTCTAAAGTGTCTTTGAAATCTTACATATTTCCTACATTTAATCTCTTAAGCCAGTGATTATGCTACGTTAGCACATGAGCACAGTGAACACTGTATTCACATTTCCATTAACACTCTGTGTGTTCCATGGCACTGACCCTCTTTCACTGGACTCCACTTGCAGGCAAGAAACGTGATCCCGATTCAGCCATGGAGTTCATTCGTGAGATGTACAAGCAGCAGGCGCAGAACCCTGAGAAGAAGGAAAACAAGACTATTTACCCGCACTTCACCTGTGCCACCGACACCAACAACATCCGCATGGTGTTCAACGATGTAAAAGACACAGTGCTCATCAAGTCTCTGCAGGAATATGGTGTGCTGTGACCAGGCCAGGTCATGAGTGCTTCTGAAGATTGTGGATAAACCCACCTCCCTCCTTCATGTTGTTCAAGTGTCATTTGTCAGACAGTTCATTTGTCTAATTGTTTTGGGTGGTAGACATGGTACAGACATCTCCAGACATTACAATAATGGAATGGGCCAAAGCTTGGCTGAAGAAATCTTTATGGTTTCTCAGCCATGCAACAATGAGGACAGATTTTTTTTGTTTTCTCTTCCTGCTTGTATGCAACACAACAATTCTGTGCTGAAAATGAAAACGCTCTGCATTTTGCATTCAACTTCTGCAGTACCTGCTGGAGGGACTACGTTTCGCTGTACACACAGAGTGATCCACGTAGATCGAGAGAAATCTGACTTCTCTTAATGAGAACATTAGAATGAATGAACCTTTTTCTAGAAAGTGTATATGGACGTCTCTCAAAAGGATGCTGCATATTTGATCAACTTTATTTCTGGGGTTACATGATTTGTTGGTGTTGCGGTTATAACAGAACACACTGTTTGACTATTCAGTATCTTTACAGTCAAATATAAGAGACTGCAGGCTGTAAGAGCTCCATTTCTTCCTCCGGGACTAGGTCTTATGTCCTTATCTACAGGGACACTTCTTTTTATAATTTTCATACTTTTATTTTCACTCTGTAATTTTTTTTTCTCAATATACTCTTTTAATGAGAGTATAGTTGCTCTCTGTATAATTTATATTTATCATATGGTCTTAGTATTGTGTCTAGCAAATGTTATAAATATAGGTGCTTATAATCATTTGTAACATTTAGGGTGAGCTGAATTTGTATTTTTAAGCAACTGAAGATAAAATATCTCAAAGAAATGAAGGACATTCTGATGTGTTATCTGTGCTCACCTTTTAACCTACGAATGATTTGTCCTTTACATTGGGAATAAACGTTTAACTGTTTTTCTATGTTATAAAGGAATGAAATAGTTCTTGGTTGCTCAAATGAATATCACTCACCTTCCACTTTGTTAGGTACCCCTGTGCACCTGCACATTCATGCGGTTATCTAATCAGTGGCAGCACAAAACATAAAACTCATGCAGATACAGGGCAAGAGCTTCAGTTAATGTTCACATCAAACACCAGAATGGGGAAGAATTTTAATCTCTGTGACTTTAACCATGGCATGGTTGTTGGTGCCAGATGGGCTGGTTTGAGTATTTCATAAACTGTTGATGTTCTTAGATTTTCACACACAACAGTCTCTAGAGTTTACACAGAATAGTGGAGAGCAGAGGGTTTGAGCAGGAAGTCTATAGTAACTCAAATAAGAGCACTTTACAACCGCGGTGAGCAGAAAAGCATCTCTGCATGCACAAAACATTGAGCCCTGAGGTGGATGGGCTACAATAGCAGAAGACCACATCAGGTTCTCCTCCTGTCAGCTAAGAACAAGAACACAGGCTCATCAAAAGTTTAGAGTTGAAGGCTGGAAAAAGATTTTTTTTTTCTAATCTTCAACTGTCCAGTTTTGATGAGGTCAAAGGAACTGCCTGTAGAGCTCAGAGACAGGATTGTGTCGAGGCAGAGATCTGGGGAAGGCTACAAAAAAAATTTTTCTGCTGCATTCCCAAGAGCACAATGGCCTCCATAATTCTTAAATGGAAGAAGTTTGGAACAACCAGGACTCTTCCTAGAGCTGGCCTCCTGTTCAAACCAAGCAATCGGGGAAGAAAGGCCTTGGGAAGAGAGGTGACCAAGAACCCGATGGTCACTCTGGTTGAGATCATGTGTGGAGATGGGAGAAACTTGCAGAAGGTCAACCATCACTGCAACACTCCACTGCCTCTCCTCAGTGCAAGACACATGAAAGTATAAAAACATGAAATTTGACATTTTTGTTTTGCAAATTTCAAGCAGGATTTCTTCTGGCCACTCAGCCATAAAGCCCAGATCTTTAGAGTGTTGCAGAGTCTTGGGAACCTTCAATGCACCCCAGATCTGTGCCTCAACACAATCCTGTCACTGAGCTCTGCAGGCAGTTCCTTTGACCTCGTGGCTTGGTTTTTGCTCTGATATACATTTTCATCTGTTACACCTTATATAGACAGGTGTGTGCCTTTCCAAATCATGTCTACTCAAATGAATTTGCCACAGGTGGACTCCAGTCAAAGTGCAGAAACATCTCAAAGATGATCCAGAGAAATGGGATGCATCTGAGCTAAATTTCAAGTGTCATAGTCTGAATACTTATGTCAGTGATATTTCCGTTTTTTTTTTTTTTAATAAATTTGCAAAGTTATCACAAATCTGGTTTTTGCTTTGACATTATGGGGTATGGAGTGTAGATTGATCCTGGATGAGAAACACTGATTAACACCTAGGGGTAATTTAGCATTGATAGTTCACATATTGGCATGTTTTTAGCAGGTGGGAGGAAACAAGAGAACCCGGAGGAAACCTGCACAGAGAGGGGGCGAACATGCACAGAAACTCCACACAGACAGAAACCCAAGCTCTGGATGGAGCCAGGGACCCTCACACTGTGAGGAGGCAATGCTACCAACTGCACCACCTTTATTTATGTAATTTATAATACAAATTATAATTCACTTAGCATGTGATTATATATCAGCATGGTAATTATCCATCCTGCACATAATCTAAGCCATCTGTTTGCAATGACTAACAATATTTTATGGTTAATGGGCTATTTGTTATCATAGTGCATGATTTATGAGGGAAAAGGAAAACTAGCAAAAGGCTTCTTAATTGAAATGACAATGAGAAATAAGCAAAAAGAAGGCATGTGCTGCTTCACTGTAACAAATTTGTATTATCTGTTTCATTAAATACACAGTGGTCTACTGTACATGACCCACACAGTACTGCCATATTCATATAGGGATGATTTTTGTCCCCTAAACACCCAGTTTCTTTTCTGTCTAAAATTTTGTAGATTTTCCCCCATTTTTACCCAAGATTTGTGTGTGTAAGTTAGCAGTTGCTGTTTTACTTCTAACCAGTTAGTGGTCAGTTCATGTAAACTGGGATTGTTGGCCACTGTATTTTGAAATAATAAATATTACTACCCCACCACCGACAATCCCCCCAACAACACTCAGCCCTTTCGATTCTGCTGTGCATTATTGAAGTCAAATGTGCACCAACAATGAATCAGACCTTTCCAGATGCAGTCCAGTGGCCACATTTTTCAATACAGGTATAGAAACAAGTATTTACGGCATAACACATCAGTGTTTCAATATATCAGCACACAGATATTTCAGTATTGCACAGCTGCTAGATTGAGTATCACATAATGTCACATGAGAGCAGGCTGTTATGTGGAGAAGGCGGCTCTGCTATCTTGACTGAAGCAGAATCAAAGATTGTCATCATGGGTTATGGTAACACAGTACAAGTAGACTGATATATTTTAGTTTTTGTATGTTTTTTTTTTCACCTTTTGGCCTTCTTTCAGCTTTTTTCTTGACATTTTTCATCGTCCTTTCCCATTTTCCTCCTCCTCTGCCACACATGAGATGTGGAAACCCAAACCTGCCAGTTCTTCCAGAAAAACGTAGGAAACAAAATTTTTTTAGCTCACACATGGCACTAGATATTTTCTATTCTGAAGTGAAAGTGAGGTGACTTGTGGCCAAGCATGGTGACCCATACTCGGAATTTGTGCTCTGCATTTAACCCATCCAAGTGCACACACACACAGTAGTGAACACACACACAGTGAACACACACCTGGAGCAGTGGGCAGCCTTTTTTGCTGCGGTGTCCGGGGAGCAGTTGGGGGTTCGGTGCCTTGCTCAAGGGTCTCACCTCATTCGTGGTATTGAGGGTGGAAGAGAGCGCTGGTCATTAACTCCCCCCACCTACAATCCCTGCCGGCCTGAGACTCGAACCCACAACCTTCAGGTTCACCTTCGAGTTACAAGTCTGACTCTCTATGTTTTTTATGTGAAATTCTTTACTTATGGGGCCCTTGATGGAACGTATATTTTTGTTCCTTTATCCTGTACAAACTTATGTGTTTAAAATAAATTAACAAAGGCTTTGCAGCACAATCGAAGAGACTTACAAGAGACTTTCCTTTATCTCACTCTTCCACCCCAAAAGTACACATACAAATTTTAAACGCTATTTTGTTTTATGTAATATTCTTGTTTGTGTTTTCAAGCTAGTCTTTTCTGTATTTACACTTTCTCACACACTGGAGTAAACAGAAATGTCACTGCGGACATTTTAATGAAATGGATCATCCAGTTGTTCTTCTGCAAATAATCATATATGAGTGTCTGTGTGTTATTTAGAAGGCCATTTTGCCAATGTGTACCCGACCGATGAGTCAGGCAAGCCAAGTGTATTCACATGTTCAGTCGAATTTTCACAAAATGAAGCTAGACTGAAAGACTAAGCTCTATTTTATTGTATTCAGAAACACTACTCTTAGTACTAATAATACTAAGTCTGATCTAACTATACTGTTGGTTATGCAAAATAAACAATGCAGCTATACATTTTATTCATGCCTTTCAAGCATTTAATAATTAGCACTTGCAACACTGAAACTGTAGCATATTGCAGAGTTAAATTATTGCATGGATTGTGAATTACATATACAGTTATGTATTTGGACACTGACACAATTTTCATAATTTTAACAAAAATATTGCATTAACTGTTTAGGAATTACAGCCATTTTCTACAAAGTTCTTCCATTTTCACAGGCTCAAAGGTAATTGGACAAACTAACATAATTATAAATATAAGGATTATCTTTAATACTTGAATGCAAATCCTTTGCAGTCAATGACTGCCTGGAATCTGGAACCCATGGACGTCACTAAATGCTGAGTTTCCTCCCTTGAGATGCTTTGCCAGTAAGTCTGTGGGTCTTTCTGCCTTCAGTTTTGTCTTCAAGTGAAAAGCATGCTCAATTGGGTTGAGGTAATCAGACATTTAAGAACATTTAATTTCTTTGCCTTAAGAAGCTCTTGGGTTGCTTTCACAGTATGTTTTGGGTCATTATCCAACTGTACTGTGAAGCACCATCCTAACAGTTTTGCAGCATTTGACTGAATCTGAGCAGAAAGTATAGCTCTATACATTTCATTGTATAGACAATTCATCCTGCTACTTCTATCAGCAGTCACATCATCAATAAATACCGGTTCCATTGGCAGCCATACATGCCCATGCCATACCACTTCCTCCACCATGTCTGACAGATGAGTTGGTATGCTTTGGATGATGAGCCCTTCCTTTCCTTCTCCATACTCTTCTCTTCCCATCATTCTGGTACAAGTTAATCTTGCATCAGAACTGGTCAGGCTTTTTTTTTTTTTTTTTAGATATTTTCTAGCAAAGTCTAATCTGGCTTTTTTTGTTCTTGAGTGTTACCAGTGGTTTGCATCTTGAGGTAAACTGTCAGTATTTACATTCATGAAGGGTCTCTTGATTGTAGACTTTGACAATGATACGCCTACCTCCTCCAGAGTGTTCTTGACTTGACTAGATGTTGTGAAGTGGTTTTTCTTCACCAAGGAAAGAATTCTGCATTCATCCACTTTAGTTGTCTTCCGTGGTCTTCTGTTGCTGAGCTCACCAGTGCATTCCTTCTTTTTAAGAATGTACCAAATTGTTGATTGGGCCACTCCTAAAGTTTATGCTATCTCTCTGATAGGTCTGTTTTGTTTTTTTCAGCCTAATGATGACTTTATTCGCTCGCATTGACACCTCTTTGGACCGCATATTGAGAGTTCCCATGAAATTTAACACTTGGAATCAACTCCACACCTTTTATCTCCTCAATATGTCACGAAATAACAAGGAAACAGGCCACATCTGGCCATGAAACTGCTTATCAATCAATTGTCCAATTACTTTTGAGCCTTTCAAAATGGAGGGACTATGTAAAAAACGGCTTTGATTCCTAAACGGTTAATGCAATATTGTTTGTTAAACCCCTTGAATTAAAGCTGAAATTCTACATTTCAATCCCATCTTGATTGCTTCATTTCAAATCCATTGTGGTAGTGTACAGAGGCAAAATTATGGAAATCGTGGCAATGTCCAAATACTTATGGACCCAAATGTAATTCCCACTTGTAGTTAGGACAACTGTAGCTTACTGACTATGGTTCCATGCAAGAGAGCAGAAGGTTGTGAGTTCAAATCCCAGGACAGGAAGAGGACCACAGTTGAACCCTTGAACAAGACCCTTAATGCTCAACTGTTCAACTCCAGGTTTAAACTGGCTCCTGTAGCTTAAAATTCAAAGGATCTCAAAGGAGTTTACACTTCACTCACATGCAAGTGATAAATAGACAGTGAATAAAAATGGAGGCAGCACGGTGACACAGTAGATACCATTGCCTCATCACAGCTCTGGAGTTTCCAGTTCGATCCTGAGCTTGAATTACTGTCTATGTGGAGCTTCTGTGCATGTTCTCCCTGTGTCCATGTACATGTAGGTGGACTGACTACACTAAATGGCCTCAGGATGTGAATGTTAATGTGTGTGTGTGTGTGCATGCATGTGTGTGCATGGTGCCCTGTAATAGACTGACATCCCATTCAGGGTGTGGCCCCCCTTGCACCTAGTGTTCCCAGGATAGGCTTCAGATCTACCTTGACCCTGTCCAGGGTAAATCAGTTGATGAATGAAAATTTAAAACATGGAGCAAGATTGGCGAGGTCACATGATGGCTCTGGTATGGATTTATACCCTTGGTATGAATGGGCTTATATCACTTTGAATAAATAGCTTAAGTCACTTTGAATAAATAGTTTAAGTCACTTTGGATAAAGAGTTTTAAGGCCCTCTGAGTCATGCTCTAAATATCCATGAGGACAAGCTCATTCCCTTGAAGTCCACATCATACAGATTCATCTCATCCCTATAATCCCATAAACTGCAACAATTTTAGCTACTGAATCTGTCTGTTTGAGGTGCCAAGCCTAGCATTCACTGTCCACACAAGCTAAAGCCTTTCAGCACAAGCTTTTTGGGAGACTAGAGGGACGGCCATTAAACTGTCTGTCTCAACTCATCTGTTGACCTGGAGTGATCTACAGATGATCGATCTACCAGATGCGATCCATAATCCATACTTGTTGTTCATGAGTTATACTTTGCTCATAAATAAAGCTGTATAACAGTACTCGCTGCCATAAAAAATCAATCGGAAATGTGAACATAGTCCAAACCAAATCTAGATCTTAGTCATAATAGTCACAGCTCATGTCTATATTTGGTTTGAACCAGACCAACATTTCTATTTGGTTTTGCAAAGCCTGTGTGCATCAGAGCACTCCAGCTACATATTGAGCCTATTAAACTCTCCGGAAATATAATTATACCGCTCACTGTGGCATTTTTGAAGTGCACTGATTACCTCAGTGGATAGAAACACTATTAAAAACTCTAAAAGACGAATTCCAGTGCCTGCAGAGAAGCACAAAGGAGGCAGTTTGCACCTGCTGCTGCAGTATGAGCTCGCCAAGTTTTTAATTAAAGATACAGTAAGGTGTATGTGGATGAATGTAAGGCATCTGGAGTGAAATAATGTGCATGAGGAGAGAAGTCTTAATGTTTCCAACTAACACAGTATATGTGACAATCCGATATTAAAGAAATACTTCAGCATTTTTCTATCCAGTGTCTATCTATTACATCTGTAGCGTATATGCAGTTGCCACAGTTAAGAATTACAACACTGCTCCCTGTACTGAGAAATAAACAGCAAATTTGTTTACTTGAAAGTTACTTTTAATGGAAGCCCAAGGGCAGTTGCTGAGTTCTGTCAACAGTAAAATATTCTGTAAAATATGTTACTTTATAAGGTCTTAGGACGAGACAGACATTACAGAATGTGTTAACAAGCTGCTCTTTTATTCCAATTCTTAAGAACAGAGCAATAAAAAGTTATAGCAGTTACTTATATCTTATAATATCTTACAGAATTAGCAAATGCACAAAATGTATTTAACTAGGATCATGCTAATGGCATGAGGACATTAACAACATTCTAATGAATGAATTATAATGTATTTCTTAATGAATAATTTACTTTATAAATTTTGGGTTACAGGGTTGTACTTTCAAACTGATCTCATCAGTCATTATCACAATATCAGTCAGTAATCAGTCAATATCATTAAAGAAAAAAGAATGAAAACTTTCTTTTCTTCTTCCCATGATTTTCAGGGAATTTGAATGATTTCAATGATTTTGAATGATCAGCTTCCTGTTGATCACGTGTCTCGTGTACTATTCCAAATATTTCATAGGGTTGAGTCAATTTTGTGAGACACAACTAAAATCTTTAGAACCTATAATGGATGACTTAGGGAAAAGAATGTTTCAAGCATGAGATACTTTTCTAAGTAGTATAGAAAACAGAATTTATTCATGTTTAAATTAATTATCTGAATCATGGATATAGGTTGCTTTGAAGGATTCTTTATCTGTGTTGAGAAATGTATTTAACCTTTACTTTACATACATATCTGTAAATGTAATATCAGCAGGACACAGTGGCATCCCAATCGTGAAATCCCCATACATGTGGGAAAGCCTCACACGTGGATCACCTCATGAGCTAATTACCAAACCCTCCATAAGTTGGGTCAGGTGTGCTGGGAGTAGAGAAAACCTCAATTTGTGCAGGGAAGTGAGCGTCCAGGTTAGGAGTGAAGAAATGTGCTACAGTACTGTGTACTGTGTACGGATACACTAATAAAGAATAGGTTTGAGTGATGGATGGTGAGACCTGTATTTGGTTTGTACCATGGCAGTATTTCTGATTTTGTGCATGAAGAGCATACATCTATCTGGGCAATCCAGATCCATTGTTGGGCTGAGCTGGGTATAACCAAACCAAACTTTAGAGTTTATTCAGAATACTGAATACTTCATTTGAATGCATCTTGTTCGTGTGTGATATTGAGAAAGAAAGAGAGAGAGAGAGACAGCTCTGGTGATTCAACAGCCCTAGTAACTGTCACTCCCTGTTAATGTATGTGACTTTCATCCCACTGGACTTCATGAACGTGACTCTCAGCTACCCACCAGTTAGAGCGGTTTTATTCGTCATGCTGTCCCTGTCTTGAAAGTCTCATCATTCGACGTGCCTGCCAATCTCTGTACCAAATGCTGTTGCCCTTGGTATATTACTTTTGATAGCAGATCAAAGTGAACATAATTGTGATAAAAGATGAACAGTTATGGCCAGAAACAGAACATAAAATGGAATGTGCAGTAAAGCCACTAATATAAATGAATGTTTTTATAGTAGATATTCGATCATGATGATTTTTTTAAATTTAAATTGTGTAGGATAAACATCCAGAATTACACTGACACATATTTATGCCAGACAGTCTGTCTGACATTTAGAAAGATGGATTTGTCTCGGCCTTCTTCTTCCAGCTGTCCTCTTTGCTTGAGAGGTGACTTAATTAATGTTGCAGATTTTTGTTAGTGTATGTGAAATGATGGGGCGATCCAACCTCAGCATTTTTCATTCAGAGCTCTGACTGATACATTCTTCCAACTTTATCAACGTTTTCCAGGCTGGTGGTTTATCCAAAATCCTCCCATGCTGGCAGAAATATAAAAGACATGACAAGTTATCCTCTGCTGAGAGCAGGCTGGTATAGGTGCCTTAAACACATGTAGTCTTGGAGTCTGGATGCTGAGAAGATAGCAGCATATGCTTTGAGGGTCCACCTTGGCATGCCACTGGCACATACTGCACGTACTGATAAGAGACTGCCAAAGCAAGTCATTCATTTTCATTACTGTCTTGTGTCCTACAAAAGCCTCTGGAGTCCTTTGATGTGATGCATACACAAAATGTTCATGTTTTTGATCGAATATTTGGAAAAACTTGTTTTTCTCTCAACCTGCTGAGGCTACAATGTGCTTTGTGAAACACTGGCTCTCTGTCTAAATCTGTGTAGTCCATGAAAGGAAACTAAGTAGTTTGAAATAGACATAGATACATCATAATGACTCATCTATCTAATCATGAACTCTGAATCATGAAAAGGATTTACTAAATGCTAGAGATGTTTGTTCTTTATTAAAATGGTATCTGTTAAATACTACTAAGCTAACTGAAATTCAAATATGTAGTTGTGAGAGAAAAAGTTGCGTTACTATTTAATGTGTTATTATGAGTTTGAACAGTGAGTCGGGGTTGGAGTTCATTCACCATTCTACTAATAGCTTTTTTCATTAATTTCATATTTTCAAAGTACGTCATTCGTAAGAAAGAACACCGATTCTTCGTGGCATGAATTCCACAAGATGTTGGAAACATTCCTTGCATGATTTTTCAGGTGCACACATCCCAAAAGTGTTCTCTTGGATTCAGATCCAGTGACTGGGAAGGCCAACAACAGTGAACTCATTGTCATGTTCATGAAACCAGTTTGAGACTTTTGCTTTGTGACATGGTGCATTATCATGCTGTAGCCATTAGAAGATGGATAAATTGTGGCCATGAAGGGATGCACATGGTCAACAACAATACTCAAATAGGCTGTGGCATTCAAGCGATGATTGATTGGCATTAACGGGCCCAAAGTGTGCCAAGAAAACATTCCCCACACCATTACACCACCTCCACCAGCCTAGACTGTTGACACAAGGCAGGTCGGGTCCATGGATTCATGCTGTTGGTGCCAAATTCTGACCCTACCATCTGTGTGTCTTAGCAGAAATCGAGATTCATCAGACCAAGCCACATTTTTCCAGTCTTCAGTTGTCCAGTTTTGGTGAGCCTGTGCCCACTGCAGCTTCAGCTTTCTGTTCTTGGCTGACAGAAGTGGAATCTGACGTGGTCTTCTGCCTCTGCTGTTGTAGCCCATCAGATTCAAGGTTCGACCTCTTGTGCATTCTGAGATGCTTTTCTGCTCACCACAATTGTACAGAGTGGATATCTGAGTTAGCTTTTCTGTCAGCTCAAACCTGTCTGACCCTTCTCGGGTTGACCTCTCTCATCAACAAGGCATTTCCATCAGCAGAACTGCCACTCACTGGATGTTTTTTTCTTTATTGCACCATGCTGAGTAAACTCTAGAGACTGCTGTGTGTGAAAATCCCCAGAGATTAGCAGTTAAAGAAAAACTCAAACCAGTCCGATCAAAATCACTGAGCTCAAACTTTTTTCCCCATTTTGATGGTTGATGTGAACATAATCAGAAGCTGCTGGCCAGTATCTGCATGATTTTATGCACTGCACTGCTGCCACACGATTGGCTGATTAGATAATTGTATGAATGAGTAGGTGTACAGGTGTTCCTAATAAAGTGCTCAATGAATGTATATTCGGACAAAACAAACATTTTAAAACCCCATCTGCTGTCATCATGACTAACATCTGTTACTGTACTCCTCCCTTGTTAGAAATAATAACTTAAGATAACAAAGAAAGGCTAGAAATTACCATTTTGAAACACCTGTTGTCATCATGGTTGTGGAACTGGAGAGGTGCTTGAAGACCATGTCAGAGTGACCGGACATTTTCTAGAGTATTCAATAAAAGAACAGACGGTGAGCCTGAGTGAGCCGAAAGAATATTTTCCCGTCACAAGGCAGCATTTGGGTTTGACAGCATTTGATGGTGTACTATGAGCTTAAATTGTAAAGGTGGAGTAAATTTAACAGCCACAAGTCACAACAATGCATGGACTATGAATATATCATTTGTGTCTATAAAATAAAACAGTTACAAAATAAAACTTTTAAACATTTTAAAAAGAAAATCTGAAAAATGCAGCACTGAACAGCATTGAACAAGATTGCATGTGACTAACAATGCTAGACTGTGATGTTCTTTTTGAGCAGCAACTGCACTGACAACATGAGAGTCTTTGTGCACTGCAGGTTGGACAAACACAACGGAGTCTTGAGGAGGAAGAGCGTGTTCTAAACACCTGAATGAATATGAGATATCAGTAATTCAGCTCTGAGATCTGTAAGTGGAGAAGGGTCTTCAGAAGTCCTGATTGATCCCTGCTGACAATGACGATGAAATTATCCTCTTTGGAAACAAACCATGCTTTAGTTTTGAGACACCTCTAAGAAGACGCATTTGTTTATAGTCTGATGAGTTTATGTCAGTTTAGAGCGCTCTCTCTCCCTCTCTCTCTCACTCTCTCTGTCTGACACACCTGGTTCTGGATCCATCAATTAGATTCAGACCAAACTCCTTAGGGGTTGTGCTTTATTAATGCTGTGAAACACCAAACACAAAATGTTTTCAATTAAAATGAAGATGAATTTCAGAGTGCAGCCTCCCGTCGAGGCTCAGCATGTGAATTATTGCCAGGCAGACAGACTATTAAGCACCGGCTCTCCCACAGTGCTCCTGCTCACTTTCTTCTTTCTATCTCTCTGTGGCCGATTTATATAAGGAAAAAAGATCAAAAGTGAGGTACATGTTCAAATACCAAGTACCTGACCTATCAAATGGTCCTTTTTTTAATGGCAGCAAAGGTTTTATGCTGCCATTATCTAATTAGCACTTCTCAGTCCATAACAGTGAGCTATACAACATTCCCACTGCTCATTCTCACAATGCTTTTTAGTTATCTGACAAAGCTAACTTTGGTAGCAAAGGTTAACAAGGTGTATAAAAATAACTGGAATATTGTTGTGCCTTGAATTTTACAGTTTAAGCTACAGTTGCGTTTCCCACTGTTTTGCCCATAATTGTGTAGATTTAATGAGATTGAGAAGATAGCTGGAATTAAAGGCTTTTAGTTCACTTTGCTAGCCGAAGGAAAGTTAGCCATGGCAAGGCATGCTTCTTGCACGTGGGTAGAAGATAGGTGGGTTCAGGTAATAAACAAATTTTTTCCAATGCTATCATTCTAATGTTACTGTGAGCACTAAAGCTCCATTTTCACCCACTACTCGTTTAGCGTTGCTTGCAGAGCAGATGCAAATCACAATACAAAATGAAGTGAATGGTGGTGCACCATCACTCTAATGTAATACCATGGAAAACTTGTTTGTCTCATCTGAAGCCTGATAAAGTTCATACACTGAGGGCCTGGTGATGGCTGTGATAGCAGACCTGCAACAGGAAAACGAGGCCAGGCACAGAGAGAGATTTTATCTGCAGCACCACTGCCTTCAGGGAAGACGTCTGTTTCCACGATATTAGCCCAAGCATAACCAACAGCACTCTCCTTCATCCTGAGAGAAACAGAGTGAAATGAGGGTGGGGTCATTTGATTGTTTAATGTTGTTCTCGTATGTTGGTGCCACTCCATTTCAGTTTGTAGCCTATAGGTTGATTAATTTGCACATTTACCAACACAAGGCAGACACATTAATAATAAGTCCCAACAACTTGTACAACAACCATAATGAGCATCTGCTTATCTGTGAACACAAATGTGAACAGAAACATTTCACGATATTCTTTCTCCCCTTCATCCTAGGGTGAGTCCTACTTCTTTCAACACTATTTAAAACTTTTTTTGTTTTCATTCATTTTCAGTAAACATTTCATCCTGGTCATGGTTGTTGAGTTTACTCTGGATGTACTGGGTGTGAGGTGGGATTACCCCCTGGATGGGACGTCAGTCCATTGCACAGCATCATGCACACACATTCACACACTAATTCATACATAGGGGCCATTTAGCCTATGGACATGGAGGGATCATGTGACATTAACCTGAGCTTAGAATCAAACTGGGGACCCTGGAGCTATGAGATGGCAATGCTACACCACCGTGCCGCCCAATATGCCAACAGCACTGCTCAATTTGTGACATCTGATTTAGCTTGAAAGCACAATTTCATCTAGCTATACTAAGTAAACTAGCTACCTATATAACAGAAACCTTTGGAAAAATAATACTGTGTGTAGGAAAAACATGACAGCAGTAATATAGGCTACTGTGGGCTTGAGGGATTATTACCTAATTTATGTAGAGAGATAAAATACTATGAAAGAGAAAGGATTAAAAACATAATTGTACAACTGTCAAGAAAAAGGCAGGATGACTACACACAGAGTTTGTGTAGCTAGCATATAGTTGAGTTTTCTGTCAGTGTAATTTTAATCACAATGAATACTAATGTATTTCACAAAGGCTATTTACATTTCCTTGAAGTTATAGTACTGGAGCAAAAGAGGTGCAGGAATCCACACATGAGATTTCACCTGACTGGTAATACATTATATCATTCATCAGACTGCTAGATGCTAGCTAGAAGCAAATCTGCTATGATCTTGTAGCTCTTACCAAGATAATACTTTAGAAACCACAAAAACGAACTATTCATGATTTAGTCCAGAAAGCCAGGCTGGTTCTGAAACTGAAAGATACCTAGTGCTAGTGCACTAACAATTCCTTTATTAACCACGTTATATAGCTCTGTATTTTTTAAAAGACATTTTTCAGTTGCAGTATTTTTCATTTGTGATATTTTATATTATGTTATATACAGCCACATTTAAAATAATGGCAAAAGGAATGAGTCATTTTTGAGAACCTGGTTTTCTAAGAACAAGAATTGTTCAGTAAAGTAGAACTTATATTCCCACAACTAATAATATCCCAAATTGCATAAATGCACAATGTCACATTGCATTGCATTCTGGTATATCTTAGTGATACTAAAAGTGCTGTCTGAGTACGGTATCAAACAGGAGCAGATGTGTGGGCTGTGCTTCAGTAGTCAGAGAGATTAGGCTCTTATTTTCATATTGTATATTAATGAGTGGCTGATTTGAAGGCGTGAATGAGTCTGACCTTTTCTGCCATACTAAAGCAGCTATGAGGATCACATATGCTGAGCATACAATCATGCACATAAATTTAAGAGCATATACACACACAAAATCATAGATCACACACGCACATGCATGCACGCACACATACTTCATTTTATAATTGCAGTAGTATTACCAAAGGCACTTTTAACAGTAGTATCAAAAAGAAGGCAACAAAATACCCACACATACACAAGCAGATAGGAAAGGGCTGCTCTGAACATCAGTAAGTAATTTTCTCCTTGAAAGATCTGCAAGGTGAACTGAGACTTCTTTAATATATTTCATAAACCCAAGGCTTCCTCTGCCATCAGTGCAGCTGGGATTGATAAAAGAATGCTTGAGCTTTCCTAAGAGACATTGGACAGCACTTATAGTCATATTCTGCAATAATTGGAGATTTTATAGGCAGAGAGGGAAGACAGCTCTCTTAGCCTCAGGGAACTGACAGACAGCATGTGACTTGGAGTGTCTGGAATGTGTTTAGTGCTTGTACAGGGAAGACAAGGGGCTGCTGATTCTTTAGAAAGTTAGAAATAGGCTTGTGTTCTCATGTTGTAGGTAGATAATAAAGCATAGGTTTCAAGGCTGCCCACTGCTGTTTTCTCTTTTTTTCTCTTTCTTCCTCAAGTGAAAAGTGAAGAACAGTTAAGACTATGTGTCCCACATAGTTTTAGCTCTTATAATGGCCAGTGCTGAAAAATCAGCTTGGTCTAAAACGTTGTGCCAAAAATCTCCCATAGGTGTCCAATTGGCTTGCAATCTGGTGGTTATGAAGGTCCCAGCATATGATTGACATCATTTTCATCCTCACCAAACCATTCAGTGAGCACTATTTCCCTGTAGATGGGGGCGGGGTCATACTGGAAGAGACCACTCCTATCAGGATTAAAATGTTTCTTCGTAGGATAAAGGTGATCAGGCAGAAGAACTTTGTATTGATTTGTAATGACTCTTCCTTCTAAATGGACAAGTGGACTCAAACCATGCCAGCAAAATGCCCCTATAGCAAAACATACCCACTGTTTTTCTTTCCTTAATTTGTCACATAGATAGAGAGAGTCTTGTCTGGAAGAACATATGCTACATAAGTTTAGTTAATTTTTTGCTCTGTATGATCTCATGACATATATATATATATATATATATATATATATATATATATATATATATATATATATATAAAACATTCAACCACTGAGCTCAATTAAATTATGTATCCAGGATCATCCAAGCCATTTTTGTTCACGGAAATGACTTGTAATGATGATGATATACATATTTCAAACAAGTTGAATTTCCGTCTCAGAGCTGATCTTTCCTCATTAGTCATCTTTGTTTTTTTCATCGAGACATAGGTGAAGCACAACAGTGAGTTAATGAGCATACAAGCACAGACACACACACACACACACACACACATTCTCATCGCCTCCAATCTAATTATCCATTTGAGAGGTGAATTGCAGCGACCAAGCTACCCTTCTCTGGCATGGAAATGTAAATGCTGTACTCATTTTTCATGATCAGAGTTAGGGGGAAAATGTTACCAATTACAATGGGAAATGTCTTAAGGATAAACATTCCCTCTTTTTAATAGTGATACGGAAGAAAGCAGACCAGCAAAAAAAGGGCAAGCGTTTACAGCAGCAGTTCCTTGAGATCACTGCTGCAGATATATTTATATAATTTACATAATATTTATTATACTATCGCTCTCTCTCTCTTTCTCTGTGTGTGTGCTGTTGAGTGCACTGAAGCACACTGAGCTGTCTGCAGCTTCGACATCCTTCACTGGTAAATAAGCCAAGCTGAAACACACAGCTAAAGAAGTATAATGAACAGGTATAAAAGTCATTCTCTATTTTTAGTCATGGGCATTTCCTTCTATGCTTCCAAACTCAATAAAGCAATTCCATTTGAATTAATTAAGCAATTAAATTTGTATTTACATATCATTAACTAAAGTATAGGCTTCAAAATATGAGTACTTTGCTGTAAAATAACTGCCCTAACAAAACATTATAATTATTTTGTTCTAATATGCACAAGGCATGTGTAAGCCTGCATTTCCTCTATATGCAGTACATGCATTTAAACACAGAGCTCTGAATTCATGTTCTGAAAGGTGATACTATTCTTCATCACAGGATGGGTTACGGAGCCCCTGTGGCTGCTCTCTCCCCAAGTGCTCATTAGACAGGCGCTTGGTGGTGTAAGCCAGACCCTCCGTAACTTTATTAGATAGAGCTATCGACCTGCGCTGACCCTTGTTCTGCACAAAGAAGCCAACCAACAGCAGCATGTTCTTGGAGCTCCATAACCTGTATCTCTCTCCCTGATAGAGGTCCTTTCATTTAAGCCATATTCTGAAAATAGCTGAGAGAAACACAAAAATTTCACACTTCAGTAACAACTGACTGTCCTCTTTCTCATGCAGCTGATCTCTGCATGTGATGGCAGCGAGGTTGAATGGCACTCGGCTATTGAGTGGTAGATGAGGAGATGAGGGAGGAAAGAAATTAAAGTCAGCCCCTGAGGAGTACTGATGACTGACAGTGAGGCTGAGAAGGAACGTGAGAGGTTATGAAATAGCATAAATTGTGCATATTTTAACAAGAAGACTGTAACAGACCTATCTTAGCAGTTTAAGTTATATGTTACATGCTAAACAAAAGGGTAGGCGCTGATGAATAAGCTAACCAAAAGTAATTTTCTTCTCTGGAAAATAATATTGTTTTAATATTGCTAAATAAGAGATCGGAAGGTATCAATATATAACCAAGTAACCATAATATAACCAAACTTGTAAAGCACACTTATCAAACTTACCTTCAGTATCTTCAGTAACTGCTTTATCCTGGTCAGGGCCCTGGTGGAGCCTATCCTGTTAAAATTGGGTGCAAGGTCAGAGAAATCACCCTGGTTGGGACGTCAAAGGGACACATATTCACACACTCATTCACACCTGGGGACAACTTATTGTAGCCAATCTGCCTATCTGCATTTTTTTTTTTGGACAGCCAGAGGAAATTGGAAAACCCAGAGGAAACCCATATGGACAGGGGTAGAACATGTGAAATGCCACACAGACAGTAACCTGAGCTCAGGGTTGATCCCTGAAGCTGTGAGAAGGCAATGCGATTCACTGTGCCACCGTGCCACAATGTCAAACTCAGTTGGTTAAAATCTGTCCAGGAGAAATGTTGGTAATTTACTGATTACATGAAAAATTTGTAGATTAAAACTAGCAAAGGGTGATGTGATGAATACTTCATACGAATTACACTGCCCTCCAAAAGTTTGGAAACGCCTGAACAAAATAGGGTTTTTGGGCAATATCAGCATAAATCCTCTTT
>CM075013.1:16455025-16476726 GCA_037576675.1 Pangasius sanitwongsei | reverse complement strand
CACACACATATAATATATATATATATATATATATATATATATATATATATATATATATATATATATATATATATATATATAGTACAGTATAGTATAGTATAGTAACAGTATACATATATATATATATATATATGATAAAATAATTGTCCATTTGTCGGAATGTCTCTCTCAGTTTTCTTGGGAATTTTATATGAAAATGTATCACTATATGCATGACTTTTAACTATTTCCCTATGTCCTGTAAAAAAAAAAGTAGTTTCTCCTTTCCAGAATTAAATACATTGTGAACATTATAGAATCTGAGGAAAAAATATTAGCTGAAATCTAAAGCAAAGTGCAGCATTACAGCACATGCAACACAGCATGTAAGAAGAGTATGACCCTGCAGCAAGCCAAGAAAAATGAGCACACAACAGAGAACAGAAAGCCCAACAGCAAAAGACATAAAAAAGACTAAAAGTAACTTTAACCATACTCACCTCTTTCTTGCACGGATTTATGGGTATCTGATTGTTTCTGTGTAAGAAAACACTACAGACTGATTTTTCTTCACAGACTGATGACGACAACACTATGTTGTTGCCAAAAAGGTCATCTGTTTACATCCTGTTTTGCCATCCGTTTTCTGCTCCCATTTTCTAGTAGCTCTTCCACCCCTTCCCCTGATCATTGCTTGCACCTACAATAATTCAATTAGCTTACATTTATTTCTATAGAGCATTTAACAATAGATGTAGACCACGAAGCAGCTTTACAGAAATCTGGATGTAGATTTAGATTGTAATGAGCAAGCCAGAGGCGACAGTTGCACGGAAAAAAAACTCCTTGAGAAGTGAAAAGGAAGAAACCTAGAGAGGAACCAGACTCAAAAGGGATTGCATCCTCTTCTGGGTGACACCGGATAGTACGATTCTAAATCATTACAGTGTTCAGGTGTATAATAGTAAATACAGACAGTGTGTCAACACGAAGTGTTGAACAGATGTTCAGATTGTGAATAAGAGTCTGGGATGAGCATACCAATAACAGCAGCAATTCTTAGGTACAGTTCTACAGTATCCAGGTGAGAGTATTTACTGAAGCAAGGGGAGAATGATGAATTAGGAAGAATAAGGTGAATCAATACTTGTCATTCATCTTGTTTTTTGTCTTTTTAGTTTAGTGTTTTTGAGAAATCTTGTGTGAATGTTTCTCTGCAATTTCAAAGTGCTTCCCAGTTTCAACACCACTGAGGTTTGTTTTTACACGAATTCCTTTGTGATCTTCAGATTGATTGTGTAGTTTTTATACGTCTTTCTTCACTACACACATTGTTTGCAACATGGGAGATGATGGGAGCTTATTGTTCTTATATAATGTTTCTACACTTTTGATCAATAGTTCAGGTAAGTCCTTTCCATGGAACATGCTTGCTTAAGATAAGTTATTGTTTTATTTTTATAAATAGTCACTTGTGCATGAATACCTTTGCTCCTAGATAGCACTTTGTCTACTCTGCAGAACACAACATCCCATTCTCAACTTGAAACAGGGAGTAACATGAAAGTTGTACCAATCACTTTATTTGACATCCAGCCTCAGAAGCAGATTGCTTTCACATATGGTGTGGACCACACCTGAGTTCAGCTGATGTTATCCCAAAAAGCTCACATATATAAATCCTAATTATGCATGTTTCTTTGTTTTTATTATTTTATTCTATTCATTTTAGTAATCCACTCCATTTTTTTTTTTTTTTTTTTACAATATTCTGTCTGAGTTTGTGATCTGACCATTGCAGACTGGGATGTAAAGGGAGCTATTCACTCTTAATGTTTAAATTCTTGTGAGCTGCAGCTGCATTAAAGCATAATCGTGACAAGGGCTATTAATGGCTTACAAATAACACAAAGAACCAGTGACAGAAATAAGCTTTGTGTTGAGAAGGAATTTTAAGAAAATAAGGACCATGACAATGGACCATGAAAAAAGCAGCGAAGCATTGTAAAAAGGAACATGAGGGGGGAAAAAAAAGAGAAAAAACAGAAAGTCCAGACTGTTGCTGCAGACTGCTTCCAATCCCTTAATCTCCCAACAAAATGTACACCAAAGACCAGAAAAGCCACCTACACTGAGGCTTCCTGAGCAGAAACAGCCTTCGCTATTTCAGGTTTTGCTCTTCCCCTTTAGACACCTGTTCAATTGTGCACTAATTCTCTTTGATTTTATGGAAGCAGTGCATTAAAAAGATGTGCTGGATTACACTGTGCATTATGCTTGTCTTTCTCTCTCCCCCTCCTCTCTGACTCTAATTAAAGCTTCGGCTGTTGCCACTCGGCGGCAGGCTGATGTTAATTCACAGGTGTCCACATCGGCCAGGTCTCCATAGTGACAGAGAGGTATCCCATTACTCCCCAACATTTTACTGATGCTGATTAATCTGGACCAAAAACAATGTCTACTGCCTGCAGCCCACCCAGTTTCAGACTTCAAGACTGTAAAGATTGGACTGCAATTTGAGGGCATTCAAGTGGAAACCTTTGTGAGTAACAATACGCCTGTCTCCTGGTCGGACCCTGTAACAAGTTATAGTTTCAATCAAGGCTGCCAAATGGTATGGTCTTGTCAGGAGCCGGATTCCAGCAGTCTGGGGAGAGGAAATATAATGGTATGTATATTGATGGTAATGCTGAAACCTGTCAAAACCTGCAAATGTGCACTCCTCTTAAATGAGTCCAGAAAGCAACACTTCAAAGTTTCCAAACTTTCACCAGGTTTCCTGTTATCATCATCGACTCTTGCTGCTTGGACCAGCAAAATGTCATGTTTGCTTATTTCAGAGTAAGGACATAAGATGACATTTTAGATGGCAAAACTCAGATTTCCTGCTTATTAGTCAAAAGTAGTTACAAGACTTTTAAGACTGGACCCATGGGTCCTTAGATTTGAAGTGATTATATCCAAAATGTTAAATGATGGCAATGAGGGTAGCAATAACATCAGAGTATAGCAATTATTAGCACACGTGTACAAATGCACTGTGTAACTATAATGAAATGTATACAAATATATTTATACCACAGCGCAAATGAATTTTCGAATCATAAGATGTGGATTGATTTTCTGTAACAGCAAGGCTCTGACAGTAGTTCCAGCTGTTACATAAATGATAGGTTTATATTTATGCACTCATTCTAATATGTTATCGTTTCTATAGTAACAGCTCATTCACCGGGGCTTGTATGGTGGACTCTCCATATAAGTCTAATAATAAACAGATGTACTTATTAGTACATTTGCTTACTGTCAGGTTGTGTGTTCGAACATACAGCATAAAATGAAAATAAATGAATTCTTTCAGGTTTATACAAACACAGAGATGCACCTGTCATGATATAAGACCTGAGAACCAAAGATCTGAGTTTTTTATCTGCTGAGTAGCAACTTACTCTGAAACATGATTCATCATTTAAATGAATTGATGAGAGCTACTGTGGCCATTTTTAATTGACTGAAAAAGACTGAAAACTTTGCAATGTGGTTAATTATTATAATGCGCAATGCTCCCAAGACAGTAGGAGCATGTACGTGATGTATGACCATGTGCAGACACGTTGCTCTCCCCAGCTATACAGCTGAGCCGAGAATGATTCTCTGTGTTTCCTCACGAACAAATAGCGCTTAATATCATGATACACAGCATACACACCTCTGCTTCATTTATATCAAGAGCAATGCCTTGCTCTGGCTCTGTTTACTTTCAATTTTCTGTAGGTCGCACCACACTTTTGATAGAGGCAGCCGCCATTAAATCCTGAAGGCTGATTTTGCTTTCAGATGAGTGCTGGGATAATTCATATGGAAATGAGGCAGAGTAAAGCGGAATAACTAAAATATACATTTAGAGCAAAGCCAGAACAGTGGCACTAACATTGGCCTTAAAGAGATCTGAGATGAGTGGATTCAAAAGTGCTTCTTAAATCCAATGATACTCAGAGGTTCCCTTTAAACTCTCAAACACAAACTGAATGGAAACAATTATAAATAACATTACATCTACTTTACTTTACAGAGAGAACATGATAAATATTAAAGGGTTACGATCAGTCTGGTAGCATTGCTGCAGCCAAAGTGATTTCTGATTGAGAAGATAAATAAAGGGGAATTATATTTGTTATTCTTCAGAATTTTGCCTTGTTTAAGTAAGGAATAACACCATAAGGAATAATGACATACCATCCAATTATACGAAAATAATCCATGTTGGGGTGGTGTGCTACCCTGAAGTGGATTATTTTCGTATAACAGTACTGTATGAATTGTGTTTTTCCACTTATACCACAGCAACGTGCCAATGATATTTATTCTTGAACAATAGATTACATTTTATTTTTTTAACTGTTTATATTTAGTGCTGCGGATCGTCCACGAGAAAAGTTAGTTCCTGTTATCACTTAGATTATAGCAGTTGTTCCCTCACCAGCCCCTCTTTTTTTTTCTCTTGAAGTTAATAAGACAAAAGAAATGGCAAGTCCTCTTTCCGTGTCAGAAAATTAATGACTATAACAAAGCACTGATACTGGAGACTCCTTCCACAAATGTTAAATAAAAGTCTAACAGAAAGTTGTTTCTTTCTTAAACATCAACAATGTTTTAATCTGTTTATTATTAGGCTTAAATTTCAATTGTTGTGTCCAAAATACATGTCCCTGTGTTCTTATTATAGAAACAATAATGTATTAGAACTAGTGCAGTAATTAAATTAAATAATCCTATTATTTGTTACAGCCATTGTATGTTATTGCTTACTTAAATGTTCAAAGGACACTTTTCAGGAGATTTCTCTTCTCCTGTTTTTTTCTTCATTTCAATCTCACAAAGTGCTGAACTTCAAGAGCATCACCAGATGTTTTCTCTTTCGTGTTTCCACCAGGGATGGACATCCTGGGGTTACCATAGGAACGTGTCACTCTGATTTTGATCGTGCAGTCAATGTCTGCAGGTTCAATACTCCAGAAGGGCCTGTGATCATTGGAGCGGGCTACATCGTCAGGGTCACTGGGAATTAACTGTAGCAGCCTGGAAAAAGGCCACTGTTGGATCACTGGTGAAAGACACTGACAGGCTGTATAATCTCAAAAGATTTTTTTTGCTAAATCAGGCTCCAAGCTTGATTAGCACTGCTGACAGATAAGCATGACTTTGTGCTCCTGTGGTACACAACGTGATAAGGATATCATTAATAGATCTATTTTATTCAGCACATTGGTAAAACAAAAGCTAAAAGCTCACAGACAAATATATGCTTCTTGTAATTATTTAGATTTTGACAAAACCCCTGCATGGAATGAATAGGATTAAATATGTAAAATATTTTATTCAATATTTTATATCTACAAATTAAAAAAAGTGAAGTAACAAGTATTAAGTTGTCAAAATGTCAAGCTGGCATGGCTCATGACTGACTGTCAGACATATCTGACAATAAATAAAGACACTGTGTTTTTGTGCTACTATTAAAGCCTACCAGACTGATAACAGGTCATTCTGCATGAATGGTCTTTTTCTCCCTCCCAAGTTCATTCCTCCACACGGTGGACAGAACAAACCCCTTCTCCCTGCTCCCCAACTCGGCAGTTGCCATAGCAATCCCCTGGCCAATAATAGCCCTTGCATTTGCACCGTGAAGCCCAGAGAGGCAGATGAAAATATGCTCACCCCCCACCCCTTTCCCAAGACACCCCCACCTACCAGCACCCACCCACCTTGTCTCCCCGTCTCTCTCTGGCATGTCTCATTCTGGATTTTAGAATAAAAGATTTTTGTTGAAAGTGTGATTGAGCAGGACTGCCTCTATACATGTTGTTTCTTCACATGGGTGTCTTTAATGTTTTCAACATAGTTTAATAGGCAAATGTATGTAAGGGTAAAATGTCTCTGCACCCAAATTTGTTTTAAGAAAATAGGATTATTGTGATGTTTTAGACACAAAGGTACAATATATATATTTGTAAGGTTCTCCTGTTACAGCCTAATCCTATGTTCTCTTCTTGCTTCCTGCATGCTAGGTATCATACAATAAATGAGTTGCCAAAGAGTGAGATACAGCAGGAGAATGAATACGATATGACAGAACAGGAGAATGGTTTAGATTTCCTGCTGTTTGTCAAATCAGAATGCAGATAACATTGTTTGGATCATAGAAAAATTGTGTAAATGTTCTTAAAATAACATCCAACAAAAGAAGGAAGAAATAAAAAGAAGACTGATATGGCAGCCACTGACTGAGGAAATGCCAGGTGAGGCAAATGAAAGTGTAGCCAGCTTATTTGGAGGAACAGGTGTGCCATCTTTCTTTCTCGCTTCTCTCTCTCTACTTACTCTCTCTATCCCAATGAGCCATAAGGAACTGGCAGCAGGCAGCTGTAACAGATGATCCTGTGCCTTAATCAGTAGCACCTAGACTTCCTTTTGATTGTCTTGGAAACTTCTGGAAATTATTTCCAGGTCAGTCCATCTCAAGTGGTCCAATAATTGTAAAGTTGGTTGCTTGACTTTTTAATTTTCCTAATTATTTTGAGTGATTATCTCTGTGTATTGGCATTGCAAAACCACCAGCTTTTTTTTTTATTATTATTTATTTTACTTGGTTTAACCACGACGGCCATCTTTGTGTCATGGCACACAACAAATTTTGGTTATACAGCTGTTTACAAAAATCTCGGCTCTGGCCTTGGAACAAAAACTGAGCTCTAGAGCACATTACAAGGTACATGGACATACTGTATATAGACATTTAGCACATTCTTATTCCTTAGACATAGAACTTATGTCCCAATGTAATGCACAAGATTACTCACAGTTCCACTATTAGGGTCAAGTTATATTGGGAAGGGTTCAGTCTTAATTTTTTAGGGGGCACCTAGTTAAGTATAGTGTGCAGGCAGAACATTTCAGGTTTGAGACTCTTATTTTTTTTTATGGGGGCTAGAAAGTGCAATTTTTGAAAATTACCCTCACTGGTGGGGGACCAGATACGAGCCTGAAATTTTCACAGAAATAAGGCCTCTATGGCAGAATTCTGCTGTAAAAAGTTTGAGCTTGAGATTCCACTGGTTACCGAGCTAGGGCTAGTAGAAGTCTGGGGAAGGTTTATTCGTGCATTTTGAGAAGTGAACAGATGTAATATAAGCATAAGAAATAGTACAAATGAAGAGTATTTTACAGTAAGTATGTTTATGATCGACATACAATAGCTTATGCTTGTCAATGATGTCTAAAATGTTACTACATTTGATACTGGCAACAGTGAAGCATCACATCTATCACAGGGTTCTTCAAACCTGCAGCGTTTAGCTCCAACCTCCAAACTCACCTTTTCTAGTAATCCTGAAGACCTTGGTTAGCTTGTTCAGATGTGTCTGATTAGGTTTGGAGCTAAACTCTGCAGGACAGCGGACCTCAAGGGCCAGATTTGAAGAACCCTGGTCTATGTTGGCACAGGTGTACAGTTGGTATGTTTTTGATAACTTTGTTTAACAACCATTTTTTAAGTAATTAGTGCACAATATATATAAAATAATGAACTATAATTCTATATAGAGTTCTATAATTTACTATAATAGATATTTATTAATTGTAAGATCTCTACATTTTTATTCTTTAACATGAAATAAGTTCACTAAGACAATTTTGAAAGATATAGAAGAAATAGTCATATACTGTATCTTCACTATTATATTATACTGTATACTAATATATTACATTATATTACCATTATATTCACTTATATTTTGAGGCTGATAAAATAAAACTAAACTATGGACCTCTAATATTAAGTCAATTCACTGTGTCATTTTTAAGAAATATGAAAGCAAACCTCAGAAATAGGTATTGTGAAATTTCTATTTTTAGGGGCTAAAATCAACAGGTAATTAGGCTTGTAAACCAAAAATATTTAACTCAGTAAAATTAAACAGTGAATTAAACCAGAGCAGTTTACGGAATAATGGAAGGACAACATAACAGAGATTAAAAAATAGTAATTGACGTAGTACATAGTCGGTGTTGTGATATATTAACTATGATATATTTCTGCAATGCAGACCTCATTAATCTTTTGATCCTGGTTACGGGCCTGCATAGGCATAAAAAGATTACACATATACACAGGAACACACACTCACTCACTGAAAGACAGACAGGCAGCACAAAACTTATGGTTCTGTCTCCGTGTATAATTTGCCTTTCTCTTCAAAGGCATTTTGAAACAAAAAAAATAATTAAACATTCATAATCAAGCAAGTAAAATCCAACTTATTCATGTTTACTACACCAGCTATTGTATTTCATGTGTGCCTCTCAATCACTGTGCTATGGATGTGTCAGTGATGCAGGTTTAATAAATAAGCCCTGATGGATGCTAAATCTAGGGGGTGTTTCACTTGTCACAGCAGTCAGTGATTACAGGTTGTGTAACTCTACAATTTGGGCTAGAAATCAGAGATCAGAAATTAGCCCCTACTCCATATATGCGTTTTTTATGGGGGGGGAACGACTGCTGATGGTGCTGTTATTTAAATGTAATCCACATCAAGACATTGTTAACAACAAATAAGATGATGTGGATACCAAAATTAATTAACTTTTTTTTTTCTTGAAACAGAGGGAGGGCTTAGCACATTTATACTAGCCGGCTCTGCCCTGTACACTCTCTACCCTTTCCTTGTTGCTAGGGTGGTACCCTCAAGGGGACAACTTTTGTACCATTAGTATGCATCTTTTACCTTGAAAGGTTCATGAAGTGTACCTTTAAAGCTCTAAGAACTAATTCTGGTCCATTCATGGACCTTAAATCATGTTCAGCGGTACACTATATCCAGGTTTTTTCTGAGTGTACCTTGTCCATGAATAAAAAGAGACTACTATAGGACAACCACTACTATAGGACAAGCACCTAAATAATTTCTGGTCAGTGGTGGCCCTATGCTATTTCTTTTCATGGAGGGACCGGCTAAATGGAGGACAAACAGTCTATAACAACAGTTATACAAGTTAGTTCCGGTCCACTAATTTGATTGGTTGAGTGGAGTTCCAAGAGTGCTTATATTTATTACAACCACACTGGGATTTCACTGTGTGTGTCACTCGGCTATGTTCACCGCATAAAAGTCTACTTCCTAGTTTGAAACAGTTACTACAGTAGTGTTAGCGACATCATCAGTGGACATGGCAAATGAATATTTTTCATTAATATAACTTTTGAGTTAAAATATGAAAGCTCGTCTGATGAAGACGAAAAGGAAGAGGGGAAGCTAATTTCACTGGAAGCACCTTTAACGGGAATGTACAAATTAATGTGAGCTAGCTAGCCAGCTAGCCGATGTGCTATATGGTTAGTGTGGCTTCTGTAGGATCTATTTCCACTAGCAGGGCAAAAATAAACAAAACATTTGGACATATTGTGTCCAAAATGTCACTTACTCAATATAAATTTCTTGTTTATAGAACTGTGTAAAAGCAATATCACACTCACAATCATGTGGTTATACTGAATATTGAATATACAGCACTTGGCCTGTGGCTCCGTGCCTAAGTATCGTGCCAATACTCAGTAACAGTGTAATTACAAGGCAGCTATAGCCAACAAACATGTTACTCAGTTTATATTGAATGTACTGACCTTCACTTTTGACTAGCAAGGTAATCTGAGACTTTTTATTCATCACACATAACTTTATTGTTCTTACTTTAATCAAAGTATACAATTCTTACCACAACCTGCAGTTTTCCATTAAAAGCTTATCAGCATATATATGTATATATATATATATATATATATATATATATATATATATATATATATATATATCAATATGTTTTAGTGTTAAAGCAAAAATGTGTACAGCAAGTCACATATAAAGCACATATAATTTCCCATTCTACATTTCACAGCTTAATCTACAGGTTTTTGGTCACAAAATCAGTTCACATAAATTACAAACACAAAAACAGAGGAACTAGAATCCAGCATTTACAACTTTCAACAATAAAATAATTTACACATCAAGTATATTGGATTGGCACTTCAAAAAAAAACAAAAAAACCCTGTTTTAACAGGAAGACTTGAGTGTTAGAGCAACTCTCTGGTCAAAGCCTATTTATGATAAAAAAAAAAATTTTTTTAAAAATTGAACATTAACTAAAAACATCAACACTCTTTTAAAAACCTTAATGGCTCTAGAACACAATTTTTTAATCACAAAAAGAGAAAAACTTAAGTCAAGTTTCAGCTTGTTTAATTAAGCAGCATTTTAGGACATAATAACAGGGGATAATTTGCACACTCTGCTGGCTAGCATGCTCTGTTTTTGAGGAGGGATTTTAATGAGGCCTGTCCCAACAAATGCTGAGCTACAGTCGTGGGTTTTCTTAATATTTTACCAATAGACAGTCACACAGTCTGTCATTTCTATCAATACTTAAACTCCAATTTCCTGAGAGTTTAGTTAATACCATTATCACCACATCTCAAATCATTTATTTTTATCATGTCTCTTGAGGAATAGAATTAATTATTTAAATGAATCCAGCAGAAGATATTTAGCAAAAAATATTATTACAATAATGCTTAAATTGTTAGACTTTCCTTAGTTCCCTATTTCTACTAATATTTCACTAATCTATATTCATCAGTTTAATTCAGTGCCCAGGAAAAAAAATTGCTATTTACAAAAAGAATTTTAAAAACATGATCAATCTGCGATTTAGTATTTTCTATATAGTGACATATATTAAGCAGAGTTAGTCAGAATAGATTAATAAAGTCACACTCAGTATAACATACTCCAGATAAACTCGGTGAAGACATGCAAACCTTCACCTCCATCATTAAGGCTTTGGGGTCTCACAAAACTATTCACAAGTGTAAGCATGTAACAATGCAGCACTGTCAGACAGGGTGATGTAATATCCTCCAGGTTGTTTATTCATCCTGCAAATTAGCTGTTTGATGCATCCAGGATCAAAGCTGACATTTGTGCACTGAATCACTTGGCCCTGGCCTCCATACAAAAGTTTTTTTGCTATCAAGAGGCAAATGTTCTGACTGCATCACTTTACACCACAAGCATAATACTATTAAATATACACTGCCAATCTAACATTTTTGAACACCTGCAGTTTCATGCATTTTAAAACAGTTCACAAAGCCTAAATCTTTGTGCAGTTTATTAACTGCTTGCTCTAAGATCCTAACTGTTTCAATAAAATAATCATTGCTATCATATCTCCATTCACTTACACCTGTTCCTTGGTCAGACCTTCAAATATTATGCAGTATTTAAAATGGGCAAAAAAAAAATGCTAAAATGTAGGGTTTGACTGGTACTGTTTTTTTTTGTACAATATATGAAAGATGATATGGATGAAACACAATTTCGGTTCTATTCATACCAGATTTAAGTTTATACATATACTTACTATAAAGGCTGAGCTAGAATGTAAGTTGAAGTCATGAATAAATATGTCAGTGCTAAAGGAACTGCTGCTAATACTACACGGTAACAGGATTAGCTATTTACTTTAAGGTACATTAGTCCTCCTTTCAAGGCACTAAGCCCTCATAAGCCCTTATGCAGGCTTAAAGACCAGGCAGCAGCTTCCCCAGAGGAACCTCTCTCTCCCCTACTAGGCTGTCTCTTTTCAGGCTAGTGCCCTTGTTCACCACTTTGATCTTCAGAGCTAGGCTTTTCACCTGAGCTAAGCTCACAGAATCAAAAAAGAAGTCCTCGTTGAAGACGGGATTGCGGCTGTTCTTGATTATAGTGCTTCTCTGCTTTTGCTGCTTGCCTGGGTTGAGGTAGAGTGACACACAGCAGTTAATGCTCTTTATGTCAAATGTCTGGTCATAAAGGTCCTCAGCTGCAATGATGCGGACACGCAAACGTGCCGTCCCTGGGTCATAATCAGCACAGAGCCGGACCATGCCTCCCTTGTGGAGGTTGACCATGTGCTCCCTTTGCTGTTTGTCCTTCCCATGCTGATGGTCCAGAGGTCCAGCACCTACGGGAGAGTGGAGCCTCCTGGGCACGCTGGGGCTGGGCTCTGCGGAGCTGCACTCATCCGTGGAGAGCGAACTATGCCGGGCGAATGTCCTCTTCGCTTTGACCACTTTGGCCTGAGTCTCATGGGTGAAGATCTTGAGCAAGGAGGCAGAGCGGGACAGCAGGGGCGAGCTGAAAGGGGAGGACTCAGCCGAGGAGCATGTGTCACTCTCGCCCCCACTAAAGTAGCGATATGGGTTGATGTGGGACGTGCTGAAATCCAGAGGGTTCAGATGGTTAACTTCAATGCTGGTCTTGCCTGGCGACTTGCGTTGGGTGTTGGGAGACGTGACTGGGCTTGTGTGGTCACAGTGAAAGAGCGACTCTTTCCGACGAGTGTGGGGACTCTCCATTAGTGTAGCAAATCCGTAGGAGGTCTGAGTCTTTGGAATATATGACAGAGACATAGCTGTCTGGGACTGAGGGTCAGCATTGGTGTCCCCAGTAACAACATCATCTGCACTCTCAATCTGAATGATGTGACGGTTGGCAGCCCTTAGAAGGTTTTTGGTGTCTCCAGCTAGTTTGCTGACCAGGCGAGGACTTCGAGGGCTGCTGATTTTGTTGCCAATGGTCTGCTCTGACGTGGAAGGCTGTAGACCTTCCTTGAGCTTCACGTCTGGTGTTTCAGTCTCTGGTGGGCAGCTCACCAGCTTGGGAGGGATGAAGAAGTCCGGGATCTTATCAGGTGTGAGAACGTTGCTGTAGATGGGTGCTTTGTCCTGTTTGTCTCCTGCCTCACCTGGTCGAGGAGCACTGTTTTCCACTGAGCTCCGGATTTTCTCCAGAACCCACATGATTGTTCAGGGTCTGACCCACTGAAGGACAGCTGGGTTTTTGTCTGCAACATTAGGCAGAGTTGCTTAACATACACATATGATGGTAGATAACATAAGCATGCTGGAAGTCATTTCCAAAAGGAATCAGCTGGTAATGGATTTTTTGCGGGGATTAGGTGCAGTGCAAAGTCATTGTTAAACAGAAACCAAAACACAGTTATGTGTGTATGCATAACATATTTTCAAAGGCTCAGCCTTTTCACTCGATGGTAGCTGGGGGTAGTGGGGGAAGGTGAATAAAGACATAATAATGACTGGTTAATATTATGTTCCCCCACCTGCATGTGCAGTGTGAAGTAGGCAGGTGACTGAATTTTCAGAGAACATTAGAAAAAAACAAGAAAGTGATAAAACACTTACTGTTTGTTTTTTTCTGTTTTTATCTCCAATTGTATTTAGGTTCTAACGTGTTACTCTACAGAAATGTCCATATTATGGAAAAATGTTCAATCTTAATTATTTAACATTAAAATAATTATTAAACGGAGAAATAAATCATCTCTTTCTTACCGTATTTTTTTGCTTAATTAAATTTAAGGTTTTATATGGTATAATGTCATCACATCAGCTCACAGTTCTGTTGATTCAGTGACCTTCCACTAGTTGAAATACTGGTGATGATACAAGGACGAATGTCATGCTCATCAAACAATAGCTTTTTACAGTATTTGTCAGCAGTTTATTAAAATCCCATTATGTGAACGTTACCTCAACATGCATACAGCCTGTTCACTGTACTTACATATAATGAAAATAACTGGTATGACTATTTTTGAGCATGATGCTGCATAGAGACTGCATGTTACTGAAACAATAAATGGAGCAACAGGTTGTCTCGAATAAATCCAAGCATTATTTCCAAATTAATTATCAATAATCATAAAAAATAGAAAATTACAATAGACAAGATTATTATATTGAAAACTACTTAATTCAAGGAGCTTCCAGCTGCAGTATGGAGCTTAATTTGGTCCAAGACCAAAGCCGCACATACTAACATACTAAACAATATGCCAAAATAGTGCGCTACCGTATAATACCGCATACTACCGCACTACAAAGTGTGCACAAATACACGGTAACTCTGATGGCGTACTATTTAGTATGATAGTATGCAGTTCAGGACCATTGAGATGCTCGCCAAGATAAACACACACACACACACACACAGTTTTGCTTAATTACAGTAGTTAAGCTTACCATTCAATAAAATTTTAAGTGATACTGCTGAGTAAGGTAAGTAGGTAAGTAGCATTAAGAGCAGATCCTTAATATTTCGTTTAAACAACTTCTTTAAAAAAAAAAAAAAAAAAAAAGGAAGGAAGGAAGTTAAAAGGGTAAAACTAGTTGCTTATAAACACACAAGTCACACACCACAACCCCGAAAGACACCTGTTGCATTACAGCAGACTTGACTTACTGTGAGCTTAGGTTACAGCTCTCCTGTGGTGAACCTCACACACTAACGGCTCATCCCACTCAGGCTGAACGACCCTCTAACGAGCGCGAGCACCAAGTCACATTCGAAAAGTGACCGTTACCGTCTTATATCCCTGAGGCGGCCAATCAGAATCCCCCGAACGCTTCCGATCAACAGCCAATCGCCTTCATCGACATTTCAGACGTACCGGCTGCGCGTGAGCAGCTGTAGCACAGAGGACACTGTAGTCACGAGTCTGTCAAAATAACACTTTACTGCACTTACCAAATGCGCTATATTAGTTAGTATGATAGTATTCGGGTTGAGGCGGAGCCACTGCATGCTATTTTTATCCGGATCAACGAAATGTATAAATGCATAAGGCTTAAATATGTATAAGCTAAGGCGCTTATATGGCGTCATTTTACTGCCACAAATCGACAGCTGAAATTCTTTGCCTTCCTACCAAAATTCATGTGGGCTAAGGCTGCATAATATACAGTAGGAATATCTCAGAAATCTGCAGTATGTAAATGCGCACTCTAACAAAACATCTTATTTTGTGAGTTTGGGGATCATTCTGACCATTCCCACATAGTCCAGATACTTTATTGTTAAAAAATAAATAAATAAATAATCATGGAAGTGATGTCCAGACCTAAATAATAATAACAACAACAACAACAACAACCACAACAACAACAACAATAATAATAATAATAATAATAATAATTATTATTATTATTATTATTATTATTATTATTATTATTATTAAATGAATGCAGGCCAATCTTAGGTTTTCATATGCTATTTATGCCAATATCATGCAGCCTTAAAGTGGGCACTCAACCCACTGCTACTCTTTTTGCTCATGCACAAAACTGCATGTACACATTTGAAATTATGCATAAATTTACTCTTTTCGTGTTTAGAAGATTGCGCACGGGAGCACAAACTTATGCTGCCTGCTCACAGAATTTTTATAGTCAAGCTACGTTTCATTTTCTTCACTAAATGATTTAAGTGCAACAAAGACACCGCCCGAAACTGTTAACCAATCAGAATGAGCTATGTCTTATACATTGTTGTTGGTGGGTGGAACTGAAGGGAAGCCCCTCCCACTCCGACACTATTTTAGTGCTGTTGGGCAGGTACAAGCAAAACCATATTGATTTATCAGTTTTACAATATCGTCTCAGTTTTTTTTTGCCGGTAATGACTTATATGCACTAGAACAATATTTCGTTATTTAAATGAATTTTACATGCCAGTTCTAGTGCTAGAACATTAGCTAGCTTATTAAACTGCACAAGAAAAATGGGAGTATGTGGTCGGTCAGATTTAAGAGAAAATATTATGTAAAGTTTACATAAAAATATTAAAGATTTCATTGATTAGACTAATTTAAACAAATATCTAATCTACTCATTTGAAGTATGCAGAGTGAGTGTGATCAATTCATGTAGAATGAAGGTGATCCAGTTATGTTATAAAATCTCACTGGGAGGTTGGCACTGACTGGAAGAAATGACTGTAGAGTGAAATGAACTTGATTAACCCATGTGCTGCAGGATAGTGCAGTGGGTAGCTGCCTCACAATGCCAGGGATCCGGTTTTGCTCCCAAATATTCGATTTTATTACCGGGCTTTGATTATACAAACTGTGTTAACGTAACTCAGTTCATTCATGTGGAACCAGTGTACACATTTGAATTAAGTAAATTCAATATACTTTTTTTTTTCAGTGTGCAAAACAATTTCAAAACACTCACTGGATAGATATATTTGTAATTCAAAGAATGTTACACTTTCTGTTGTTTGGTAATATTTGTTGCTTATTTTATATATGCATATATACATACATATATAAAAAAAAAAAACACACACACACACACGCACACTCACACTCACTCACACTCACACACACCGCACACACAGTGGCTTAGTGGTTAGCACTGTTGCCTTGCATTTCTGGGGTTAGGGGTTCGATTCCTGCCTCTACCCTGTGTGCATGGAGCTTGCATGGTCTCCTGTTGCTTTGGGGATTTCCTCCAGGTACCCCAGTCCAAAGACATGTGTTGTAGGCATCTCTAAATTGGCCATAGTGTTTGTGTGATTGTGCCCTGCGATGGGTTGGCACCCCGTCCAGGATGTCACTAGTGCATGTAACTTAACCTTAATAACACAATATCTTACTGTCAAACTGCATGTGTGGATATGTAAATAAAAATCTGCTGCAGCAAGCATGAATCTTTTTAGGTGTTATCAAAATTGCTCTCAGGCATTATTTTTGAGCTTTGCCAAAGGTAATATGACTATTAAATCAACAATGCATAAAGGCCAGCACATTCTGTATCCTGCTGCTAAAATATGATATGGTATGAGTGAATGTGTTCAGAGGAAGGGGCTTTGGAGAAAGGTAGTTTGAAGGTAGGTGCCTAAAATTGAACCTGTGTAGGATCTAAGACAATTAAAACATATCAAGATAAACTGCTTAATTTGTTTAATTTGTTTATGTTTGTCTGCTTGTTTGTTTGTACCTTTGCCTGATTGTAAAGGACATCTTCATTCATTTAGTACCGACAGTGTGTCATCATGAAATGCTTGGAAAAAAATAATAACTTCATAGCAAAACAAAATTGGACTTGAGGCACAACATCCCATCATTCTTCTCTGGTCATCAGTTGTCCTGGAGACCAGGTCATATCTATAGCAACAAACAGATGTATACAGGTGAAAAAAAGATCCATACAAGAAAAGGTCTATAGAAGTGAACCTGAGGTGAAAGCAATTTCAGCAGTGTAGGTACACTGTTGGTTAAAAAAAAAAAAAAAAAACCCTGCATACACCCAAATGTATTCTCAGAACATGTGTCACTGCCTGTTTGCTTTTGGTGCGGTCAATGAACTGGTTATTAAATATTTAATCCTTTATCAGTCTGAGATAAGAGGTATATGCACTGATCAGCCACTGACAGGTGAAGTGAATAACATTGATTACCTTGTTACAATGGCACCGGTCAAGTGAACATTCAAGTGAACAGTCACTTCTCAAAGTTGATGTGTTGGAAGCAGGAAAAATGGGCAATGCACTACGGGAAGAAGGCAAGTCAGTGGAGGCAGTGTGATGCTGTGGGCAGTGTTCTGTTGGGAAATCTTGGGTCCTGGCATTCATGTGGATATTACTTTGACACGTACCACCTGCCTAAACATTGTTGCAGACCAAGAACACCCCTTCATGGCAACGGTATTCCCTAATGGCAGTGGCCTCTTTCAGCAGGATAATGCGCCACACTGCAAAAATTGTTCAGGAATGGTTTGAGGAACATGACAAAGGGTTCAAGGTGTTGACTTCCTCCAAATTCCCCAGATCTCAATCCAATCGAGCATCTGTGGGATGTGCTGGACAACCAAATCCGATCCATGGAGGCCCCACCTCGCAATTTACAGGACTTAAAGGATCTGCTGCTAATGTCTTGGTGCCTCATACCACAGCACACCTTCAGAGGTCTTGTGGAGTCCATGCCTCGATGGATCAGAGCTGTTTTGGTGGCACAAGGGGGAGCTACACAATGTTAGGCAGGTGATTTTAATGTTATGGCTGATCGGTACAATTCTATACAGTTCTATAGAAATAGTGATAAGGTCAGCAGTATTATGATACGAAGCAAAAGTATAATAAAGCAGTAGACTCCATTGGAAAAGACTGGGAAGATGAGTGGACAAGTTAGTACTTTGGTGTTACATAAGTTCAGATAGTCCAGTAAAGATCACTTTGAAAAGGCATTTGACCAACAGTCACATTAGAGCACATTTATAATAATACATCTACTTCAGAACAATACAAGGTGCATTTATGCCTCATTTTTATGGTTTTCATAATGATGAAACAGCTTTTGATACAATAAGTAAGAAACAAAAAAAGGGATATGCTGTTATAGGAAAAGCACCAACAACAGGGTGTTGACGTTACCACCCCAAGAAACCACAAAGTGCAAAGCCCTCTGTCCTAAAGACTTTTCTATGTTGGAAAACTAGGAGGAACAGCTTTAGCTCTGACTGTTACAAAGCTCAAACACTGGAGATTCCGTCCAAAAATTTGACAGAACTACTGTTAAAGCTGTGCGGTTGTATTTAAAAAAAAAAAAAAATCAACACTTTATGCCCAATCAGAATCATAAATGTAACAGCGGTCTAAGGTATTATATATAATGTGAATACCAATGTACAAACAGTATACAATATACAACATTCATGACAATATCATACAACATGTAGTATGAGGTGTATGAGAAACACGCGTGTAATTAATTTGAGTAATATTATATCATGAACTCAGCTCTGAGTCGGTTATCACAAGTACATACTGGAAAAAAAAAATAAAAATTTATTATACAGTGAAAAAAGCTACAAAATTCTTCTCCTTCTACAAAAAGCTATTTTGCATTTCACGTGCAGATTATCCTCCTGAAGACAGAAATGGATTTGCACTTTAATATAAACGTACTATGAGACATATAGAAGACAAGAATAAACAGGAGCCAAACCTGGTACAAGAGTTACACGTGCAGAGAGGAAGATCAATGGCCTGATTCTTGAAAACAGCCTGTTTTGTTCCTATCCTTTAAGGCTTTCTGTCAGAGCTGTGAGTCACACAAAATGATTTAATAGCAGCTAGTTTGAGTTCAGCCAGGAATACACTGAGCATTACAGTAAAGAGCCTATTACACAGTTCACCATAGAAGAATTAACCACCTATTTCAAGAAGGAAATGCACCTTCTCACACTGAAATGTCAAGAGACTTCTCACTGTCACGCATCTGCCTTAAGCCCCTTGCACAAAAGCCAAAACAGGACAACAAGAGCAAATCTGGAACAAATAAGCTTGACCTGAGAAAATTATGGTGAGACACAGAGGGTGCAGCTAGACATGTATAAAGGACCTGAGAACTTGATGTTCCTGTGAGTAATATGTGCTACATGAATTGGGTCATGAACCTTCAAGTGCATGAATAAAACATCAAGAACATTTTACAGTTGTGTTTATTGTCCCGCTCTGGTTTTCATTAAACTGCCTGCCAGAACTGCTCATGCTTTCCACATGACTGAAGACCTCAAAGTTCGTCCCCCAAGCCTGGACCAAGCTGCTTCAAGCCTGTTTGTAAAAACCCGATTTGTTGAACTAATCACACTCACAGTATGACTGCTGCATTTCACTGTGATCGGGGGAGCGTTGATCAGTGGTTAAGACTTTGATTGGAAGATTGTGAGTTCAAATCCCAGCACTGCCAAGCTGGGTCCTTCAACAAGACTCTTAACCCTCATTTACTGTGCTGTCATCCTGCCTCAGTTGTATGCCACTTTGGATGTTAAATGTTAAACTAATCATAGGCTCTGACATGGAACGAGTTGTTTACTCAAGGACAGCATCAATGCACATGGTTCTCTGGTCGCTTCCATACCATAGAAAACAAAACTACCTTCACATTGTCAGGTTTAAATCTAAATCTGTTTTTCCATGCACCGAAAGGTATAGTCAGACATTTTGGCAAAATCGAGCTAAAACCAGTTGTTTTGATGCTAAGAATCTTATAATACATGCCCCTTCATTGTCCTCTCCAAAATATTCCATCAAAATGCATGCACACAAATTACCTAGGGTGGCTTTATGAATTAACAATCAACATGCTTAGATAGGCAACACATCATCCTCAAGATTGGGCCTTCTTTGCAAACAAGCCAAGCCACATTTATGACTCCTACCCCCTACAATTAATCTCAGACTTTTCCCCTTTACAACAGGATGACAATTTTATATCAGTCTCCTTTTTAGCAGTGCATTAAGTGGCAAAGTCTGGCCTCATGTCTACCCAAAAGGTAATGCTGTTCTCTCAAAACAAGCAAAAAGTTGGGGTTACTCATTGCCAAATGCCGCTACTTCAATACAGTTGTTGCACAGCAACTCGTTCGAAGAAAAAGACAAAAACCAGAACAGCCACAATGAAATAGTATAAATAAGGGTCAATACTGCCATCCTGTGGCGAACTGGCCTACATATACTTTCTACCAGTTCCAGGCAGGAGTGCGCTGCCTGAAAAATCACATCACACTCAGCATAGATCCAACAGTGCTGCATTTACAACTGAATATAATGTTTCTTATTTTAGTCTTTATATAGAAAAAGTACAGTGGCATAGTTAAAGCTTGGGGAAACCATGACACAGACACAAAGGAAGAAGAAATGTGAACGGATTGCATGGAAAATAGAGCACTGGGGTAAAATAAATAAATAAATAATGAATAAATAAATAATGAACACTATAGTAACATAAATGTCATTAAAAACAAAGAAAAAAAAACACTAACGGTATTTAATTGCACTTTACATCTTAACCAACCATGAATTCCTGATGATACAGGGGCCACATGGCAAAGAACTTTTGAACATAGTCTTACATTAGACAGCTATATGGACCCTTTATGTATTCAAATTAAAATGTGGATTTTTTGTGGCCTTCTAAAAATAGTATTTCAGCTTTGAAATTTGTTCTGACAGCCCTAGTGTGTATTGTGTTTTACCTGATGTTTCGTGTGGGGTTCCACCTCTCCGACAGCAGCTCTCCACTCTGAGGGTCATCCACCAGAGGAAGCAGAATGAAAACACACATCTCCATTCTAAAGGAGCACAGAAACACCCCTTCATATAAACTACTGCAATTTTTAAAAAAATAGTAAATAAATAAATAAATAAATACACAAGCATACAGTAATGGGATGGGGATTATAACAGTGCCAAACAAAAGAAAGCAGGTGGCACCTAAGTGTGCAGACAGGAAAGGAGTGCCACATCTCGGTGAGGAAACTGAAGGACAAAGGTGAGTTAAGGTAACCTATAGGCAATTTGATACGATCCTGTAAACAGAGAATTGATTCAGTATGCAAAGGTCAAACTCCAACAGCACACCTCAAGATGACCAGATCAAATGATCAAATGACTGCTATTTGTTTGATGAGAACATGAACTACTTCATGGCTACAGTGTCGTTTTTAAGTAAAGACAAACTGTCACGGCATTACAGTTAACAGCATGTGCTTATTTAGAGGGAGTGAGGATAAGCACCACAGCTGGTGATTCATCATCAGTGACACAAACCCAAATGAAAGATTCGAGGGCTCATCTTGGCAATGAAGAAAATGTCCTTGTAGCCACATGCCGTTTGTTTTATGCATGCACAGAAAAGCTTCGGGGGGGGGGGGGGGGGGGGGGTTTTGGGGGGGGTGGGGGGGTTTTTTTTTTTAATGTTTTTAAAAAAAAAATTATAAAAATTAAAAAAAATAAAAAGTATTAAAAAAAAAAAC
>CM075013.1:16423968-16451673 GCA_037576675.1 Pangasius sanitwongsei | reverse complement strand
GTCTGTGTGTATATATATATATATATATATATATATATATAGGAAAACTAGGAAATGCAACAAAAAGGAATGCTAGGGATGGTTTTGTATGCATGTCCTTAGACACAGACAGAAAGAACAAAATTATAAATTTCTACTCATGCAAGATTAATTTGAAATGAACTTTCCCCAGAAAATCTGCCTTCTTTAAAAAAAATAATTACAGTTGTTTCTCCATGTGTGTCATGGTTTAGCCTGTGCTCATATAGATTACACTTTCCATGCAGACATTTCCACCAAAAGCTGCATTCACACTGCTCATGATCATGGAAATATTCACACTATAGAGGGGAACACGCCTAATCGGTTGGTCATTTATATGAACACAGCCTGGATCTTATTGGCCAGCATTTGCCTTCAACTGTATTAGACGCTTTTTGCCTTAAAAGACTGGCTAGTTAGTCATTTCAATGCTAAATAGCGCTTTTCAATCGAACAGAACTGTGCAACAAATCTTTTAGGGTTTTCAGAAGAGAAGCCTCCTGTTTCAGCTGGATGTTAAAAAAAAAAGTGTGCTACAGAGTGCTGGATCAGGCGAACAAAACTTGGAATTACATTTGAGCAAGTTCTTTAATTAGTCAGTATATTAGAGTGGGAAAAGGTATATGGAAGGGAAAAATATGGAAAAAAAATTCAGCACAATCGCCAAGTGAACAAAGCAGCAGAACAGACAAACAGACATGAGTCTGGCCTTCGTCCAGTTCACAGGAAGTAAAAGTGACGGGCAAAAGGTGAGGTGGCGGGCACATCTCAGAGAGAGATGCAGCTTACCATAAAGAGAGAGAGAGAGATACAAGGAACCACTAAATACAATACTGACTGAAGAAATGATTTCATCTGATACTTTTGGTTTATTCACTGATTTGTAAAGAGTTCGAAAGCCTTCATAATGTATGTGGAACCTTCTAAAAGAGACATTTATCTGGTTTCTTGTTATGATGTCAAGCAAGCAGCGAGCAGGAGTAATTCCCTTAGTAAATAATTCTCCCATGTGTTAGTTATACTGGTCGTTAATTGCAAACCTCCACAGCATCTTTTAGTGTGTCGTAAACTTGTAAAGCTGTGTGCGTTACAATAATGTGGAAAACTCTAATATAAGAGTAACAGTGTTGTGTTTGATTTATTCTGTCAGTGTGAAGACAGAAGAATATACATCGGTATCAGTCATCCATTACTTAAACCTCCACTGGGGCATTAGTTATGTTGGTAACAAGTCCGAGTGAATTGAAATGTGGTCCCAGAACTAACCAGATTTTTTTTAATCAAAAAAGAGCACTAGTCTACACTTTTGGAACCATGTTTCCAAGGCTTGTGTATTACAGTTACTTGGGTGTTGAACTAAAATTTGGTTGGTGGCTAGGACAAAAGATGGGCAGGGCTTCAGGCATAAAACTAAAAAAATTAAGTTTTGAATGCTCTCAAGAAAAGGGTTTCAACCGAGAGAGAAAGAAAGACACAGACACAGACACAGACACACACACACACACAGACAGAGACACACACACACAGACAGAGACACACACACACAGACAGAGACACACACACACACACACACACACACACACACACACAGACTGACTGAGGAGGAACAGACACTAAGCTCAAGTTTAATTCAAAGATTCAACAAAGACGCAGAGAGAACACCAAAATGAAAGAAAGCAACAAACAAAATGCAACACAATACAAAAAAAACGTATCAACCAACATTAAAACAACAAATAAATCCAGTTAATAAACTGAAAGTTAGACTATTAAGACAATGGGATAGCAGAATGGGGTGGAAAAGTTAGTGAGATCGAACACCAGAAGACTAGAGGAAAAAAAAAAAAAAAAAAAAAGAGAGAGGAATACAAGAGAAAGATAAATCGAATCAAGAGTTCCAATAAATATAAGGTAGGTAGAGACGAGGGGAAACCAGCCTCAGTGTTTGTGATATGATTCTGAGTGTCAGATTCAGCAAGAGGGCATGGGACAGGGAGGTCAAGGGCACCGTTGGTCTCACGATCAGCATTGCGAGAAGGTCTGCTTTATCTCTTCCAGCACATTCCCCAGCAGTGATGGCTCATCACACTTAGCATCAATGGAGACTGTCTGATCAGCCTAGGACCAAGAGAGTCAAAGTTAGAGCATGTCCAGTTGTATATGGATATTTTGAAAATGCATTTTATTCTCTAATGTTTGGCCCTTCAACACATTTTCATTGTTTGTGTGGACGGGGAAACCGTGTTTTTTTTTTTTTTAAAACATTCACATCACAGTGTGAACCAGTGCATGTCCACTGCGGTTTACCCTTTTTTTTTTTGTTTTAGACGTTTTGAGCATGTTGGAGTTTTATCTGCACTTCCTGTACTCTAACGCTAAATACGCAGTTCTTAACATTATTCCTGAGATGTCTGGGGTATCTAGAGCATTTAAGAACATTTCTCAAACATTAAGGCTCATTTACCAGTAAGTTACAGAATGCATTTCACTTATTCGTTCATCTTCAGTAACCGCTTTGTCCTGGTCAGCATGCAACAAAAAACAGAAATTGAGAACATAGAACTTACGGTTTTGACCAGCAAACAGACATGGTGACCCTGGATTGACCTGCTATACATGGAGGCACAGGAGTCGATCCTCTCCACAACTGTTCCAAAAAAAGAGAAAGTATTGGATAGTACATGAGAGGTTTGGAAAAAAATCACACGTTTCATATGTGCTGTCTTTTGCTGGCTGTGGCTCTTTGAGATATTTTCAAATCTACAAGCATTAAATTTTTTTAAACCTAATCTTTATCTATAATATCTCCACTACAGATGTGGTGGACAGAGATTAAACTGATAAATAGCTTTAACAACGCCTACCAGAGAAATGGTGATGGAAGCAGATTCTAGCCAACAGGTGGTGGAAAGGCATGTTGACTCCCTCCAGCTTCAGAGAGCTGCTCTTTAGGTCCCCAGACTCCAGCAGCTTGGCGTAGGCATCGCTGTTGACACAAATAAGCTCCAATCAATTCAATCCAGCTAACAAAAAACAAGACTCGATTCTAATCAAACGTGTCTGCTCACTCCTGACCTGTAGCATGGAGTTGTGATTAGGTATGATGTGCAGGTAAAGTGCAGTTTGAAGTCCAGTTTCTCATGAGTTGAGGAATCTTCCGACTGTGAAAGGAAAACGCAGTTGGGTGATACAGGTCCGTGACATCCTTGTGTAAATGTGCATTGTGTGTTGAGATGACAGTTTTACCTTTACTATGAAGGTGAGGGTTCCCTTCAGTTTCTGAGGCATGACAATGCTCTGCACTGAGAACACGAAACGGGCCTCATTTGACACCCCTGCAGAACACCAGAGCAAAAAATGCCAAGTATAAAACCTCAGCTTTGGCTTTTTTGTATACAGAAATATTTAATATGATCTTTTGAGGCCTTGGGAATGATTTCTACTTCTGTGTCTTCGCATCCGCAAACGTGGGCATTTCCTTAAGGGTCTGCCAGTGTGCATGCACATAACATGAGTGTGTGCTCTAGACGGCAGTGTCACACACAGCCATAATGTACAGAAATAAATCGGTCTATTTCTTGTGTTTATTAAAAGTAAAAAACAAACAAACAAACAAATAAATAAAGCCTCTCTCACTTTTCTGTTCATATTATTAGGTAGACCTTGAGCCAACTGAGCTCAGAAATGAGTGCTAGAGTAGTCAAGCAGACAAACAAACATAAAAAAAAACCCTCGAACAGTTCAGGTCCCATCCCCAATGCTACTGGATCCACTTTCCTGCTCAGCCAATGAGCATTTGCCTGAGACATGGCACTGCAGATTCATATGACATCCAGCTGAGGTTTTGGAAGTCTCCAGATATGCAGTTATGATTATGTGCAACTACAATGAAGTATAATTCGTTATAAGGCAAGATGGTGGGTAGAGTGGCAGTGGGAAACTGTATCTTGAATAAGCATGGCAGGTCAATTATGTCTTATGTTTCATTTGTGGTCATACCTGGCGGCAGCTGGAAGGGCACGACGAGCCCATCATGGGGTCCAGCTCCATCCGGCCGCTGCAGTTTTGAGTTGAGGGAGTCCAGCACATTGAACTCCATGGACTTCAGGAAACTGTTGCTCTTGTTCTCAAAGATGACCGACACCACGACCTGACTGCCATCCTGCAAATTTCCCTGAATATCGTACACCTGGAAAGAAAGAGCCACGTGTGAAAAAAGCCCCTTTTAGCGTGATGAGATGAAGGACTACATTCTTCAGCAAGCAGAACACTCACTCACACCTCTGAACAGTTTGCAAAGAACACACTTAGTTCCTAAGAGACTGAAATATTAATATTCCTAGGAACTTAAGCCTATTCTAAAAGGGAAGGAAAATATATTTCAAATAGTTCAATCTGCTGTACTACCAGAAATGTTGGAACACAGTGCTGTGTTTAATATGAATAAAATGCACTTTAGGTTTCAAGCATAATCTAGCACATTGACTTGAGGCACTGCACAGCAAACAGCAAACGTTCTTCATTGAAGCTGTATTTTATCTGCCAGTACCTGATCAGCATCTTCCTTCATCTTTAACAGGGAAAGGAGACAGGGAACAGGGCAAGATTTAAACACCAGAATCCCATAACAGAACAGGTCATGTGCCAGCTAGCTTAGCACCATGATTCACTAATAATAATTAATAAGCTCTTTAAGAAACCATGAACAAAAATTTCCAGTCAGCAAGACTAACGTTGTTACATAAACGGGTTCTGAATTGACTTCATTCATTACTAGGAACTGTTGTGTGTATGAATATGCCTTTAAATCGATGAATTCGAGTCTCTAATATACTTACCATTTTAATGTATGTGTTTTCAGCCAGGAGACAGTAGTTTGACATGGGCTGCAAAGAGAAAACATACAAACACTTAACACATGGATGTAAAAGAATAAATAGATAAACCTGCTCTTACAGAAACACAGTGGTCATGAACAAATTTGTAACCAAACTAAAAGCTTGGGAATGTTTTTATGCTAGGTGTGCTGCTATCACATAAAATACAGGGTGTCCCAAAAGTCTCCGTGTTGTTGTTTTACTTTTGACAAAAGAAAAACGTATTTAAATTATTCTCATGGCTGGATCAGGAAGCTGTCGCAAGTTTGCGATGGATTTTAACAGGAAACATGGCGAGGACGTCACGCACAACACCGTTGCCAATCTTAACAAATTCTAAAAAACTGTAAGTGTTGCGGACCAAGCGAGAAGTGGATGTCCAAGAACATCCACTGACGCTGGCAGATCCAACATGGTGCTGGCGTATACAGTCCCCTATGTATGGAGACTTCTGGAACACCCTGTAGAGGGGTTATGATCCGCAGAAATTAAAACAGGAAAGAGAGTGGAGCGTTAGCAATTTCTGCTCAATTTCTGCTCAAAACTGCTCCCCTTTCAAAGAGTAATTTGATTACTCCAGTCTCACACTTTGGTTCGCCCTCACTGTTGGTAGTTTAATTAAACCTTTTAACTTTTTAAAATCATTTTCAAAGGCTTTGAGAAAATACTCTGCAAACTCCATGAAGGTAAACAAATGTTCCATGTAAATTAATTTTGCGACATAACACGTGGTACACTGGAGTGACATCAGAGCAAGAGAGAGCTCCGAGTGCTTCTCGCAAAAACACACCACTCTGCACACTTCACATACTGTGGTGTACAGACGAGTAGGAAAGCGACTGACCGGTAGAGGCTCCTCCTCCTCCTCCACTGTGCCGTTCTGTACCGAATCCCTCCCATCTCCATCACTGTGGTGGTGGTGGTGGTGATGATGGCGCTTTTTCTTCTTCTTCTCCTTTTCATCCTTTTCCTTTTCTTTCTTCTGCTTTTTCTTCTTATGTTTAGATGATTTCTGAAAGAGAAGCAGAAAAGATAAAATGATGTTCCTGCTCAGGTTCACTAAATTTTCCACTTTATCCTGCTAAATCACAGAATGTGCAACAACTTTAGCTATGTGCCTTAACAGTAAATGTCACCAACTGTAGGCCGTTTCATTGGATGTAACCAATAAAATCAGAAAGTGTGACCCACCATCTCTTCGGGTTCTTCATCTTTGGGCTCGTCCGATTCAGAATCTGGGGCTGCAGCTACGCTTGTCTCAGGGGCTGGGGCCGATAGCGGAACCTCTGTCTCCTGAAAACAAAAGAACTCTTCAAATTAGCATATGTGACTAGAGAAGTGAGTTTTGGATCACACACTAATACACACCTATGTATATGACAGAGAACATGCATATTAAACAAGTCTGCTCTCGCAGCAGTGTTCCTGCTTAACTGATTTAATACTGTTCTGGAAAATGATGCTGAGGGAAAAAAAATGCTGCAAAGATGCTGAGAAAAAGGGAGAAAGAACTTAAAAGTAAGGAACAAAATGCCTCACGATGTCTCATAAAAAAAACTGCACACTGGAATACAAGTTATGTCTGTTATCAGCAGGATCAACAGCTGCTTGTGAGAGCCTGGTCAGCAACATTCCTGACTGCAAAAACATGGTTTACAGCAAAGCAAGACACAAGACAATGTTAGTGAAAGCTGGTCAGACACACAGACACAAACGCACGAGTAACAACCTCACAGCCAACCCAGAAATGAATAACCACGATCCCTGTGAATAAGTGTTCAGGGACCTGAGACAGAGTGAGACCTTGGCACATCGACAACAAGAGAGGATGAAATTACAAGATTCTGTTAGGAGAAATAAAAATAGACACCACTATGCGGAAAAAAAGGAGGAAGGGTGAAATCGGACCTTGGCAGGTGGGGGAACAGGAGCACTAGAGAGCCAGAAATCCAAATCGGAGGCCTAGAACAAAGAGGGCAAGGTAAAGAATAAGTTAAAAAAAAAAAATATATATATATATATATATATTTAAAAAAAACAGCTCAATCAATGCACCTTGCACTAAACCACTTAGGACTTAAAGAAAAATTCCACCCTGACACAAACACACACTTACACTGAAATATTCGTGATGTGCTTAGTCATTTTTGGTGCTAAATTGTTGGTTGATGCTGTATTCTTGTTATTCCTTATACTGTTAGTGGACATGTGCTGCTCTGATGTCACAGGAGAATATTGCTAGCGCAGTTACAAGTTACAAAACAAAAAAAGACAATAGGAGAAGAATTTTCAACGATCTTAAGCATAAGGGATAATGATCAGATTTCACTGTTAGGTCCAATAAACAAAAGAGCAAGAGCTTCCTTCCTCACAATTTTTCAGTTTTTCCAGAATGCACGTTGCAGAATGCACTGTAGGAAACCATTAGCCAACGTGAATACCCGCCGATGTTAGCAAACAAAATTTAAAGTAAATATAGTTAACTCAAAACGTCATTGAAGATAATGTGTTAATTATAAATACTGATATGACATTCAGGATGGATTTTTCCGTTGGATGCAAAAAGACCTCAGTACAAAATTTTACGAGATGCTTCTTGGCACGACAATCTATTGAGCGTCAATAATCTAATATTATGCTTAACATAAACCTATAACCATGGCAAGTTCAATAGAATACAGAGACGTTGTCAACAGACAACATTACAGGCAGACAATATAAAGCAAGATATCACAATACTAATTAAAAATGTTCTTATCTCAGAAAGGTTAAAATGCATGAAGGGACTGATTGTCTTTGGCACTTAATACTTAAGCACCTGAAATACAACACAACTAAAACACTTAAAAGAAAAACAGAATGCCATTTATAATGGCGATTCCGCATAACATATCTTTACGTTAACATACAATTATTTCTTAAAAGTTCTTAAGAACTATTTATTAAAAAAAAAAAAAACATCCATACACATGAAAAATGTTCCTGACTTATTACTGGCTGTGGCCTAAGTAACTAAATTCTGTTATAACTGTCCAAAATGGCATTACTACACATTATTACTGACGTATTACACATTCTTATGATGTGATTATTGTAAAACGGGTTAAACTCTAAACTCTGCAGTGTGATGGCCTTTTTCCATCGAACGCTTCTTCTCTAAACTTAAACACAACAGAATCCTGAACTGCTGTAAAGTCGCACCTCGGCAGATGTGGAGGTAGGTGGGGCCGCCACCACACTGGTGTCTTCTAATTGCACTGGATTTTCTGAGTGAGGCTCCACTGGTTCTTCCTCCACATCATTTTTGTGTTTCTTCTTCTTTTTCTTCTTGTCTTCCTCTTTGCTCTTCTGCAACAACAAAACACAGGCCCGACAGGCTTAGGGATAGCCTCATTAATTGTGAATAGGTTAGGAACAAAACACTTGGAGACATCCTGTTATAAGAAAAAAAAATTGTATCTTATTCTTCTTATACCACAGAAATTTGTCAGCAATTACATTTTATTCATTAAAGAATGACGTCATCCTTTTTATCGAATTGGAGTTGATGATTAATGTAATGGGAAATTTGTGAAACAAATTAGTTCCTGTTGCTACTTAACATTATAGCAGCATCAGTCTCTCTTCCTTTCTCTCACAGTTAATAAGATATTTAAAAAAAAAAAAGAAAAAGAAAAAAAAAAAGAAAAAAAAAAGAAAGTTCGTCATGGTATGAAGAAACTGCGAAGCCTTCCATCCTTAAGGCCTTCCTGTGTTGGAACACTTAAAGGAGCAGCGTTATAATGTGTCTTTACACTGGAGACCCACAGGAAAATATCATCATAACAATTAAACATGTTTTTAAAATCTGTTTATGTATCTGATATCCGAGTACGGCAGTACTGTCAGAGCTGCTTTTATAAAGAAAAATAAAACACCTTCTGACCAATCAGAATAATAAATAAATAAATAATCAATCAACAGTGCTGTGTATAAAATATCAGTATTAACTCAGAAGCCTTTTCTCCATACCCGTGGCCTTCTGCTTTCTCTCAGTACAATTCAGCCAAACATACCTTCCTGTCCTTATCCTTGTCCTTCTTCTTCTCTTTCTTCTCCTTGCTGCTCCTCTTCTTAGGCTCCTGTCGGACACCCTCTCCGTCTTCATCTGTCCCAGGGCTCTTAACAACCTCAGGGCGGTGTGTCCTCACCGGCAGCTTCTCACTGTCTGCCAGGGGCCTAGAGGGACACACACATGCTGTCCTCAGTGATCCATATTCTGAGTGCCCATGTATGAGACTAGACTTTCTAGGCCAAGTGGAGCAGGGATCAGTATTCTACACCTTAGTACTAAGCCAAAAATAAATAAATAGAAAAAAATCGACAGGGTCAGCCTCAACGAAGAACACAAATAGGCAAGGGTGCTGAGCAATCATAACTAAGCAGTCATTTAGCATGAATATTGTGCTGGGACAAACTGTGTGTGTTAATTTAGAACAATTTCAAATTACAGGCATGAGAAATAACTGGAAATGGGGACTTTACTGGAGTAGGGATTTGCAGATCATCTCCTTTTACATGGAGCAATATAATAAGGAATAAAATACGATGGGGGCATGCTGTCAGAAAAAAATAAAAAAGGATCAACAATGGGATGGTGTGATTATTTTCCTATAACAGAACATCCTGAAGTGTTTTATTCCTTCTACACCAAAGCAATTTGCAAATGTTTAAATGTCTATTAATTAAAGGAATGCAAGTCGTCCTTTTTAATTCATTTATAGCTACCTTTAATGTTGTGGAACGTCTGCAAACAAGTGAGTTCTTTTTATCACTTATATCGGAGCAGATATAAACAGTCATTCCCTCAAAAGCGTCTTTCCTCTCTCTCTTGAATTTAATAAAATGCAGCTTGTCGTGTTACCAAGAAACCACAAAGTCCTCCGCAAGCCGCAAAGAAAGGAAAACTTTCTTTTTAATAAGTACTGCACAAATAGACAATATTTTAGACTTGCTGAAATATAAGCAAGTCCCCTGAAAACTCGGGTAATATGTCAAACTAACTTTAGCTACACTGACAAGGGCTACAAAAGCTTCTCTTTGCTATGCTAACACAGACTAACATTCCACTCCTTACATACACCAACATGTGTTCAAATTACATCAACATCTTTGGACTGATGAAAATCTCCCCATGAAATCACAGCAACTAATTTCCCAGCACAGACTATCAAACTGAATGAGTGCTTTCCTATCAGCAACACAGAGACATCCCCGGGGCAACTACTACTGCCAAATACCTACAACACACAGTTTAGAAAAGAAGGAAAGAACCAGGAACTGGGAAGTAGGTAGCCCATCAGACTGGCTTATGGACCTAGCACTCACCTGGAGTTAGCACCAGAAAGCAGACTGGCAGGGAGACAGATGTGTGAGCACAGGAGACAGAAACAAAAGAGGCAGATCAAAGTGTGTGTGTGTGTGTGTGTGTGTGTGTGTGAGAAAATGGACCGGCTAAGGGCCGTCTTTACTGGTGCCCTCGACTGCATGACTGAGACGTTATCAATAGATGCACTAACAAATTGCTTAAAGGAAGAAAATGAAAGGTCAATGTAACCAAAAGAGTGTAAGGATGGAGTTTACATGCCAGGTTTTGGCATGAAGTGTGTGTGTGAAAGTGGGATGGCTAAGGGCTGACTAGTTGAACCACACGCAAGACAGACAGCACGTACTTGTCTAAATCGATGTCCAGGGCTTTGTGTGGATCATTGGGGTCTTTGTCATCATCATCACTTGGTAAGGCATTCTGCGAAAAGATCAGAACAAATATTAAAAGTCAAATGCAGGATTCTACCCTTTTGAATCACAACACGACAGTCTCAGCGAAGTATCCTGTCTGCATTACCTCTGGCATCTCCTCAGTGACGATGTCCACCTGGTGAGCAGGCGTGATATCTTCCTCACTCTCAGGTCCCGAGTCATCTCTCTTCCCCTTCCCACGCTTCTCTTTCTTCTTCTTTTTCTCTTTCTTCTTCTTCTCCGCCTTCTCCTTCTGCCGACGCTCCTCCTCCAGCTTCAGGTACTGGTCAGACATGGGCATCCCTGAGAGAGAGAGGCAAGAGTATGTCAATGGAAAATAATAAGTGACAATACAATACTTTAACGTTCCTAAAAATGTTGCTTTCAAAACAACAGCATAAACAATAAAACCAAAGACGACAAGGAAAAACAAAAAACTGACAATTCGATGATTGAAAGCATTGAAGTGCAACAGTACAGCCGTTTCCGGGAAGTGACTGACTCACTCAATCACAGAAAAAGGCTGAAACTACAGATAAATTAAATAAAATACACATATGAAACTAACACAAAAATCAATGTACTACTTATGAACACAAAATATATACTTTACAAAGTAAAGGAAGGCTTAGTGCTGATATTCATTGACTTCCAGCTGAATGACATGGAAACAAATTACTGCAATAAATATTTTAGCAAAATACAAATAATCATTGATGATACTGAATAGGAGAAATTGGTCGTCTCACTTTATTATCCAATATACGCATTAAATTAAACATTTAAAAATGCATATTTTTTATATCCTTTTTAATAGACGAGACGTGTATATTCACACGCAGGGTTACCTGGGACCTTGAGTGGCACACTGAGGTCAATCTGTACCACTGGAATGTGCTCTACCCCTGGCGTGTCCTGATACACCTGCATGAACATGCAAACTTTTTTTTTTTAAACAAGCACTAAAACCTGAAGGCACTTTATCATATTATACATTACATTCTTTCTGTTTCTTTCATCTGCTGTACCTTCTGAGCGGACGGGGAGGATTTAATGTAGAAGGGGTTGTTGGCTTGTTCCTGCTTCCTGGCTTCCCTTCTCTGTTTAGTTGAACGAGGCAGAAGGAGGATTAGCACAAAAATCCAGTAAAATCAAAGCACAGATAAGTGTAGCGGTTGGAATAAATGAGTTCATATTCATGTATAAGTAAGAGTTGAGTTTGTGTGCCAAAGCTGTGGTACCGGACACCCCACAACCTTCTGCTGTGGATTTTCAAAAGGTTAGGGTCTGGCCTTATACATAGGATCTATTGGATTATTTTAAGTATGCATTATATGACACTGTATATGTTCATAAAACATTTATTAGCTTGGTGTGTGAAGCTGCTTTCAGATTTCTAGGTTTAAATATTAGCTTAAGATTTTATTAGACCCAGAATGTGCCAGGTTAATGCTTCAATAAGCTTTTAATTCCACTAGTACAGCGCTCCATCACCTCACATTTAAACACATGCAGAGTGAAAATGAAGACATCAGAGAGAGCGAGAACACAGGCTTTGTTATGCAGAACAGCCAAAATCTTGCTACTGTTTTGTCAAGGGCGCAAACACAACAGGATTTATAGAGTCATAACAGCTGCTGGGGATAAATGGACAAGCTCATTTTTTTCTGTCAAGTACTTAAGCTGTGAAAATAACCAAAATACTCAGCTCTATAAAGCTTCTGTTGGCAGATGGAGACACACACACACCCAAAATTGTTTTGAAATCCATAAACCTGGTCATAATTAAAGACTGATCTGAATATATTTCAGACAAACTATAAAAAACAACTTGAAATAAATGAAATGTCTGAGATATTCAGTTCAGTTTATTAGGAGGTCTTACGGCTAATTACTCTAGAGTACAGGCATACACACCCTTGCCAGCTCTTTCTCGTCCACTTCAGTGTGGCGAGGTCGAGAGTGCTTGGTCTCCTCTTTAGCAAACAAAGTCTTGGGCTTCTCATCCTCAGACTCGCTCTCAGATGGAGGTTCATTGATCCAGGCATCCAGGTCCAGTCTGCAAAACCAAACACCACACTGTAATTTCACTTATAGGTGGATAAAGGGAGAAACTCAAACATGGGTTTATTTATGTATCCTCTAGTCACTTTACCAAAGAAGGCAATAACTTCTCTCTGTCCATGATGACTATTGATTTTAGTACCTCCATGATATTTAATTCTCCCAAACAAATGAACAAATATATATTTTATTACAGAATTGGGGTGGACAGTCAGTGTATGTGGGGCATCTCATTAGGAGACTCACCCTTCAGGCACAGGCACTTTCTTCTGAGCTTTAGGAGCCACAGGGTTAAGTTCTCCTGCAAATAGTGCAGATACCTCCTCAGCTACTTCCACATCCTTCTGCTGCAGCTTCTGAATATATTTCACCAGCTGTAGAATACAGGATGCCTGAAACAAGACCAAGAAATCAAATGATGGATTTTTTTCCAAGAGTGAATAGTGATATACATCAATCACCCATAACATTAAAACCACTAACAGGTGACGTGAATAACATTGATTATTTTGTTACAGTGGCCCCTGCCAAGGTGTGTGATATATTAGGCAGCAAGTCAGTTCTCGAGGTTGAAGCAGGAAGAATGGGCAAGCATACGGATCTGAGCGACTTTCACAAGGGCCAGACTGTGATGGCAAGACGAATGGGTCAGAGCATCTCCAAAATGGCAGATCTTGTAGGGTGTTCCCAGTATGCAGTGGTTAGTACCTACCAAAAGTGGTCAAAAGTAGGACAACCGGTGAACCAGCGACAGGGACATGGGCGCCCAAGGCTCACTGATGCACGTGGGAAGTGAAGGCTAGCCCGTCTAGTCCGACCCCACAGAAGAGCTACTGTAGCACACATTTGATAAAGTTAATGCTGGTTAAGATAGAAAGGTGTCGGAACACACAGTGCATCGCAGCTTGCCGCATATGAGGCTGAGTAGCCTCAGACCAGTCAGAGTGCCCATGCTGACCTCTGTCCACTGCTGAAAGCACCTACAATGGGAGCATCAGAACTGGACCATGGAGCAAAGGAAGAAGGTGGCCTGGTCTCATGAATCACATTTTCTTTTACATCCTGTGGAAGGGCAGGGGCGTCGCTTACCAGGATGCACAATGTGAAGAAGGCAAGCCAGCAGAGGCAGTGTGATGCTCTGGGCAATGCTCTGCTGGGAAACATTGGGTCCTGGCCTTCATGTGGATGTTACTTTGACACATACCACCTACCTAAACATTGTTGCAGACCAAGTACACCCCTTCATGGAAACAGTATTCCCTAATGGCAGTGACCTCTTTCAGCAGGATAATGCACCCTGCCAACAAGTCCCATCCATGGAGGCCCCACCTCGCAAATTTACAGGACATAAAGGATCTTCTGCTTACGTCTTGGTGGCAGATAGCACAGCATACCTTCAGAGGTCTTGGCAGCACTTGGGGGACCTACACAATAGTAGGCTGGTGGTTTTAATATTATGGGTGATCGCGTGCCCCCACACACAGTTAGGTCCATAATTACTTGGACAGTGATACAATTTTCGTAATTTTGCCTCTGTTCACCACCACAATGGATCTGAAATGAAGCAATCAAGATGTAATTGAAGTGCAGACTTTCAGCCTTAATTCAAGGGGTTTGACAAAAATAGTGCATTGATCGTTTAGGAATTACAGCCATTTTTTTTTTTTTTTTAATAAACATAGTACTTCCACTTTCACAGGCTCAAAAGTAATTTAACACTTGACCGATAAGCAGTTTCATGGCAAGGTGTGGCCTGTTTCCTCATTATTTCATGACAAATTAAGGAGATAAAAGGTCTTCATGAGGCTGAAAAAACAAAACAGACCTATAAGAGAGATAGCAGAAACTTTATGCGTGGCCCAATCAACAATTTGGTACATTCTTAAAAAGAACGAATGCACTGGTGAGCTCAGCAACAGAAGACCACGGAAGACAACTAAAGTGGATGAATGCAGAATTCTTTCCTTAGTGAAGAAAAACCACTTCACAACATCTAGCCAAGTCAGGAACACTCTGGAGGAGGTAGGCGTATCATTGTCAAAGTCTACAATCAAGAGACCCTTCATGAATGTAAATACAGACAGTTTACCTCAAGATGCAAACCACTGGTAACACTCAAGAAGAGAAAAGCCAGATTAGACTTTGCTGGAAAAAATCTAAAATAGCCTGCCCAGTTCTGGAACAACATACTTTTGACAAAGATTAATTTGTACCACAATTATAGAAAGAGAAGAAAAGGAAGGGCTCATCATCCAAAGCATACCACATCAACTGTCAGACATGGTGGACGAAGTGTTATGGCATGGGCAGGTGTGGCTGCCAGTGGAACTGGGTCACTGGTGTTTATTGAAGATGTTGAACTGCTGATAGAAGTAGCAGGATGAATTCTGAAGTGTATAAAGCTATACTTTCTGCTCAGATTCAGTCAAATGCTGCAAGATGTGAAGTACAGATGGATAATGACCCAAAACATACCACAAAAGCAACCCAAGAGCTTCCTAAGGCAAAGAAATGGAATGTTATTAAATGGCTGAGTCAGCCACCTGATCTTAAACCAAGCATGCTTTTCACTTACCGAAGACAAAAGTGAAGGAAGAAAGACCCACAAACAAGCGGCAACTGAAGGCAGCTGCTTTTCATCATTCTGTTTTTTGTTTTTTTTTTGTAAAACATTTTTAAAAAATAACAGTTTAGTAGTATATTGCAAGTCAGACCAGAGCAAAAGAAGTAACACTCCTGATTTCTGCCTGTGTAGCAAAAGAAAAAAAAAATCAATACACATCAGTTCAGGCCTCACCCTCTCCTGCACTTCCAGGTTAGCACTCTGGACAAACAAAGGCAGTCTCTCTATGAGCAGTTGGCTAGCCTCCTGGGCAACCTGGCTGTCTTCTGCCCCCTCATGTTTCTGCAGCAATGTTGCAAATAGCTTCGCAGCATTCTGCACATACACAGCCTGGATGTGGCCTGGCAAAGTTGCCACTTTGGGCCGCAACATGGCCTCCAGTGTCTGCATGGGGTCCTCCAGGTGTCTAAGGAAATTACACACAATAACAGCATTACAAATGACAATTTTAAATTTCCCAGCCTTACTCTATTTTATGAGCAAAGTCAGGGCAAGTTTAATATCTTGCTGCTAAAAGACCTACATAAAAATATTCGAATGTGCGTCACCTTATTTTAAGTATAAACGCAATACTGCAACCATAATACCTGCAGCTCTCAAATATTTTAAATCTTAACCACTATTCTCAAATCAATTCACAATTTGACATACTCAGAGAATTCCCCACAGATCCATGCGGCAGCATAGAGGACCTCGCAGATGCCATTGCGTTGCATGTTGCCTGTCAGCAGGTGTGCGTTATCCAACAGCATGGCCATCTGAGCCACAGCAAATGCTCGGATGGCCTTCACACGGATGGCCACATCCAGCATCTGAGAGGCAATGAGATGACCATGCCGGGTGCCCTCAAGCCGTGTTAGCTCAACCAGAATGCTAATATACCTGAGAATATACACAAGCAGAAAACAAATGAGCCAGTTAAGTTACAAATGCCTTGAAAAATCTCTCAGATTAACTACATGCAGCAAGGAACACAGCGCCAGTTTTCCAGTGGAAAGTGCAATATGACACACCTTTTAATATGAATCCAAAATTATCTGTAGCCTGGACAAGCACCTGTGTGTGCTTCGCATAACTTAATTATACCCGTTAGAGTAGGAGGGAGAAGCCTGTGGGCTGGTGACATCATATTCAGATGACACTAGCGTTAACAGTAAACAGCAGTAGCAACCCCTAAAAAGATCTGGTTTACTTTTTAACGGGTATTTAGTTTCATGTAAAGAGATATGAATCAAAACATTCCAAGTTGTCCATTGTACTCAGTGGGAATGCTATCAATTCAATTTTTATTTGTATAGCACTTTTAACAATGGAAATTGTCACAAAGCAGCTTTATAGAAATCTGGATATAAAATTTTTAATTTAAATTGATCCCTAATGAGCAAGCCAGAGGTGACAGTGGAAAGGAAAAATATTCACCGAATAGTGCGATTATAAAACTGTTCTCTTCTGTAACTGTACACTGTAGAATCAAGCAGTGTTGTGTTAAAAGGAACTTGAGTATGAGCATCATTAGAGTTTTAGTTTAAGTTATCGCCTGTTCAGTGATGGAGACATGAGTGTATCAGACATTCCTAAAGATTGCTGTGCTATACAGTAAGGCAGAACAAGGCTATGTCCCACCCTGCATACTCCACCCCCCCCCCCCCCCCCCCAAATTATGATGTCACTAAATGATGCAACCATGTGAAATACAGAAGATAGAATACAGCAAATAACAACAAAATTACAAGCTCTATGTCTCGGGCTCGTGGAAAAGTGTCTTTTCACAGTGAAAAATGAGGTGTACAGGGTGTCATCTGATCAACCTCCAGGACTCTGCTGTGAGTGTGCTGTGTCCTTACCACTCAAAGTTAGTGATGTACTGGTAGTTGCTCTGGCTGCAAATGTCAATTATCTTGGTTAGCAGCTCATCCCTATACGTGGTGCCTTCAGCCTTATCTACATGCAGCATCAGCTTCTTTACAATCTCCATGAGGTTCTTCTTCGAGACCTACAAACATGTGACATTGTGCTGCATTGAGTAGAACACCGAAATAGCAAATGGTCATTTCTGCTCTTCAGACTTTTTTACAAAAGGAACAGCTGGTTGTAAAGGACAGTGGTTTGCCAAAGAAGTGTGTTTTGCATGGATTTCCCAAATCATCATGGAGACCCTTCATACCTACAGACAGTGAAACATGTACTTTACACTATTCATATGCATATTAATCAGGGTCTAACTAGTGTAAAACCTCAAGTTTATGTATTTTGACACTTTCTTGATATGTTATACATCTAACATGGTCAGAAAGTCTCAAAATACATAAACTTGAGCTTTAGCTGGCTAAAGAGTCAAATGGTACATTTTATCTGATAACCTGCTTAAGTGTGACACCAAAGACATTAAGACCAATGAGAAACACAAATAAAGAGGCCTGAACAGGCTGTCATACCATGCCATATAGAAGATCCAGAGCCCTCAGTCGGATGGACTCGTCCTTGTCATCCAGACACTGCAGGATCAGGTCCTTGTGTGACTGCACGGACTTCGGGTGTGTCTTAAGGATCTTGGACATAGCCAGCAGACCCAAGTACTTCACTGCAACCGAAAGTACACTCAGCAAGCAATAAGAGAGTTCTTGCAAGAGACCAGCTTTACACTTATCCACCTAGGACCTGCTATCCTACATGTCTATCTCTGTATTAAATTAGTCACTGTCTTTCTGCAGTAAAAAGATGCAAATATTTCAATAATACAGTCAAATTTGTACACACTATAGTTTACAACTAGAAGTTTTCAAATTTGGCAAAAAAAATGTACTGAAGCTATAAAAAAGTCTACATTACTAGGTCTACACCACATTTAAACCCAAATAAAGACACACAAACACATAAGAAGATGAAAAGACACACAGGACAACATATACACACACACAACACAGACATACGAGGACTTGAGGTTTTGTATGATTTTGTGAGCACAGTGGAGTTATAAATGTTTAACCACTGGCTAATGCTGAGTCATCACGCTGGTCAAGGCTTCATGCAGCTGGATTCCTTAATCGACTGAACGTCAGTGAGTAGTCTCGGCAATGTGTACACGATGTGAGCCTGGAATATGGTTTAAAATGGTCACATAGAGAAAATGCATGCAAAAATTACTTTCGTCAGCACACTTGCATGTTACACACTTTACTGATGCACTAGAGAGGCAGAACCCTGTACTTTACTAAACAGCCTATACGCAAGATCACATCTGCATTATTCTTAACAATCTAGACTTGTTTTGGCAAGCATGCCAAACCCTACATTCTCACAAGACTACAAAGTGCACAGCAACAACTCAACACTTCACCCTCAATTTGGTCAGTTATGCTGGGAAATGAAGCAGTTTATATAGCAAGACTTTTAGCCTAATTACTAGCCTTCTATAACCAGCTTCCACATATCCAACAAGAACACCAAAACATCTGACCCATTCTCTCGTTAGGTTATGCTCAATTAGCTAAATAGTTAAGTGAAATGATTAGAGCCTCTGAGTGGGACAGAAAGAGAGTTGCACAAAAAGCACATAAAAGTACATTTAGCTACAAAACACAAAGGTCCTAATTCACATGATAGACAACGAACAATTAATCTGTAGTCTAGGAGGCATATCTAAACTACCACCCCCACTACAATGGTTATATTCAAATGCTAAAAAGAGAGAGCTTTTTTTCTTACTTTCGTGCAAATAGAATCCTTATTGACTCTTGTGAGAGACTGCTGATAAACAAAACTTCTCAGTCCAGGTATTGCATAGCTACTCTACTCACTGCACTCAGTGGGAGCCTGATAACTCGAACCCTTCTGAGGTGCTATTCCAGGGCTAAGCTCTGAACTGGGAGATGCTGGTTTGTAAGAGATGCTGTACACACCATCGATTAACCTAAATCATCCAAACTAGAGAATGTGAAGTGTTCATTTTTCACCACAGGCCATATATAAATTTTGGAACTAAAGCACAAAGACAGCTTCGAGTTATCCAGGATGGAGGTCTCCAGGTCCTCCATGTGTAGGGGCTTGAGGGGCTAACACACAAACACGCAGACAATGAGAAAATGACACACTGCAGGCATTGACAGAAGGCTCACAGTTCTGGTCCGAGTCTTCGATCAGGATTCGCAGTTTCTGCACACAGAGCTGTGGATGCAATGGACAAATAAGAGATAAGATCAGAAAGTGAAAGATATTACTATCATATTAAAGTCATTTCCACAGTAGATTCCTTACTCTCACTTACTCTCTTTAATTTGAATTCTTTAATACTCGTGACCTATCTACTGAAATCGTGCCACGGTTATAAACCTTCTCGGGATATTGGTCTAGAATTAATTTCCTTTTCATCATTTCCTAATGAATACAACTGTGCAAATAGCCAATCTGAGGTAGCAGATATGCTCAAATTCACTCAATAAATTCAGCTGATTGAGAACAATTATATTTACAATACTTATGGTATCTTATCTGACAAGACTGAAAAAGGATTAACTTCATCAAAATAGCACAACATTCCAGCCAAGACACCCTTTAAGAACTGAGACCCACCTGAATGCTAGCACTGTGGTTGGGCATCCCAGAGGACAGAGAAATCAACACTGCATAGGAGAAACGGAGCATTAACACTGGAAATAAACTGATATTAGATGTTCATTACACTTCAATTAATTCCACAGTGTGGAGCAAGTACCAACCTGCTATCACTGTGTTTACACACTCATACAGCAGTGACATGGCCGAGGTACTGAAAGAGAAGTGAAGAAAGACAAAGAAAATCAGTGACATTTTGTCTAACTATAAACAGGGTATTTACAGTCAGTGATGAGTGGTGTACCAGGGTAAAAGTTTAAAGAGGTTTTTGAATAGTGTTTTTACTTGGTTCAGGAAAACCACAAAAATAACTGCCATTCTGCCTTAAAAATGGCTGATGGTTCGCTAACAGCTTTTGGTAAATATGGAAAAAAAAATCTGTTCTTTTTTTCCCCCAAAAAATAAAACTCTGTTATTTAAGAAACCCACAATTCTTCATGTTTAGGACCTTAAATCGAACGATTTGTCATTTCAGTCAAAAATATTTGAACACCCTGTAGCAGCATTTTTGGCTAAACTTCAAGAAATGAGTTCGAGTGGAAAAATGAACGAAAGAAAAAGGTACAAGTGAACTGAGAAATGTTTGATGCTTTCCAGTCACAATCAGGATCACTCTATTCTGGCACTTAACATATATTTGTCTTACTGTTGATACAAACACTGTCTAATGTACAAGATAAATCTAGGTCCACAATAACTGGTTCACCAAACAACTACATTTGCCTTTAATAAAGCACTGTCTTAGAGTCCCATTAGAATCTGAGATTTGACAATTATTAAGTCTTTCATATATATATATATATATATATATAAAAAAAATCTGGATTCCTTTAAATGAAAAATCCCTTGTTTAATTGTCAACAGTGGGTAAACAGTAATAAAACATGAAACTTCATGCAACTCGAAACCTTTGACTAGCAGTGTACATACTGAAATGTGTTCACTGTGATGTGCATCATTCACCTGTAGTTATCGTCTTATATGCAGCACTACTAATCTTACCTGTGGATGAGGTTAGTTAAGGGCTCAATCAGCTTCTTCCCTAGACGAGGCTCCAGAGGGGTGAGGGCACCAAACTTGGGAGGGGGAAAGAAAGAAAAGAAAAAGGGGGAAAAATTAAAAAAAAAAAAAATCACATATGCATAGACATGTCCTGTATCTTTAGGCAGACAGACACGCGCGCGCACAGACACACACACAAACATAAAAATGCATATATATAAACAGCAGGTGTCCTCCACATACCAGTTTGATGATCTTGATGAGGACCCAGTTGTTGGTGGAGGAGGTCATTAGCTTAAAGAAAAGGGGGGCCAAGGACAAGTAGTTCTTGGGGTTTCTTCTGGCCAACTCACAGATGACATTAACTGCTGCTGACTGCACACCTGGTACAAGGAGAAGCACAATTTAAATTTAAGCAACCTGAATTATTTTACTGCATTAAAGTGTTGGAAGGATGTATAAAAGTTGGTGTGTAAAAAGTTTTAAATTAGCCTTATATAGTCATTTGTTCATATGACATTTATTGTTTGAGTTAACTACTGTTAACTATCTTATCTATCATTACAGAAAAAATAAAATGAAATGAAAAATAAAATGAAATGAAATTTGACTGAAATAAAAACCTCCTTTTTTTTTTTTTTTGCATTGTACACTGCACGGCAAAAAAAAAAGAAAAAAAAAAGTCGCAGTACAAGATCTTGACCAAAAACTGATGCACCGCTTGATGGAAATAAATGTTGTGATGTTATTTCCATCAAGACGTGCATAAATTTTTGGGCAAGATCCAGCACATCCCAAAGACTTTCACTGAGGTTAAGGTCAGGACTCAGAGGTGCCAATTCACGTGTGAAAATGATTCTTTATTGAATTCTTGATTCTTTCTCTGAACCATTCTTTCACAATTTTAACCCTGATGAATCTCAGCAGTGACATCCTGGAATATGGCCAAGATACGTCTTTCTACATGGTTATTAAAGAACTAAAAAGCTACACACTTCATCTTTTAAGATTAAAAGAACTGTTGCCAAACATATAACATGCTAGAAGCATTATAATCACTCTAATAATGATCCATTCATAGACTCTTATGTATTTGCCTATTAAAATCTAAACAGCCATGTTTTTTTTTTGGCCAGGCAGTGTATATTTGTGTTGCGCAAGCATGCACCCGTAAACTTCCTCATGCTTTAAAACAAAGGTGTGGTAGTTTTTTAGTAGTGATTGCATGAATAAGGCAACAACAGAAACTGTACCTGGGTCAGGGTCCTCCAGTTTCTCTTTGAGACGGGGGAAGGCAGGGCGCAGGGACTCGGGGTACTTCAGGAACACTTTATACATTATAAGCACAGCCTTCTTCCTAATGTATGGCTTAGTGTGGGACATCTGAAATGGAGAGAGAGAGAGAGAGACAGACAGAGAGAGAGAGAATTAAGAAGGGGTCAGAGGAAATGTGCAAAACCCGAATTTCCTATGAAATCACCATGAATGCGTAAAAAGTAGAGCAGTGTATTCAAAATTTCTCTCTTACATTTCATAGTGATGAACAGTATTTTTTAATGCTACTTTGGTACATAAATATTCGTACAATATTTATAATATACACGAAAAGCCGCACCAAAGTCATAATGTCATTGGCCAGGTCACGGGCCAGGTCAGGGGTCACGAAGCAGGAGAGGCCAGTCAGAGCCACGCCAGTGTCATACTGATTTGGACTGCTGAGATCCTGGAGCGAGGAAAGGAAAAAAAAAAAACACAGTCACGCACAAGTGTAAAGTTAGAGCATAACTCCTTGCCAAGACAGGATTCCCAATTAACCCTTTTCCAAGGTCTTGCTGTTGGTCCCAGATCTGTTCCATACTTCTCCACAGCAAAAGATACCGCTCTTGACTAAGAATCTTGATGTCAGCTTGCGGATGCCATCATTTCATTGTCATGACAACTACACCAGCCATTCTCGTTTTTGTTTGTTTATTTGTGTTTTTTTTAAACTAGCATTAACACAATAGTGCAGGTGCGGTGAAGATTATGTTTAAAAAAAAATGTAAAATAAAATGTTGTGAGCCTGAATCAGAAACTTTGAGAATAAACAGCTAAAAGCAATCATCTCTGTTGTCTTGCTCATTACAGTTGTCTGAAAACAAAGCATTCGACTGGGCAGTACAGTAAAAACTTGTAGAATCTTCCATAGTTGTTATATTTACACTATAATGTAAATAATAATTTCTTACAGCTGATTATATAATAGTTTATCTCATTTGTACACTCTTGTACACACTTGTGCATTAATAATTCCTCACATATGACTACATAATGGCTCAGCTTTCAAACTACTAGAATTACGAGCTGGTTCTTAAAATGGTTCACAAGCTCCCTGAACGAGCACCAGCACCTCGTCAGCAAAAAAGTGTTAAGTGCTTCCTATTATCACATGAGTGACATATGCAGCATCATTAAGAATGCTTGTCAGCATGCTTGGAGCAGCCAAGTGGCTGCTTATGTGAGCTTGAAGGTGCTAGTACATTACTTAGCTCAAAAGAGGAATCCTGCTGCTTCCCAGATAATAAGACCACAAGCTGATTGTCCTTCACCATGAGAGCACATCGCTGAGATTCAGTAGACCTCAACTGTGCAGCGTACAGGCATGAGAAAAAAAAAAAAAAAAAAGGGTGAAAAGACTGTACAGCTTACCTTGCGAATCTGATTGGTTGTCAGCATGATGACATCAGTGCCTTCATGAAAGCACTGTGAGGCAGCCAGGTAACCAATTCGCTGACAATGAGAGAAGACAGCAATTAAATAAAAAAAGACACAAAAGGACAAATGTAAAAAAGAAACATATCAGCAAGCCCACTAGGCAAGTAAAAACCCCAGCGTGCAAAGTAGTAGCTAACAATAACAAGCTAGTTTGCTAGTTAAATGTATTAATACAGACAAAAGAAACAAATTAGTATATATTCATTATCCTCGTCTAACAAAGTCTCTAAAGTAGTGTTTGTGCCCGCAATAAAAAAAGTCAACAAGTCATTGGGCAACTTTTCGGCTATGAGATGTGGTGCCCTGTCCTACGTTATTATTACTGTAACATGGCAAAGCAATTTCCCCCTGGGATTAATAAAGTTCTTTGAATCTTGAATTACACGCAGAAGATATCCGAGTCTGACTAGCGGCTTCGTTTTCTGTGACTGCGTGTTGTGCCGGACTTCATTTTGCTCGGTTTCATTAGTGCATTCACATAGCTGTGTGTTCCTGATTCTGAAGAGATCATCGGTCATCCATATGCACGAATTAATCCACCTGGTAAAATCATTCTACCACGAGCCAGACCGAGCCTCGGCTAATGTGTGTAGTGCAGCATTCAGATACAGAGCATTTTGCTCTACAGTACAGCACTGAGGTGCGTCACATCGCCATGAAGAGCATCAGGTTTAAACATAGATATGTACCAAATGAAAACATTTGTTTTGCAAAAGTCAATAAGAGTAGGGTTTTCTTTCTGGTTTGTCTGTCCCTATAATCATAAGAACGTTCCAAGACTGTGAAGAAGGACACATTTTTTCTTTCTTCTTACCTTGTAGGTGAATTTGGAAGAGCTCATCACCTCAACAATGTTGAATGCAGCCCAGCTGACATCATATCCAAGCATCTGCAACTGTAAACACACACAACAGAAGACGTGGTGAAGCAAACTGCCTACTCACAAAGATTCACAAAAGCGTTATTCAGAAACACAAAACCTGCACATAAGCTGATGTCATCACCTCTGTACAACAGAAGAGTAGCAGGCATGTAAAGGACAGACTGGTGGACTTACGTAGGTGAGCTTGCACACTGCATTGGCTTTGACGGCAATGTTGTCCTGTTTGAGCTCCTGCTTGATCTCATCGATGCATGTGGAGATGTATTTGGCCTGTGGAGAGACAGTGTTAACATTTTTATTTGTTAAAATAATAAATAAACAAAAATTAGTTATTTTTGTAGACGTTAAATAAAGAATCATCAAACTGTTTTTATGCAGCACTACTGGTCTGGTGGATATTTGTTAGCACACGGATCGTGATGCATATCGCGCATCGCAGAAATGTCTTTGAAAATTATTATAGGTAACTTATAGAGTAACTTAGATCAGATTCATGGTATGAGTACTAGATAGATATTGGCCCGAAATGCTGGATTAATATTAGATCAGACACCGATCTTGCATGTGAACACAGGACACAAACTGTGTGAAAGCATGCTGCTATCAACTGTGTGATGGTTCCCATAACAGTCGGTTTGCTTAATAAGAGGATATCAGTATTGGATCAGTATTTGCATATTGCTACAAGATGATGAGTCCAAATTAGCCTATAACCCATATGTTAAGTTGAGGTTGTACTTCTGTGGTAGATTTTAAGAAATATTTCACTTTGCTTTAAAGGCAGTTCTCATAAATATACACTGCATAGCCAAAAGTTTGTGGACACCTAACCATCACACCTATATTTGGGTTTTCCCAAAACCGTTGCCACAAACTTGGAAACACACAGCTGTATAGCTTTGTATGCTGTAGCTTTATAATTTCTCTTCACTGGAATTAAGAGGCCCAAACCTGTTCCAGCATGGCAACTGAACACCACTGGGATGAACTGTAATGCCGACTGTGCACCAGGCCTCCTCGTCCACATCGCTAATGCTCTTACGGCTGAAGGGGCAAATCCCCACAGCCACGCTCCAAACTCTAGTGGAAAGCCTTCCCAGAAGAGTGGACGTTATTATAATAGCAGAAGGGGACTAAATCTGGAATGGGATATTCAAAAAGTGCATACAGTGTGATGATCAGGTGTCCACAAACTTTTGGCCATATAGTGTACATTTGAGTGAAAAAAAAATGCTTTTCGTATTTTCTGTGTGACAGGCCTTACATGCTGCCTTGTGTTTGTCAATGATTAATCAACAGCCATTCGTTTTTGCAGATTTTGCAAACCTAGTTCAAACTTTTACTCATTATACTTATTTCGTCATACATTTAAAATAACAAATTGTACATTGTATGAGTGCTAATAATAATATTCATGTCAGTGATGCATTTTTTTTAGTTGTGCTACTTGCTCCAAAGTTAAGGTTTAGCCGTAAACGTGATTAACTGGACCAACAGTTTTCAACCAATCACTAGCCATTTTGCTCAGCTAAGCAAGTCTTCAGCAGAAATGTAGGATCGGGCTAACAGAGAGGAGCTGTTATGTGAAGTGTGCATTTAAGCCATTTGGCCAATACACAGTGTGATCTTGTGATACGTCAAGGACAAGATTTTAAACCAGCAGCAGTAACAAGCAAACTGAAAAAACCTTGGGTCAGCACTTAGATGAAGACCTGGAACAAAACCCTCTCTCTCTTGGTCATTCTCTTTTTGCCTGTCTCTCTCTGTCTGTGCATGTGTGTGTGTGTGTGTGTGTGTCTCTCTCTCTCTTCCTCTACCCATCTTTCTCCACCTCTCCCTCTGTTTATGTCATCTGTCTCCCCCCCCCCACCCACCCACCCACACACACCCACACACCCACCCACACACACCCACACACACCCACACACACACACACACCCACACACACACACCCACACACACACACCCACACACACACACACACACTCTGTATTAAGTGAGGGTCATGTGTCTTAAGTCATAAGACAGCATACAGACAGAATGGGGGAATGGAATGAGGCATTATGAGAGAAACTGCAGTGGTGCTTGTGTTCCCAGCTGCACAGGAATGAGAAGAAAGGCCAAGGGCCCACAGCTGCTTCTCTCCAGCGTCCCGGCTGCGTCCTTATTATAGTGTTATACAATAGGTGTGCTTTCTATGTGAATAGCTGCGCAGTCTTCAGTCTCCTAACTGTGGGGGGGAAAAAACCCTCAAATGCCTTTTCAGACATATAACCTGAGCACGGTAAGAGTCTCTCAAGTGAACGAGCTGAACCTCTCCTTCACTGACAGAGCAAACTGGTGAGATTTTCAGGACACATCACACACCTTGCATTCCACACCTAATGCAGGGTGAAAAAGTAACACGCTGGCTGGAAAAATCTGACTTCTCCTATGCACAGACAGTACTATTGGGAAAACAAACAGAAAGAGCTTGGCCAGGCAAAAGCTGAACAAACAGACACACAAACCACACACAAGCATAATTCAGGAGGGGATGAATATTTCAGAGTTCTGTCCACGGTTGGCCGGGTAACAGACACTGTATCTAGGTGAGCGGGTACAGGTTACACAGGTGGAGCCTTTCATGACATCTGACTCCAAATGTCTCCGGATGAAACAGAGCGAAAAGAGACACTACACTCAAAGGCCTTGACATGTAAAACAGACTACATTTAAATAGTGCTGGATGATTTTCACAATTAATTCGGTTCATTCGAATTAATGTTTTATCACGATTTTCAAAATGTTCTAATCAAGACTGTACATGTTTTTATATATATATATATAAATTTTTAATTAAAAACATCCATGAATGCTATTTAAAAGTTTAAACCAATATGAAAGGAAAAACACAGCCTTCTTAACCTGATAAACGCCTCCTACAGCCTGTGCTACCCCCAAACACTGCACACTTTCGCACCGCTTTAGTTCCAGAACTAAATTTACAGTACTAAAGTACCAGGCGATTTTGCACGAACTATTTCCCAGTACCATTTAAAGGGTTGCACTCGCACCGACAGTGGGCACTAGGAAGTGACGTAAGCCGGTCG
>CM075013.1:16405877-16423868 GCA_037576675.1 Pangasius sanitwongsei | reverse complement strand
TTCTCGAAAAAGGCAGTCCGGTACTAAAATCACACCCAGTTCCGGAGGTGCGAAAAACGCCAAAAAGTGGGTAGTTCCACATTTAGTTCAGGTACTATGAAAAGGTTCCCGCGGTGCGAAAGGCCCTTTAGATTTAAAAAAGAAAAAAAGCCAAGATATGATGAATGATGTATATTTTCTTTCTCAAACAGCAAACTGTATAGTCAGTGTTATAGATTGAAGAAGTTTGACTTTGTTTATTTCTGGTGCTGTGTGCAGCCATGTTGACTTGACGTCACTCTGTAAAGAAGAAACTCGGAGTGGAGAGGATTACCCATGTACCCAAAGTGACTTCTCAGTTGCAGTGGCATTTCCATGTTATGAAACATGTCACGTTTACTCTGTCGAGAAAGAAGGGCTCACTAACCATTCTATAGCAAATAAATTTTTTTTTTTTTTAAATATCCTTCCTTTAAATATTCTTTATTTAAAAAGAACCATTGATTGCACTATTTGCTATAGATGGTGCGGTTACTAGTACTAGATACTAATCTATTGTAATAAATAAAAAAAAAAGTTCATAAATAAATTGCGTAATGTTTCAATTGCATTATGTAAGAACAAAAAAAAAAAAAAGTCAAAATCTTAATCATTCATAGATGCAATATCTCCCAGCCCTACATTATTTAAAAAAAAAAAAAAGATTCCTTAATAGAAAAAAAGGTTTAACAGTCCACAATGGATGTCTGAACTTGGAAATGAACTTGGAAATGAACACATACACTATATGGCCAAAAGATTGTGGATACCTGATCATCACATCTATATGTGGTTCTTCACCAAACTTGGAAGCACACAACTGGTATGCTGTAGCATTACAGCTTCCCTTCACTGGATCCACTAAGGGGCCCAAACCTGTTCCAGGGAGACAATGTCCCTGTGCACAAAGCGAGGTCCATGGGGACATGCTTTGCCAAGGTTGGAGTGGAAGAACTTGAGTGTCCTGCACAGAGCCCTGACCTGAACCCCACTGAACCCCACTGAACGTCCACATCGCTAATGCTCTTACAGCTGAAGGGGCAAATCCCCACAGCCACACTCCAAACTCTAGTGGAAAGCCTTCCCAGAAGAGTGGACGTTATTATAACAGTAAAAGGGGACTACATCTTGAATGGGATGTTTAAAAAGTGCAAACATTGTGATGATCAGGTGTCCACAAACTTTTGACCATATAGTGTATGTACAGTTCCTCACTCATAGAACCCACAGTGCTGCTTCACACACAGAGCCACACTAAACGTCTCATTCTTCTGGCTGAAGCTGTTTCATGTTATTTACAGAACACTAAATCAACATTACATCATCTATTCAGGTTGGGCTTACATGATCACCAAACACTGCAAATCAGGGTTACCTGTGCTTGCCCTTATGAATCGGTTATATTTATGAATAGAGCTAACGCAGGCATGAGTAAGAGTGTCCGTGCTTCCTTATGCTTCATAATCAGACTAAATGAATGAGGATTAAATGAGCTGCTGATGTTGCAGCCTGAAGGCAGAATAATGACTCACTTTACTTGATGCTGCTGAACGTTTTAACAAACTGCTGTTTAAAGTGGGATTGTGCTGTGTGCACAAGAGCTCAGGACTCCACACTGAAACTGAGCTGAATTAAATCCGTGTAACATGTATGGAAAAAATACTTGCGACATGCCGTTAGTGGAAGATAATCAACGGCGGGGTTAATTAGTGGAATTACTGTTAACACCTTTTTTTTTTTTTTTAAATTTTCCAATAACCTCATGTGTATACAAAATGTTTTATTCTTCTTATACCACAGCAATAACTCAATTACTGCAATATTTATTCTTTATAAGAAGGGCATATTATTTTTATCTGTTTATAGTTACATTTAATGTTGTAGAACGTTCGTGAAACGAGTTTGTAGTTTATAGCGTCTTAATAAAATACCATTTATAGATATAGACAGTCTTTCTCTTTACAGAACATTTCACCATTGCAAAGATGATACGGTCTCTTTTTAGACTAGGGTTTTATGGCCGCCCACCATACAAGACCTTCGCATTGCTATAAAAACAATAATCTATTTGAACAAGCCCGATGATATAAACCTGCGATGTGCCTTGCAGCCGGCACTACTGTCAGAGCCTTGTTTAAAAAAAAAAAAATTAACTGAACACCTTCTGACCAATCGGAATTGAGAATTCAACAGCGCTGTGGTGTAAATACTTTTAACTACCCATATGTCTATGCAAGATTCAACGCGGTGGATGGGCAAATCCTCAGAAGTTAATGCAACTGTCTGCAACACCAGAGTGATCAGCAGAGAGAATGAGTGAGATCGACATGGATATGGGTCTGCCAGGCAGCACTAACTGGCCTGTAATGGATATTGGTTTATTGGATATAGGCACATAGATGAGTAAATAAACAATGCTGTGGGCGTAACGGAATTGGCTAAATTAGCCTATGGCAGATTCTGATATAAATCTAATGTATTCAAACGGGTAAATGCATAATGATCTGCACTCATCTCAGTAGCTGCAAAACGATACACACCTAGCTAGAGCCAGACAAAACACAGCGATTTGATATAGTTATAGTTTCAGAGGCTTTTCATGGACATCCACAGCGCTTCCATAACCAGCTCTGGTGCTACTGTAACAACTAGCTTGTTTGGTTGGCAATATCTATTATTATACTGTTTCCTTTTCCTCCTTTTTATTGTTTTTTCACATATATTCACATATGTTATATATATATATTTTTTTAATGTACTGTTTTTGCTGCCACTTTGTGAGCCATCCTAAATATCATGTTAAATATTGTGTATTGGGATTGAGACTTTTTGCCAAATCACGCAGCACAAGGCCTAGACATACATCAATACTAATAAACGAGAAACCAGATTATTATTTAGCCTTCTGTCATGGATGGAGGCACTGAGCGATGATCATAATAAGCAATGCTTAGCATGACTGTCACTGAACAATGAGCAGGAGCTCAGGAGTAAACACTGACAGCACTGCTCGGCTGCTGGAATAAAAAGATTTAGTGCTTTATTGCATTAATATTGCTATATTATGCAAATGAAGATGGATAGTAAACCACCTAAATGAGGTTTTTCGGTGACTGCCTGCAGCGCTAAAGAATGAGAGTTTCACGATCACGTCATGTCCTGTGAGTCCGCCTCAGGCATTCAGCACTGGTAATGAGACTATAGTTGAACATGCACTGGGGACAAATGGGGCAGAGCTGATACACATGCAGCTGAGCAGGCTGATAAAATTACAGGACAACCTGGCCTACATTACACACCGAACACCCAAAGCCAGATGCACTGCTGTTACACAAACATGGAAGATGTCTCAGGACTGCATCACTGTCAACAAGGCACTACTGAGCTGTCAAGTAATAAATAGATAAAAATCGTATTGTATCACTGAGTTTGTACCTGTAACGAAATTTTGAAATGTTCTGATATCGTGTTAAGCTGCATTTGAATACAGTCACTTGCAGGGAATATACTTACGCAAAATTAGCAAGACCTAGCAATGCATCAGTTACGCCTGATTGTGAACAAAACTCACAACACTGCCGAATGTTTCAGTGACGTATTTGTCCTGAAACTTCACAGCAAATAATAAGGCGGGGGATTTAAACTTATCTCAGTTAAACAAGTAAGCAATTAGGAATTGGATGGATTTTGTTTGTAGTAATAAGGATGCTTCAGTCCACCTGTATTGTAAATTACGAATACAGACATCATTTTTACAGTTTTTCTTGCCATGTATGAAGTGCCGGACCTGACGGTCATTGCAACAGACTGAAAGCGTGAGAGGGGCAGCATTACCGGGGCTCACGTTTGTTGTCTCTTCCTATACTAATAAACAGAGACACAGCCTACAACCGCATTAACAGATGTGTGTGTATATTGCTATATTTAAAAAGAAACAAGTGAAAATATGAAATATTGCCTTGTATTTACTGATGAAAATGGTGTGACAAGTCATTGGGTCATGTGAACATCATGATTCATCATTCTTCCATACAATTCTTTTCTGGTGTCCTTTGTGGTAAGCATTTACTGTCTTGTCAATTTATCGTATATTTTGCACTCGTCTCAGGACGTCACGTATCTGCGCTTTATGTAAGCAAGTTATTCCTCCCATAACATGTCCTTTGTGTCTATTTCCTGACTGCAGACTACCACTGCTTTCTGTGCCTGTAAATACATCAACAGTTTGGGGTGCCGTGACTAAAGATGACTTCTTTCTGTAAGAAATAAGACTCTGCTTTACCCCATTCGGTGTTTTCGAATATTTTCCTCCCTCCTATAGCTCGTTTTGATATGCAAATGATCGTGACGATTCGACGAATATGCAAATTGGTCATGGCGTCATCTGGTGGTTTTTTTTTTGCGACTTTTTTTGAACTTACATTTATTACTACTTTCCCCTGAAATGAACGGCAACACTACTGGCCTCAACTGCATGTCATACTGCAACCTTTTGCAGGATCAGTATTAAAAATGTTTAATACGGTATTTATACCAGACTCAGCTGAACTTCTCAGTAAAATAAAAAGGTGAAGTTCACGCGTGAATAATTAAAAGCGTCTAACCGAGCAGCTCTAACTCTCTGTCCAGGCTGCTTTTCATTTTAAAATCATCTCCGAGGCCCTTTACACGATCCTTTATATTGACAACTAATGTAATGTAGGGCGATTTTGAATTTTAAACCTGAGTTTACATACATAGATACATAAACTGATCTACAGACAGACAGACGTGTCACTGGGTAACATTTCCGGATGATAATAATAATAATAATAATAATAATAATAACGGATTGATGTAAATGAGAAGAACAGCTGTCAGGAGCTCGCGAGTCAGCTGTGCTCAGCTTGCCTTAGCCCGATTAGCCCACAGGCTAGCAGGCTAGATCACCTGCAGCTAGCTGGTACAGAGAGCTAGCTCTGTCGGACAGTGAAGAGCTGATTCAGCCGCTCAGTTAGCTGGCTCTGTCGGACAGTGAAGAGCTGATTCAGCCGCTCAGTTAGCTGGCTCTGGAGGACAGTCAGTTTCCGTGTTCATTCAGAAGGAGAGTGGACGGTTAGCTAATTCATTCCAGCTACATGTTAGCGACGTGCTCATTTCATTCCCCCTGACTGAAAGCTCAGAGGCTAACTCAAATGTGGACGTCTTAGGCTCTAATTCATGTGTGCAGCATTTCCAAAAATTGTCCTCACGTTAGCATGTAGAGGTACCAGTTTGTTTAAAAGGTTTTCTCCGCACTAGCACCCGGAGAAACGGAGGCATTTGAGTACACAGAGGAAGTTAGCAAGCTAGTGCAGGTAGCCGTCGCTAATAGGAACCGTTACGTTTAGCTGAATAGCTTTCAGCAAATGACACGTCCTCACACCTAACTCACTACGACAACGGTAATTTATTTATTATCAATAATATCCAATATCTTACCTCATCTTCTTTGTGGTTCCTAATGCCACGTACTAAGTCCTGAAGGTTTTTATCGAACATCCGATCGATGCTCCCTTTAACGATCTTCAAAGCCATGGCTGCTGCTGCTGCAAAGCCAAGCCTTCAGTCGCTCCTGGAGACCAAGCGGGGTTTTCCGAGCTGACAGGCCCGTTAGACAGACTTTCATCCACCTGAGCACCGTCCTCACAGGAGAACACTATCGTCTGCTAATCCTAGCCCGGAGAAGGCGAGGCCAGCTGGGTCCGTCCTCCTCCTGTAACTGCAAACTCACCGACTGGCGGCGGACCCTTCGAGGAAATGGCTGACAAAATGGCGCCCGGATCAGCTGACCGAGTACACGGCTGAATCCCGAATGACCGCCTGCTCCCTACTCAAGCGCACTACATAGGTTATACAATAACAACTTACTCAGGCTTAATGGAGCACTATCTAGCCAATAAGAAGGCGATTTGCGATTCGGTCTATATTTTGACTCTTACAACAGATTCTCTGGTTGGTGTGTTTTTGTGGATAAACAATGTCTAAATTTGATTAGATGCCAAATTCACTTGACTCGCAAGTATCAGCGTTTGGCTTCATAAATCAGTAACATTTATTCTATTCATATTTTCTTAGTCAAGTCACAAACACAAAAATACTAGAACATATTTTAAAAAAATCAATTATTAGGGCCACCATGCTGAGGTTTATTTCAGTTTCCATCAGTGATAAAAATGATCTGACCAATTTACATTTGCACTAAAAACATCTATATACGCAAGACAAGCAAATGTTCAACTTCCTCCAAAAATGTGTTGAGGCGTCAGACATAGAATTAATAATGAAAAGACTGGACAGCAGGACTGCTCTACAGAGTTTAGCATTAAGCCCCTTATCACTATAACTGCAAATCATACTTCATGTTGGTTAAAATTCAGGTGCACTACTGTATGAAAATAGTTCATTAACTCCTGTTGTATAGCTCAATTTACATAGGGTTTTGGTTAATGGAGAAAAAAAAAGTCTTTTCTATGTTTTCTTTTTTATATACAAAAAGAAAAAGAAATGGAGTCTGGTTAACAAAAGGTGGCCTACTAAGTACCAAACACACGGTTTTCACACATATCAGGGCCTGGGCATTTCTTTTAAATATCAGTGTTCTTAAATAACGTTGACTCCCTCGCTACAACCAAACATCATTTAGCGCAGGATCACTGCCACACTGAACAGAAACAAAGCTCTTGCTGACCTTGTTCGTATTGGGAATAACCTTTGTATACTTTTATATACAACATCAGAACGGGTGTTTATAAATGGTGGACAAAACCGACACAAATGTAAGGAAAGAGTCAGACTGTGTACACGTGTAAAACAGCAATGTGGCCTTGAGCAAGGGTAACGTCTTCACAGAGTACACAAATCAATGACAAAAGTTCTCAGTTCAGTTAAGAAAAGAGCAGTTCAGGTCTTCAGCTTTGTAGTGGAGGCTCTGTGTCTGCTGTTGAAGTGCGATCTGTTTCCTCAGCCGTCTGTGATTGCTGCTCAACTGGGCTGTCTGCTCCAGGCCTGAAATAAGGCACAGCCAGTTTCATTCAGTGATAATAAGGGCACTAACTAATAAATAGTGCCCTAATAAGGGCACTATTTTCATGCAATCACATGAAAACCCCAGACGTTAACTGCCACTATACCACAGCATTGTTATATATAACTGCTTGATTCTGATTGGTCAGATTTTTTTTGCTTAATTTTCTATAACAGCAGCTCTGATAATAGTGTTAGCCATAATACAAATCACAGGTCTATATTAATGCACATATTCTACTACATTATCATTTCTATAACCGCTAATTCACATAAATTGAGGAAAAACATTATTTAACAATTTATTTATATATATGTGTGTGTCTTCTTATGGATATTATGAAGCTGTAAGGAGAAACTGACATAACATTTATAGAAGGATTCTTCAGTGGCCACACTTCGTAATGATCAGTAAGTTTTCCACCATGGGAGACAGAGGACTTGTCAGTAGAGCTTGTCTTGTTACAGAGAAACCAGAAAGAGCCACGTCCTCTGTCTCCAGTGTCAATGCACTGTAACGATCCGTCCATTTTCTGCCATGGGAAGCAGAGGACTTTGCGTTTTTTTTGTTCTATTAACTTGAAAAGAGAGCAGAAGCTAGCAAGGAAATGACTTGCCTTGCAGACGGTCCACATTAAAACTATATGTAAAACTACAACTACATATGATTAACACTATACTGTATTACTATAGACGATTGAAAGGCATGATGTGTCATTCATTAAGGAATTAAAAATCATAATCATTGGTAAATCTCTATGGTATAAGAGGAATAAAAAAAAAACGCATCACACAACCGTGAATTATTTTTCTATAACAGCAACGTCCCAGGCATGTTTTATTCCTTATGTAATCGATGTTTTCCCTTCTGTTGACAAAGAGTATTTAAATTCATCATTTTTTGTACTTTCATTCTTATGTCAAATTCACACTCAGCATGTCTCACGGCTGTGCCTCAGGAGCTACTACTACTACTAGCTACTGCTGTGTGTGCACTTGGATGGGTTAAATGCAGAGCACAAATTCCAAGTATGGGTCACCATACCTGGCCACATGTCACGTCACGTCACGTCACTTCACTTCACTTCACATGATCCACACGTACTATCAGAACTACAGTGCCCTTTATTTTTATTTTTTTTTAAAAACCCTGCTAAAAAGTACAACTGTACCAAACATAGGGACAGACAAAGTTGGGCCAGCTGTAATTACAACACAGTTCAATAACAATATGAGACAGTGGGGATTTTTTTTTTTCTGACCATCACTGCCAACTTTTTCTATGAATCTACGGGTTGCATATTCATGACATCTTTGCTGGTTATGATTTTAAATAACGTTCACAGACTACAGACCAGGGGTGTTGAACTAAAATCTGTCAAGGTCCATTAATTAACTATTAATGATTAGTTTACAGCTAATCATTAAGCATTAGTAGGGGCACTACATTACCACTATTGTCTAGTGCCACAGACTCTGAACAGATGAGAAAACAGTCTTATTTCTGACCGAATGTGTCTAACCCAGTAGCCAGTCTCTGGTATGATGAGCTGCCATCGTGTTAAATAATTTACATAAATGCATGTGATTGGTCGTAAGAGGATCTGCTACATACGCCAAGCTGATTTCAAGTTTAGAAAACTAGCGTCACTGAACTGCTGCCAGTTTTTTCATACATTTATCAGCTCTACTACATTATTTCTTATGTATTCAAGATCTCAGTTCAGACAGCCTCTAGTAAAGAAAGTGTAATTGTGTGATTTCAGGGTCTTTCTATGGATTTTAGGCTTCACATATGGCTGTGAGTGGGAAAGAAAATTGATGCATAAAAGAAGCACATCACACAAGCTTGTGGACTGGACTTCAGAATCAACATTGGCCTTAAATTCAAGTGTTCAGATTTCAAGACTAACGTTCATGAGATTTCCTTTGTGTGGACTGAGACCTTAGACTGTTCAAGCTAATTAAATTTGTTTCGGCAGCCAACAATAACAGATAATAAGCCATTGGATGCAAATGATGTTGCACTGTGGAGTGCAAGAGTGTATATAGCCTTAGTACAAAATGAAGAGGACAAATAACTAAAACAAGACACTGAGTGTTCATGACCATAAAAACAAAATACTCAAATAGTGTATGTTGATGTGTATTTAAACAAGTACACAAGATATTATTGTACTTCATTATGTTTAAATAAACAGGTAGTATAATGGTGCATTCCTGTGAGTTTACCTAGTAGGTTAGTCAGCATATATATATATATATATATATACATACAATAAATAAAACTTCATTATTTACCTCTCGTTGTTTTGTGATTTGTGGTCACTTTGCTCATCCTGCTCTGCAGACTTTGGATCCTTAGATTCACATTCAGAAACAACGTCCTTTTTCTCAGCTTCTGACTCTCCGTTCACTGGTTTGGAATCTTGTGGAAATGAGAGTGAAATACATCGGGTTAAATCCAAACAGAACCTGGTCAATAGGAAAGTTAAAAGCTAATAGTTTGCTTCCATGCAGGTTATGAATTGTCTTGAAAAATGAACTATTACTTTCTACTGACACTTTGACAGAATGTACTGTTTCATAATACAATAAAACAACAGAGGGCTTAATATCCTTTAACAGCAATGAAATTTTTAGCAAGCTGCAAAGCCACAGTGTAGATTTGAGGGACTAGCAACTTTAGGTGGTTGTATGAGACTATACAGAGAACTGGAAAAATGGAAAACTGGAATACAAAAAACAAGAAAATGTGTTCATAGTCAGTCACCATGAAAGATTACCTGTGCTCGGTGGCTCAGTTTTATTTTCCCCCTCGTCCTTCTCCTGTGGTTTAGGTTTATTTGTCTCCAACTTTCCAACAAACTGGAGTTTTAACTTGTTGTAGACCTCCGTAGCCTTTTCCATTACTGCACTGCTGGCCTTGTATCGTCGAATCTGTCGAACAGAGACTGAGATGAGTTTGCACTGGACATTTCAAACGTCGCAGCATACAACTTAGTCTACTTATGTTCCAGTTAAATGACGATTTGTACCACTAACACATTCTGGAAAATATACTATAATCATCAGTTAAAGTTCTTTCAATCATTAACTAAACTAAAGCTATTTTTTTTTTTTTTTGTTGCTTCATTTCAGGACAAGTAAAAGAAACAATAACTGTACGCTGGTTTTTTTTTTTTTTTTAGCACAGACTGTAAGCATTAGTTGGCTCATTTATTTACTGTATTATTTTAAATGAAATGTCTCGCAGAACTTCTGGCACAGTGTGTGCAGCTCTCTGCATCCACTATAGCCATGCAAAACTGAACCTGTGGCTGAAACTAAATTGTTATGATCCTAAACCACTCAGGAAAGCAGTCTGTCACGGTCTTAGAGCATCCATAATAATGTTAATGTGCAAAGGGTAGAGATTCAGAATGAATCCCCACTGGGTAGTAATAACAACCCGAAATCAAAATGATGTGGATTACAATGCGTAGTGTGCCACAGCTTTACTTTGTGAGCTGAACTGAGAAAATAATAAACGGATGTGTATATACAGGAGCACGGCATGAGCAACCCGCAAATAAATATACAAAATCCACATCAGAACCTGATCAACACAACTGTTACGAAGGTAATGATGTGGTATGGAGTGTTCAGGTTTTATATCCTTTCTGCTGATAAACATTTTAATATTTTTTGGCTGGTAATTTTTCCTCCCACCCTTCAAAAAAAAAAAAAAAAAAAAAAAAAAGAATAGAATAAGGTATTAACATTGTTTTGAATGCAGCAACATTGCTGTCATTTCAGACTACATTGCATTTATCATTTGATGTTTTCCACATGTTCCATGTACATCATTTTACTATTTATTATTATGTTATAACGCTCTACTCTAACCTGGTATAGGTACTAGAACACGACTTCAGCTTGCCACAGGTTCAATATGTGAATATGGAAGGCAGACCTTTTTCAGTGTGGTGATGACGTCAGAGTTCTTTTGTAGGATCTGACTGGTGACTGGTACAGCGCTCAGCTCCTCCAAGGCCTGTAAACATTTCTCAATGTCCTGAAGTAAAGAAAAAAATAGTTTAAAAACTAATTACTGATAGGTTAAAAAAAAAAAAAAAAAAAAAAAAAAAAACACCCCAGATCTCATTCCCAACTCTCAGGAGCATAACAGAAAATACAGGCCCATGGGTCATTCTGCATTATAGCACAGCACTGCTGAATTCTCGATTCTGGTTCATCAGAAGGTGTTGATTAAATTTCTATAACAGAAGCTCTGATAATAGTTCCGACTGCAAGGTTGTCACAAGTTTATATTAATGCAATCAATTAATTGTAATACGTTATCGTTTCTATAGTAACAACTTACACAGGGACTCCACATAAAAAGTTTTTTGTAAGGATATGTTTATTTAGCTTTTTTTTTTTTTTTTTTGGAAGGAGTCCCCAGTGTCGGTGCTTTGTAACAGACAGGTAAACCTAGTAAGTTACAACTTACAGCTGTAAATTAGTAAGTTTTCCTACACTAGCAAGTTCTCAGAAAAAAAAGAACTTAACATTTTGTGATTTCTCTGTAACCTGACAAGCTGCTTTTCTTTTTTTTTGCTTTATTTTTTCTTATTAACTTATTTTATGTTGCATGACATTAAAATGTAAACGTAAATGGATTATTTAATGAATTAAGAACAGTAAGTGGCTTAAAGCCAAGTGGAAGAATAGACAGAATGCAGAGTGCAAACATACAACACTGAAATACAACCAAACATTTTGCATTAGTTCTGCACTACAAGAGACTATACTGCTTAGTGAGGTGACATTAATTCACGGCTTCTATGTGAGAAAAAGTTTATACTTAAAAAAATTATAATTTTAATTTAAAAAGAGGGGGAAAAAAATAATAATAATAATAATGAATAATCAGTCACTCTTTTGTTAATGAGTACAAAATCAGAAATACACTCCAGACAGTCATTCAAACTCAAAATCAGTGGAAACTGTTACAGGTATTTAATAAGTAAGGAGGCATAAACTTACAGGGTTGTCCACTTTCAGTGCAAACTTAATGTCTGTGTGCAGCTTTTGGAGTTTCTCTTCTGGAGATGGCTCTGAAGAGATGCAAAACGTTCAAAGCGAAAGTATGAGAAAAGGGTTATACATAATACAAGTCCATTCACAGTTGATGAGCAGGTGGTGTGTAAATGTGCCATTCATACCTTTTTTCTTCTCTACTCTCTTCTCAGGTGGACGCTCAGATCGTCGTTTTGGCTTCTCAGGCTTTGACCTTATCAGGAAGAGCAGTTCCAATCAGAGAGAATCAACTCGACCAGTAAAATTCAGTTCAGTATGAAAATGAGACAAAAATGGCAGATAACTGCCACAGCCATGTATGGCCGGGAGCCAGGAAAGCAACGCTCTCAGGGTGGGAGTGATGGCATGCACTGGGGAGACAATGGGGGGAAAATCCCCCCCAAAAAAGCAAATGTCTATGTTTCTTACCTCGCTCTGTGTTTCTCCTCAGATCTCTGCACCTTCTTCTCCTTCCTTTCTCTTTTCTCTTTCTGCCCTTTCTCTTTCTTTTGTCTGCCTTTCTGGCTATCTTGACGTCTAGCTTGCTTTTTCACCTGAGACAGAAAACCAAGTAAGTGACATTTCTGTAACATCCCACAAGCTGAAAACAGAATGAGTCTTAAGTGTAATCTTGCCTCAGTGGGCGGTGGTGAATCAGAATCTGAAGGTGCAGGGATAGGAGGCGGCGGCGGTTTCTTGGACTTCTTGAGAGGATGGTCGTCTACGCCTTCATCCGAGCTGCTGCTGCTGCTGCTCTCGTCGTCTTTCCGTCCTTTGCTCTCTTTCTCCTTCTTCTTTTTCTCCTCCTCTTCCTTCTCTCTCTCTCTCAACCGGCGAAGCTCCTCCGCCTCCTCCTTCTTCCTGCGCTCCTCCAGCTCCCTCCGCCGCTGCTCGTCTCGCTTCTTCCAATCGCTGATTTGGTCTGACTCGCTGTCACTGCAAACACAAACAAAACGAAAAAACAATCATAACCAACCAGTCTCAGTTTTAGATGTGTTTTACCACACAACATAATCACAGCTTAAGTGTTTAAGCACCACTGGCATATTTTAGCCCAAATTGACATTCAATAACTAGATGTTTCGACATTTTAGACATCTGGTTACCTGGGTGTGTATAGAACAGAATTACTATACAAACTTTTCGTTGTGCTGTTATGCGCTACATAATCACTACAATGTTGTAGATTATAGATTATAAATATAGTTACCATTGTGCAGGCTATGAATGTGTGGTGGATAGAAACTTATAGAGTTTACACTCAACTCATACACACAAGTTTGTCTGTTCTGTGAGACAACAAAAACATTTTTAATAAACATCTTCTGTGTGAACAAGCCTTGCCCACCTGTCACTGTCTGAAGAAGAGGAAGGAGCTCTTTCTGGTGCTGGTTTAGGCTTCCTTGCACGTGGCTTCTGTGGTGGTTTCTCTGAAAACAGATACAGGCATATACTAGTTAATACGCTATTGTACGTCTTTTAATAAATGAGCTGCTGCCATCAAGAATGTCACTGAGGCACTAAACTAACTCTGCTAAATGGACCACTAACAGGTGCTGGTTTCACCTTTCTTGCGTGCCTGTGGAGCTTTCCTGGGTGGAGGATCCGATTCAGACTCCGATTTGGAGCCAGACTGAGATTCGGATCCAGAGACGGCTGGCCGTGGCTTCATATCCTCAGAATCACTCCTGTCCTGCTTATGGTCCGACCGAGATCCTGAGTCTGAATCAGAATCCGAGGACGCTTTCTAAAAAGACATAATAATATATGGTGAGAGTCGTATCAGTATCAATCTGAACATGTTGACTGGCTTTGAATGCGATGGTTGTTGTATTTCCCACCTTCCTCCTGCCTCTGCCTGCAGGCTTCCTGCCTCCCCGGCCACCTGACTCCTTCTGTGGAGTGAAGTCCTGAGGAGTAAACAGATAAAGTTATATAACAATCTTTGATGCTGAACGCTGATGTACAAAAAGTCACAGCTGTGAGAACAACAGTGAGGCAGATGGTAAAAATAAAAAAAATTAAAAAAGCAGGCAAAATGTATCTTGTTAGTCTGAAAATATTTCAGACTTGATGACACCAATTCTACGCTCAACTGCACAAGACTTCGCTGGGAAAGCACTGTCTTTTTTTTTTTTTTTTTTGATTTGTTTTAATGGACCATTAAACTTTGATATCACATAGCATGAAGCAGAGAGGCAGAGCAAATTCCATTGTGACTAGCGCTGTGTATTTTGAGAGCCGCAGGTTGCGTCACTATCCAATCCCACTCAGCTAAATTGTAGTCAGATCAGCAGTGTACGGCAGCTCAGAGAGGCCGATTTCGGCTCTGGTTTTAGAAAATTACTGAGGATGGAGTTAAGCATGGCTATGTATGGCTGTTAACTGAAGCATGGTTTGATACATTCTGTGCTGCCCAAGTAAAATAACCTAAAAACAGCGATGTCCTGAAACCGTTGTGGCTTTAATTATGAAAAAGACAACTAGTCGTCTACTTTTTGTAATTACTGGTTGACTAGTAAAAATGAATGCTCATGCAATCCCCAACTGAAAGTTAAAATTAAACTTTAAAATTTAAACTAATACTGAACTTTTACTCCACCAGAGCTATAACTGCTGAATTGATTTAAAACATGGTGATGGAAAGGTTGAGGGCTGACAAATGACACTAGCAAATGAATCAGTCTTTGTGTGCAGAACTAAAACAGTCTAACCCTGGCTCAGACAGAGAGGTACCTGGTCGCTGTTTTTGCCAGAGTCTGATTCAGAGCTGGGGGAAGGCTCTGGCTCCGATGGAGAGCCACTCTCCTCTTCTTCTCGCTCGCTGGATGATGCTCGCCCTCTCTTTGCCGGCGGCCTCTACAGAAGAAAAACCCTCACAACAATGTGCTTCACATGACACGTGCCAGAACTAGTAATGTAAATCGTTCTCAGACAGCGAGCCGCAATATTCAGAAGGTGTCCCATTATAAACACGAACACTTAACACTGTATCCCTACATTGTTCTCAGATAGGACTGAAGGAAATGTAAACATTCACAGCACTCAAGTGCAAAAAAGCTGTGATGCTGGAATATGTTAGAGTCACAGGTTAGAAAGAAAATGCATCTTCGTATCCACGATCAATAAAGAAATAAGATTTTTAGGAGAACTCCATGCACTGCAACAAACACAGAAGGTAGTGTGTGTTAGCATTCAGCTACCTTAGCTGCCGGAGCTTTCCGTTTCACTGCTCCTCTGCCTTGATCTTCACTTCCAGAGTCAGATTCCTCACTTCCTGATTCGGCTTTCCTCGGGGCCACCACCTCTTCATCATCTTGCGGATCACTTCCCGCTGCAGCTTCGTTGTCCTCACTCTCAGATGAGCTGGCAGGCTAAGCATCAGGCAGTTCAGTTCATTTTTAAGAAAGAAGCTTTGACATGCTGAATATTGTGCTCTGTGTGCCAGAACCTTTGAACAGTATGGAGTAATTATTTCTCAGGTTGCTATTTCATCACTTTTGGTAGACAAAATGTGACCTTTGAACTTGAGTACTCGTATCAAAACATTGCAGCCTGAGCATCATAGGCTTGTTCGAAAGTATTATTGAATTTGTTAAAATGACAAACATCCAAACACCTCATTTACACCTGGGCATTTCCTGCAATTTCCTGCAATATTAGATTAGATTAGATCCAGAATGGCCTCACCCATATAAAAATGTAGGATGCATTTAAATCAGATTTAAATAACGTCGCTCCAACTACTTCAGGTGGTCTAAGATGCAGTTTCGCCAGATGTGTAAAGCCACAAGCCACATCTCACAACCAAAATCCCTTCTAATACGTTACATCATAACAAATCTAAAACTTTATGGAAATTAAAGGTGACACAGTTTTTGGTGCGGCAGCCTTATGGATACTGAAAACGGGGAACAACTCAAAGTTGGTAATCAAATGTAGCAAGTTGATGTGCATATTATAATTAGAATTGGACTTCAGCATGGCTAATCGCAGATGCATCAGACAACAAGTGACCAAAAGTGGTTTCAGGAATGCTGAGGTACATAAACATAAACATAAACTTAATAATTTCTCAGAAAACTGGGCTACTTACAGCCGGGGCAGTGTAAGACGCATGTGGATTGTTTTGTATTTCCCACAGTCCTTCATTAAATCCTTTCCTTTTGTTTGGCTTCCCATACCGGTCCTGGTACTTCTCATAAGCGAAGAGGTCTTTCGGTGCAAGGAAGGCTCTACATTGGAGGCAGAAAAATCAAAGGATCACGAAGGGCACAGCGTCGCATAAAGTAACTGCAAATCAGTACAATCACTACAAATTCTGTCAATAAAGAAATAACGGAAATTCAGTAAAATTCGGTTTTATTTGTAATACGCTTCTCACAGTAGACAGTGTCAATAAGCAGATTTACAGAACTCAGGCTGTAGACTCATATTTAGATCCCTGATGAGCATGTCAGAGGGAAAACTCCATGAGAGGACATGAGGAAGAAACCTTGAGAGAAACCAGACTCATGAGGGAACCCACCCTCTTCTGCACGACACTGGACAGTGGAATTATAAATCATTCCTCTTCTACAACTGTAAACCATAATGTCAAACAGTACTAAGTGGTATCTGTGTTCATCAAGTGCTACACTATATTCCTACACTACTAATACTCTAATACCAGCTTAGTTCATTATAGATTCCATAGATCTGTTCCCAACAACTGCTGCTGTAATCATAAAGATGCCATATGGTGTTTACACACAACATCCTTTCAAAACTCTGACTTTACAGCACACACTTGTGAATAAGTAAAGCTTTATAATCTCACTATCCAGCATCACCCAGCAGAGGATGAGGTCCCCTCTCATGTCACCTTGGGAGTTTTTCCATGCCACTGTCACCTCTGGCTCATTACGGATCTAAATATGAACCTACATCTGGATTTCTGTGAAGCTGCTCTGTGACAGTGACTATCGCTCTTTACAACTGAATGTTATGTGAAACACCAGATGTGTGATGGCAGCATGTCCTATGGGCCTGTGCATGATCGATGAACGTAACCTGCATTCATGACATAAAACCTACCAAGTGAATGGGAAAGGGGACGGAACCGACACTGATCCAGCATTTCAATCAGCTATCAGTTCTGTGCGTCCACGATTTAATGGTTTATCAGAATAATATACATGACAGTACAATAAGTTCAAATGATCAGTTACCCCTGAGAATCTGAGAACACTTACGTCTCATGAGTCCCAAAGAAAAATATGGGGATTTTATTAGGTGGCGGTTTCACTGCTCCTTCAGCCACATCTTCAATCTGGAACAGACAGGACAAAATATGTACAGTATTAGAATGCATACAAATATACACTCTGTGTCCACATTGTTAGGAGCTCCGAATAATAACAAAAACAAAACACATCCAGTGAACGGCAGCTTGATGGCCGGAAGCGCCTTGTCGATGAGAGAGGTAAGAGAAGAATGGCCAGAATTGTTCAAGCTGACAGGAAGACTACAGTAACTCAAACAGCCACTCTTTACAACCATGGTGAGCGGAAAAGCATCTCAAAAAGCACATCATGTCAAATACTGAAGTGGATGGGCTACAACAGCAGAAGACTACATCAAGTTCAACTCCTGTTAGCCAAGAACAAGAATCTGAGGCTACAGTAGGCACAGACTCAATGAAATTGGACAGCTGCCTGCTCTTTTTCCAGTCCTCAACTGTCCGATTTCTGTGAATCTGCATCCACTGTAGCCTCAAAGTCCTGTTCCAAGATGAAGTGGCTGCTGAAATGAATGAATGAATGAATGAAAATACAAGGCAAATGGTGTGGGGGGGCATAATCACAATTCATTAATGAAAGATAA
>CM075013.1:16392010-16405777 GCA_037576675.1 Pangasius sanitwongsei | reverse complement strand
AATGAATGAATGAATGAATGAAAATACAAGGCAAATGGTGTGGGGGGGCATAATCACAATTCATTAATGAAAGATAAATGAGTGTGAAAAATGAGGCACTCAGATAAATGAATGTGAAAAATGAGGCACTGAGTTAGACATTCTTAATTTTCATTAAAAAGTCTATTATTAAAGAAGGAAGGGCCACAGTGGTGTGCTGGAAGCAGATAACGTTATGTGTGAACTCTAAAGCTGATGTGACTTATTGGGCCAAAACAAATGAACCAAGCAAGAAGCCTGAAACACTAAAAAAAAAAAAAGTTACTGTCAAGTTGGCACATTCTGTATCTACACACAGCCGAGCCTTTAATAAAGTCCTCTCGGCTGCCTCGCCAGCAGGCTTATTTGCATTGCAATCGATCTGAGTTTTCATACAGTTAAGCTAGCTAGTTAGCTTGTTACCTGTGTTGTTACCTGTGTTCATCTGCAGCTAGCACTGCTATCAGTAACCCAAAACAGTTACAACATGTTTCACTACGCTACACAACACGTTTACGCAAGGGAAAAAAAAAATGCACATCCTGCAGACACAGACATAACTGGGGGGAAGTCTAGCTGGGGGTGTGTGCACCACAAGAATGCTAATGCTATCACTCAGTTCACTTTTCCCACCCGTATCCGACAAGCGCCGCCTCCAGCTCCATGATTGGCTAATAGTTCTGTACACACAGGCCAATCAGCTAATAGATTGAAGGTATTAGCAAAGAGCGAATCCTGGCGCGGAAAGCGGGATCCCATTAGCCAATCGTAACGCAGGAGGCGATGTGGCTCGGAATACAGGTGGGCGAAGGATGTAAAAGCGCCCCAAAACCTAAAATGTCCACTCGGTTTGTGTTCGCTTACCCGAGCCGGCCAGTGCGGGTAGCCCTTCATTTTGGCGAAGACCAGATCCCCGGGTCGGAAATTGTGCGGCATTTCGTCGCTTCTTTATGCTCCGTGGTGGTGTTTTTTTTAGCTTAATCTCTGGTGTTGCTTGTATCTCCCTGTTGTAGCCCGTCTTCAGCCTGACCATAGAAACCTCCACAGCGCGAGGTTAAGGCGGCTGGTTCCGGCACCAACTTCCGCTAACCGACAGCAACAGGCGGATGTCCCGCCTTCCCGGCAGCATTGATTGGCGAGACTGCCTGTCACTCTTGCGCTGAGCCAATCAAATTTCACAATGTGTATTCACCGTGGAAAGAGCTCGGATTATTGTAATTAAGTGGAAACATTTCAAGCAGCGGAATTCAAGCGGGAAGTTGCAGAGAAATATTTTATAGATATAATTTAAAGGATAAAAGATTGAAAATAAAAATGTCGTTTAAAAGCGGGGAACAAATAATATCTGAGAGAGAATGTAAGGTTACACTGAGATATCAGCTCAGGGCCATGAGCTAAAACATTCAAAAAGGCGGACATGGTGCAAAATCAATAATCTATATATTAATTCATATCACACTGTGACAGCAAAATAATAAAACCCAGGCTGATGTTTAAATAACAAGCTGGTATTAAGTATAGCCTTTCATATACTATGCTGACCAATTATGTTATTATTATTATCCTAAATTTTTTTATTTGTATATTTGTTAACCTTATTAATATTATTTTTATTTATTGTATTTTACTGTTATTACTAAGCACCAGTACACCAAGACAAATTCCTTGTACATGTAAACCCACGGTACTTGGCAATAAAGGTGATTCTGATTCCTAGCATAATGCATCGTTATGAGCTCCCACATAAAAATAAACTCCTCTGTCTTGGAGTAAGAACAACATTATAGCCTGTAAGCAGTGTGCATTATTCTTATTCAATCATAAAAACACTCACAGTGCAATAGCAAAATCCAATCTATTCCAAAATGGACAGAAACTAACGTTAACAACTACTAAACATCACATACATATAGATTGTCACTGGGGTGCAGCTCACCCCCACCAGGTTCATGCACTCTTTTGCTTTTTACTGGACAATTTTTTTATTCCCAGGGACTCCTTTAACTGTAAAATAAACACTACAGGCTCGCTCAGTACAGATTTATTTTACAAACATTATCTCACAAAAATTATTTTGGCTATTTATTGCAGCCATAGAGCGTTTATTCCCTTCCCACTGACAGAAGTTAGTTGACATTATGAGCTGACTTTTTTTTTTTTTTTTTTTTCAAATCAGCTCAGTTTTATTTGTATAGCACTTTCAGCAGAAGACATTGTCAGAAAGTAGCTCTACAGAAACCCATGTTTAGATTAAGATCTCTAATGAGCAAGCCATAGGCAACAGTGGTGATGTGAAAAACTCCCGGAGACAACATGAGGAAGAAACCTTGAGAGGAAGCAGACCATTATACAGATGTAGATGAGGAAAGGCAAACAGTTTGTGAATAAGAGTCATGGGATGAGCACAGGAGAGTGTTTATTATTACAGCAACAGTTCTTAGGTACAAGTCTACAATATCCAGGTGAGATTAGTCACTGAAGAAAGGGTGATTCTTGGGTATACACTTTTTTTGGAATGTTCAAATTTACAGTACGGTCCATAAGTATTTGGACAGTGATACAATTTTTGTAAGTTTGCCTCTGTACACAACTGCAATGGATTTGAAATGAAGTAATCAAGATGAGATTGAAGTGTAGACTTCCAGCTTTAATTCAGGGAGTTTAACAAAAATGTTGCATTAACTGTTTAGGAATTACAACCATTTTTTTTGCAGAGTCTCTCCATTTTCACAAGCTCAAAATTAACTGGTGCTTTACCCCAAGATGCAAACCACCGGTAACACTCAGGAACAGAAAGGCCAGATTAGACTTTATTAAAAACCTCTAAAAAAAAATCCTACCCAGTTATGGAACAAGATTCTTTGGAAAGATGAAACCAATATTAACTTGTATTGGAATGATGGGAAGAGAAGCATTTGGTGATGTCCATGGGTCATTAACTGCAAAGGATTTGCATTCAAGTATTAAAAATAATATTTATGATTATGTTAGTTTGTCCAATTACTTTTAAGCCTGTGGAATCACATCTTGATTGCTTCATTTCAAACCCATTGTGGTGATGTACAGAGCCAAAGTTACAAAAATTGTGTCACTGTCCAAATACTTATGGACCTGACTATATTTAGGCCTGCTTGTTTTTAGTTATTGAGTTAAATGCATTCAATTCAAGTGACCAGTCAAGAAATAAATATAATCACTTGGGTTGGGATTGGCTGAGGTTTCCACCACTGTAACAGTACTCACACTGAGAATCACTGCTTTAGTGTCCTGTCAGGCCTAAAAAAAAACCTTAAGGGTTAGCATTATTTAATTGTAATTATTGGGTCTCATGTGGAATTACTACAATGACTTGTAGTGATTTTACATGGATTTGTGTTTGATAAACCATTAATTGTTTTATTATTTTTTTTTAATATTGAATTAAATAAATATTTTGATCTTTTTTATGTAAAGCACTTCATGGTTTCAGATTATTACTATTATTATTATTATTATTATAGCTGTAAAAAATCAACTATTAAATCAAATAAATATATAACATAAAAATAGCACTGATGATGATGATAATGATTATTATTATTATTGTTGTTGCTGTTGTTGTTGTTGGAGTGTAGTTGTTGTAGTTGTTGTTGTTATTAGTATTATTGTTATTGTTATTGTTGGAGTGTAGTTGTAGTTGTTAATATTATTATTATTATTACTACTGTCATTATTATCATTATTATTATTGTTGTTGGAGTGTAGTTGTTGTTGTAGTTGTAGTTGTTATTATTATTGTTATTGTTGTTGATGTTGGAGTGTAGTTGTTGTAGTTGTTGTTGTTATTATTATTGTTGTTGTTATTGTTATTGTTGGAGTGTAGCTGTTGTAGTTGTTGTTAATATTATTATTATTATTATTACTACTATCATTATTATCATTATTATTATTGTTGTTGGAGTGTAGTTGTTGTTGTTGTAGTTGTTATTATTATTGTTATTGTTGGAGCGTAGTTGTTGTTATTATTATTATTATCTTTATCTTTATTATTATTGTAGTTGTATTATAGGAGTGTAGTTGTACATCCCGGACGCTAGGGGTCGCCGCAAACACACAGTAATGAAACTGTATTTCCTGTCCGGAGTGCGTTGCGCCTCCTCCTGTTGATGTAAACAGATTACTTTGCTGGTTTTATATGTGCAGTCGAACATTTATTTCTGTTTTAATATTACCACACTAACAATGAAGAAGTTTTTCGAAGACATTAAAAAGGATATAAAGTTTAAATCAGCGGGACCAGGGAAGAAACTCACTGAGGACACCAGGTACAAAGTGCTTCTGAGCTCAGTATCAAGTATTTGACAGGCAGCAGCTGATACAGAGCTGCTGATTTCGGCTTAATCCCAAATCACTCCACATGTAGCTGCACTTACAGATGAAAAAACGCCGTATCCGCCCTATGTAGTGCACTGAGTCTACAACACGGAGCCATTTGGGATTCAGTGTTGGATCAAGCTACATCAAGTTTAACTACAGCTAGCTTCAGACATTTTGATTGGTTCAGCATTTTTCTATCTTTCTGCAATAAGAATAAATAATGACACTTTTTTTCTTTGTGTCTTACTGTAAGCTTGCATTTCTTCCCCACCCTTTAAGTAGTTACGTTGGTATTTAACAGTCATGTTTTCTTATACAGTAGTAATGTTGGACTTCCTGACATCACAGACTGATGCACTGAGTCTGGGTCAAATATTATTTCATCAAAATGATGAAAACTTTAGTGACAGCGCCCTTATTTAATTGCATTTATTATTTATCCATTACATACATGTAACTAGTGCAGCTTCTCAGTATTCAGCACAGTCTTATTAGATTAACATGTTACAGATCATGACATTGGCTTAACTGAAGTTTTTTTTTTGATGATAATAGTCATTGTGAAAGACAGGCTCTTAGACTTTAAAGATATTGGTCTTTAGTTTTTTTGTGGCTAGATTTTGTTTAGACCTTAAAGGAAAAATCCATCCTGAACATCTTTTAATCTTTATAATTAACGTGATCATCGGTGTTATCCAAGATTTATATTATAATTAAATTCAGTTTTGTTTTTTTGTTTTTTTTAGTGTTTGTAAATGTTTATTAATCGATTTGGTCTGTTTTCGCATTACCCACAATGCTATTCTGCTGCCTGCTGATATTGGTGCAGTTAGATTTAGCCCTTGCTTCATCTATACCCAAAGCAAGCGATGCAGCAGCGCTTTATTCCTTTACACTGGCCAGCTCTCTCACCTGCTCATCTGTACACCCTCTTCAACTACATGTTAAGATCATGCCAGCACCATCACGTTAACTAGATGAGCTGAACTTCTCAAACATAAACATATCTCATGCATTTCAGGATGGAGTTTTCCTGTAATGGACAATTTTCAATTTTCATTTCTTTGTAGTCCATAAAAATGGTTCTACTTTCAACTCCTTACTTCAACCCTGATCAAATTTATGATATATTTTTAGCATTAAGGCTCCAGCAGGGCAGACGGTTAACCAGGCCAAGCCTCGTGCTGCCCCCAATGAGAGCACACAGAGAGCTGGAGCTGCTGCCCTGGCCAGGATCGAGCAGCAGCACAAACCCCGACCACACACGTCACAGGATGCCATCAGAAACCAGGGTGAGCCGCTCTTCACATTTAAGCAATCACTGCCATTGCTACTGTTAGTGTCTATAATTCAGCTCCAATAAGAACAGAGGTGCAAAGTTTTGGAGGCATGTTATATTTCAACTTGGGCACAGGTTTTCCCTGCTCTCAACACACCTGATTCATCTATTCAGCTAAGTAACCTCCATTCAGTATTCAGCTGTAATGTGCACGACAGTGCGTGCACCAGAACCAGGGTGGGGAACCTGGGCCTTCGGGCACCACACTAGCTCAAGAAAAAAGTATTGAGTTTGTCAAGTAGAGATTTATTGTCATTGCATCAGTATCTGTATATATAATTGTGCCTGTTGGATCAGAGTGCATCATATGAGACAGTATACAGTGATGTAAGAAAAGAACGCCATGCAAAACCTGGTCTAGATCTTCAGTTATGAGACAATTTACAAAATGCCCAGGAAAAAATATTAGAGTGGTCCTGGAAAAGTTTCGACAATTATGCAAATGAGAGTGCATAATTTAGCACATTTTGAGTTGCTGGTGACTTTAACAGTAAGGATGAGAGTAGATGTAAATCATTCTATGATCACCTTCCATGGGCAACAGCTACCATGTTCATTAGGCAGCATTCAGTCTAGGTGTTTTTTTTTTCTTATGGATAAGTGCAGGTGGAGCTCCTTTTGTGTTGATGAGGGAAAAAGTGGTTCATGTAATGTACACACTGTAACCATAACAACGTTGTTGTTGCTTCTGCCAATGGTATTGTCTACTATCAGGGCTTTTTCCAGTCAGTTACATGTAAAACACGTCCTGGCACTTAAGGGGAAAAAAGCCATATAAAGCAGATGGATGGAAAAGATGGGAAATTGCTGATCACTGTTGTAGCTGTTGCTCATGAAAATTTTAATTTCATGTGAATTTTGTGACCGATGAGGACACCCGCACTTCTCTCTCGAAAGCTCGGGATTGGTCATGATACACGGGGAACAAATTATTTAGTTAGTGGTTAGCCAGCTCATTTGCGTATTGCTGTCTTTTTTAGACCAGTATTGCAAAGGCCAGTTTCAAGATTATTAAGAAACAGTACAGTATACCACAACACTGTTGAATTCTCAATTCCAACTGGTCAGAAGGTGTTGATTCATTTTCTATAACAGCAGCTCTGACATTATTGGCAGCTGCGAGGTCTATTGTAATGCGCTTATTCTAATGTTATCATTTCTTATAGTTTTCTCTGAGTGACTTGGCAACAGTAGCTCTGATCACACCACCCTGTCATTGATTATCTTCCTGTAAAAGCATGCTGTTGTGTTTTATTTTAATATACATATTATGCTGTCATTGAAGCAAGAATGAAACAGGACCAACTTTTGCCCAGTTAGGGTAAAATAATTTTTTTTCCTCCCAGTGAAGAGGGAGCTTGAGGCGGAGGCTGCAGCCGTAGCAGTGGAACATAAAAGCACAGATATAGAGGCAAGAAGCAATTTATTAAACCTGATTAATACAGTAAGTCCCGAGGTATTGGTTTATTTGGTTTTATTATACTGATCACTTGTGTATTATGGCTTTTTCAGGGTTCTAATGTTCCAGTGAAGGAGGCTCCTTGTTTTTCAGTGTCCGGAGTGTACTTCATCTGCCCTCTGACTGGGGAAACATTGAAGAAGAGCGAGAGAGAGACACGCATCAAGGAGGCCATTCTTCTGGTACACAAACATCACCACCACCTTTAGTACTGGACTGGCTTGTTATATAGGAAACTTTTAACTCCTTTTTTTTTTTTTTTTGCAGAGATTCTCTGAGAATCCAGTGGAGGCTTCTATTATGATGTTTCACACTTTTAACAAGGACAGAGAGAAAGTGAAGGGTGCCATCGACGTCGTCAGCAAGTGAGCATCGTGATGACTTTGTGCTTCTTTTCATATTTTGTAAAAAGGCTGCATCGCATGATTGATTTCTCAATCTAACATTGCAGGTACATTGATAATATCTGTAAGAATCCAACAGAAGAGAAGTACAGGAAGATTAAAGTCAGCAACAAAGTCTTCCAGGTGAGCAGGAGGCAAAAAAAAAAAAAAGTATCACTAATATGTCACTCATTTGTCTATTGTTTTTATATTATTTCTCTCTTTCAGGAGAAGGTGAGTGTGATCGAGGGGAGTCGGGAGTTCTTGCAGGCTCTGGGGTTTGAGAGCACTGTGCTGCCAGTGGAAGGACAAGGTAAGCCAACTTCATGATACTGCTTAAACATCACATTGGTGTCATTTCTGCCCTATTTTCTTCCAGTTTGGGCATTGGCCAATTCCCACCCACTACCTTCCTCATACTTTGTTCTGATTTTTTTTTTCTGGTAATGATCAGGGCAAGAAAGGAGAAGAGATTAAATGTCCAAAGATGTTATTACTGGACTGAAACATGTGGGTGTGTGATATAAGTCAACAGTGAATCACACATGGGAAGAGTGACAACAAACAACACACAAATTCCAGTTGGACCGTTGTCTTTTGGTCAAATATCAGATACAGGAAGGACAATCAAGGACACTATATGAAACCCATGTCTAGTGTTATTTGAAAAGATGTTTTGTTTTTTTTTGTTTGTATTTGTTCACACAACTCTGGAAAAATTCCGTGTTGTAACGTAAGCACGTCTGCACATGCTTCTCTTGACCTTCTCCAGAGGACCCAGAAGAGTTCTTGGTGTTGGCTGAGCAGGATGCTGCAGCTCTAGAGCAGATGAAGGAAAAGAAGGAGCAGCTGCAGAAGGGAGAACCTGTCCGAGCCAAGCTGGACCGCCAGGCACAAGCCTTCAGACCCTCACAGCACGCAACACGCTTCGAGCTGCCACCAGACTTTTACAACCTGACTGCAGAGGAGCTGAAACGAGAGCAGCAGCTTAAGTATGAAAAGGGAGCCTATTTCTCTTAAACATCTCTTTAATATTTGTGAATGAAGCATGATTCTCTAATTGCTGATTTACGTTATGTAAATAGACAGTTTTATTTGCCTGTCACTGATAATGTAAAAAAATGTTTTCTATTTCAGAAGCGATTTAGTTGAAAGAAATGCCATGCTGCGTACGAAAGCCATGCGAGAAAAAGAGGAGCAAAGGGAGAAAAGGAAGTATAACTATGCCCTACTGAGAATTCGGTTACCAGATGGAAATATACTGCAGGGTAAGCAATCCTATGTTTCACAAATTCCACCAAGTCACTGCATATAAATTTACCTAGGACACCTTTGGCATGACAACGAAATGGGGTTTAGCAAAAAGTACAAAATTTCCCCTTCACTACTTGATCAGGCAGGTTACGTTTGTTGGTAGTTATTGTAGCTAATGAGTACTGGAATTTTCTAACCTACATACATACCCAAATCTTCCTATACTTGCTATATTTCACTTTTAAATAGACAATTTCATAAAATAGCAGAGACAGTCAAGATTTACAACTTTTATTTCAAACTGAAACTTTATCATCATCTGCAAAGCATACAGCTTTCCAGTACAAGTCCACCTACTGTGCATGGACAAACCACCAGAAAGAAAGGATTTGGATGCCTAAATGGCTGCCTGCATAACCTTACAGCATCCAGTTGTTTATAAGTAAGGAACAGAACATGTCGGGGTGTGCTGTTAGAGGAAAATAACGACACACGTCCCAAAGTGTCCTATTCCTCATATACCACAGCAAATTTCCAACACCAACAGTTCTTATTTATTCAAAAGCATTGCGGTACATCTGCAAAACAAATTAGTTCTTGTTATAAATTACGCTGTAGCAGCACCAGTCTCCTTTTCTTTGTTTTTAATTAGACAAAAAATCGCAGCTTGTCATGTTACATGGAAACAGCAAACCACAATGTCCTCTGTCCTGAATAGCTTCCCATGGCAGAAAACTTTAAAGGAACAGCTTCAACTCTGACTGTTGCAAAGTGCTGACAGTGGAGACTCCTTCCAAAAACGCTTGATAAACATCCTCTCAGAAAACTTCACCTTGTCAACAATTGTTTTTCTTTGTTAAATAATGTTTTTGAATGTTTATTATATTTGGTTTATGTCGACTGTCTTCTGTGCAAGTTAGGTATAGAAACGATGACGTTATGAGTACTATGACGACTATGAGATTAATATAAACCCGTAATTTGACTTGTCGGAGTCATGCTAGTCATTATAGAATATTAATCAACACCTGACCAATCAGAAGAGAATATTCAACAGCTACAACAGGCTTGTGGATTCAAATGCAAAAAACACTGAAGACGTAAATGTCAGATACCAAAGCAACTACACTGGGGGTGTTTGTTTTCGGTAAAGCCGGATATTTTCCCTTTTTAGTGTTTGTAATTACTCTGGTTAGGACCAAACGTAGTACGACTTTTTTTGTACATACTGAACTTATCAGACTACCCATTGAGGTTTGTACTTGTTTATCATCATATGCCCACAGGGACTTTCTTGGCGTGGGACAAGGTAGCAGTGGTGTTCCAGTTTGTGCGTGACTCCCTGGAGAACGGCTGGCAGCCCTTCGAGCTCATGGCACCAGGAAGCCAGAAACTAAAGGAAGACGAGGAAGTGGCGCTAAATGAATGCAACCTTGTATGTTGTCGCCAAGATACCGTTTATTTAAAACATTTATATATTATTGTGCGTATGATTTCAGAAAATGTTGGCATATAAATCGTCTTTACGGATTTTTGTCTTTCTTTTTAGGTCCCTGCAGCTCTGTTGACCTTCTCCTGGGATGCTGCAGTCCAAGCGGACATTGCCGCAGCTGGAGGACAGAGCAGCTCTGTGCTGAAGCCAGAACTGCTAAAGAAATTGAAAACCCTGAGCTGAACATCAACTCTGCTGCCCTGCTCTCCTCTGCTCACCCTGCCTGGGCCTCCTGAGCCCACTCTGCTGTTATAGCAGTTGTCTTTTCCTGTTGGAGTGCACACGACCCTGTGTTCAGTTATCAGAATGCTGATAGTGTTACAAGATAAGAAACATTCACAAGATTCGTGTTTAGTCAGTGCTGAAGCAGCTGGGGCTCATTTGGTCAGGAGAACTAGCACGACTGAGCAAAATGTTCATCCTATCCAAATGACCCTGATCATCTGAAAAGGATTTTTGTGATGTAGTGTTGTACTCATATTCTAAAGAATTAAAATTTCTATTGCCCTGTAATGCTGTCAATATTACACTGTCCCTATCAATGGCAACTTATCTTTTACAAGAGATTATGTCCAAGCTTCACTACTGTTAATGAATTGTTCATATGTGAGATGATTAAGAGCACTTTTCAGGCTGCTTTAACACACACACACACACACACACAAAAAAAAGCTATAGCATCCCTCTGTTGATAAAGAATGATGGAGAATGTACTTGACTTAATTTTTTTTTTTTTTTAAATATGTCTAACTAGTTCACCTAGTCAACATTCGTCTTGTTTGCTATTTCAAATTTAAAAGTAAAGAATAAATTAATGTTAACATTGTTTTCTCTTCTAAACTGTTTCCAGAAAGCAGGACAACACCCTACCTCCTCACAAACCAGTAAACCATTTTGTGAGAGAACCCTGAACACTAAATAGACTGTAATTTGCTTGCCCCAGTTAGCTAGTAATGCATCTCTCACTGCTTTCCCAATCACAGAATGAAACACGCTTGTTAGTTTTGTTTCTGTCATAAGACGACAAAGAATGTAATGGATAGAACAACGCCATGTTAAATTTTCCATGCGCTATAATTGCATTGTTCTGTGCTCGTCTGCCTAATTAAATCTACTGTAATAAAGTTCAAGGATGCATTGTCAAAGATGAGTCATTTCATGAACGATGTGTTTATAACAAAGGACTGAACTCCACTTTACTCTTCACTGGAGTGTATTACCTTCAGTATGACCGGATATCGTACCTTTTTCATTTACACCAACTTATGTTTAACAAAAAAGATTTTTAAATAATGCTTTATTTAAACAATTATTGTAAGACACCCATCACAATAGCAAATAGATGTAGTTATTTTGGAGATTCAGAATCAAAACATTAACTTGGTGATTAACCCCCCCGCCCCCCCCCTTTTCAGACCTCTAAACCATTATTTAAAATGTTACACATTGTAGAGGTTTTAAATATCATTTACATTGTGTATAGCAGCTTAGAGGACAAACAGCATGTGTAGGGTCTTTTTTCCTTTTTATATAATAAAAAAAAAAAAAAAAAAAAAACAGAAATCCACAGAAACGCTAGCAGGCAGGCGCCAAGATGTGGATATGACTAGTAAAGACATAAAAGTGCGATACATTTTTCAAAAAACATTATTTTTAATGAGATAAACCAGTTCAAGTATTCTGGGGAAAAAAACAAATATATATATATATATATATATATATATATATATTTATATATATATAAAAAACTGTATGTATTTTTAAAATGGGGCTTTTACACTGAACTGTGAGTCCAGAATCATGTGCTGAGGTGTTGGGCCACCGTGGACCATGAGAGCCTAGACAGTTTATACACAACCATTTAATAATCCACAGATAGCTGCCTTTTGTTGAAAAGAGCCTTGTTAGAGCTGAAGCCTGTCCAGTAGTAGACTGTTACAGTGAACTATCAGACAACTCGTTTGACAGATAGTATGACTGTTCGTTTGATGGGCCTTTAATACTGTGCATTACCTGTAACTGTAGACTAGGTTTTTAGCCCCTCATGCACACAGTTAAGACTGACACTGAACAGAAGTGGTGCCTCAAGCAGTAGCTGGTGTAGGGCAGGGAAGTGAGAGAAGAGTGTCCATCGCCTCTGTGTTCTTGGTTTCTGTTCTGGGGATTTGGCTGTTCTGTTCAGAAGATCCTGGATTAAGAAGTCAAGAATGAAAGTCATTGATGAGTTTTCCTTTAGTGTAGATGACCTTTCTCTTTTAGCTTTTGTGGTTCTTATGCATTTGATATCCATTCCTAATCAAGATGGTGGAGAAACTGATTTCTGTAATGTATTGCTTATAATATTAAAAAAGACCGTCAGACTGTAGGAATCTTAGGTCGAGTTTGATTTGTCCAACTGCCAGAGCTATGCAAACAATACATGATACTGTATGTATGGCAATTACTTAACATGGAACATTACTGTAAGCAATCATGGAGTCAGTCAGGCAGTGTGTCAGTAAATTAAGCATCTAAATTAAATCCAAAATGTCTAAATTAAGCATTTGTTGTTTTTGTTTTCCTATCACTTGGTTTAATGGTTTAAGCCCTAATATTAGCTATCAAGCATCCCCCTTTACAATTATCAAGTCACTACTAAAAAAATGGTGTTACTTAATGTCCAGCCCATTGTTACAAGTAGATATTGCCCTTAAGCTCAGCAAGAATATGTAGTTGAAGGTTTGCATTTACCGGATTGCTCACACAAAAGAATGCAGTCGTCGTCATCATCATCCTCAGTGTCTGCCTGAAAGCCATCCGTTTCCATTGCTTCAGCCTAAAAGGTACATAGCAAGCTTCAGCTTAGAAGCTGTCCTCACATATTTAAAATTGAGCAGTTTTGGGTTATTGAATAGCGCATTATAAATGCCATTGTATTATTATTATTATTATTATTATTATTATTATTATTACCACCACCAACTACATAAAAACAACTATCCTTACATCAAAATCTATACTTACATAAAAGCACAACACCACTGCAATTTAAAAAAAAAAAAAAACAAAAAAAAAAACAGCTCTACCTGTTCAGGCTCTCCACATCTCTTCATGTACTTTGTGATAGACTGGTTACTGCCACTTTTCCTCTTGTTGGAGGGAGTGGTGGAGGTGGAATGTGACGCAGTGGGAGAGGAGCCTTGTGACCCCAGAGTGGATTCGTCTCGGGCTGTGTGCGCTCCAGGGGTGAGGTAGGTCCATTGACAAGGCACTGGTAAGGCCTCCTGACCAAAACGCACCAGGACATCTGGGTGAACGTACCAGCAGCACCGCCTGTAGGTCGATCGCTTTTCGTATACCGCATTTTCCTTTATGAGACGCTTGACTTGAATCCTGAGTGAATATTATACAGGAGCAATTTTAAAAACTAATATAATAATTTGATGCAACTGAATGTCTTTATAAAAACAAAAAAATAAATAAATAA
>CM075013.1:16380574-16391910 GCA_037576675.1 Pangasius sanitwongsei | reverse complement strand
AGGAGCAATTTTAAAAACTAATATAATAATTTGATGCAACTGAATGTCTTTATAAAAACAAAAAAATAAATAAATAAATAATAAAAAAAAAACCTAAAACATGACTAGCAAAACAAAACATCATCCTTGTTTCCTAAACACAGGTATAATTAAGATGATTTCAAATCTTCCAACTTGCTGTACAGAAGAATGAGCAGAAGAATCACGAGGCACTACGTTTAGGTAGAGTTTGTAAGACAGACAGCAAGAATTGCACAGATCATAGCCTAAAATGCTATATGACCTTCACAAAATGAAAAGAAAATAAATAAATTAACAAAAGTAACAAGAGGACAACTATGCCAAAACTGTACAATCGAAAGGCCCATCCCTATTGTATACAGTATATACAGGGCTCAGCAGCAGCGCAGTGTGACTCACCTGGGGGGAATGCTGTCTGCAGAACTCTGTGGGCTGCCAGCTGGTGAGGACTTTTGCTGGCGACAGAACTCCTGGAACTCTGTGATGATCACCTTACTGCTGTTCACATTGCCATGCAACAAGGGCAACAGCTGAGAGAGCCCTGAGATACAAGAACAGAAATGCAAAATTCCATTAACAGCTAAAATATCAAAGAGTATTCAATTGATGCTCCCTCTATCACGATACAATATACTCTATTCTTTAAAAAAATCTACTATTTTGCCTCTAATTCTATAACAACAACCTTACGGATTGAGGACAATACTGCATAGGAAAATACCTCTGTAGTATTGTTAAGCATAAATCAGTTATACTGAGTTTGTCTGGAAACCAAAAACAATCTCATAACACAAAAATAACCCTCGCTTTATAAAACTGCATTAGGCAGCAGGCAAAGGCACTAACGCTTCTTTCTCAGTGCATGCTGCCATTTTGACCGTGATGTCAGGTAGGCAAATTCAGATAAAATGGACCTCGCCCAAGACTATAAATCTCAACTTCAGTGAAACATTCATTAGATATTTTTAAAATGGAGGTCTTTTTTTCCCCAAGGCCCAAACTTCCTGAAATGTAGAATTAATTGTATCATGATTGATGACTTTTTCAGTTTAACAGTTGCTCAAATTATTATTATTAGTTTTAATTTAGTTGTATTAAATTACAAGATGTCCTTTCATGTACACTTATTTGTTTGCATACTGCGGTGGCAATATTTATTTAGCCTCATTTTGTTAATATTAAGGCTTTCACAACATGCTAACGTGATAAATTTTAAAATCATAACACACTATTTTTTAATCGGACAACTAACTAAACTAGGACAACATGCTTTTAAAATCATGTTTTAAAATCATCGGCTTTTTGTTACTGTACTCAGGTCATTAAGCACCTGTCCTGTTTACTGGGTTTTTATAGTTACAGTAGGGTGGAAATTAAAATGGAGAGAACTGATGGAGGAGAAAGGGGAACTTTTACAGGGTTCTTTTCATTTTAAAAAGACACCCAGATGGTTCAATGGATGACAGGGCCATAGTTTGCAACCTTGATCTCGGCAAATTTAAATATCAGAGAAGTACAATGTCTTTAACCTACCATTTCAAAACAAAATACACTGGTGTAAAAACAGCTATGGTACAGCAAGGAGCACACCAGACGACAGCCGCATTGAGGGGAGACTACTGGACATTGTTTAGCAACCAAAACTTCCTCAGTATGACCTCGCATTACACAAACAGCTGCTGTGTTGCAATGTTTGAACATTAAACAGTTTTATTTGGGCCACATATGACAATCAAGTTGTGACCTTTGTTCTATATGGTTCTATCTGAGTCAAGACTAAATGGCAGATAGCACCTTATAATAATAAAAAAAAGAGAGGAAGAGTCAACCTGCACAGTTGCAGATGGGTATTCCAACAATGGAAATACGTGTGCTTAATTCCTTTGTGTTATTTATTGCACAATGAACATTATTAGCAATTATGGCAGAGCCAGCGGCAGAATAATGGTCTGGCAGTGTAGTTATAGATTATCTCCTACCACTGAACATACCTGTGTGAAACACTGTCGTGTTATTGCGCTGAAAATTTACAGTATTTATGTATGTAATTTATCTCTGTATGTTGGGATCCTTATTAGTAATAAATAAAACCCCTAGATTTAAACAGTTTTTGGTTTTTCATGAAATCTCAATGTGATTAAATATGTGATTAATTGTGCAAAAAGTGTAAAATTAATCATGATTAAGAAAATTACTTTTGACCAAAAATTAATTGATTAATTTTAATTTTAAAGACAGACAGCTCTAATTAATATACACTGAAATAAAGGCCATTTTCTGTTTTAAACTGACAGAGTGCAGAACAACTATTTATTAAACTAGTTATTAAACTGGCTGAATAAATGTGATAACTGATGTCATTAATAATCATTGCGATAATTAATTTAGCAATTCTCATGCAGCACTACTCAGAGTGGTAGGATGCACTGTTGAAATAAAAAAAAAAAAAGAACTATAAAAACATTCAGTTCAGAGCAAGAGCAAACAATCAGTTAAAGCGCTTTGATTGCAACTACAAGTGAAGTAGACACACTCAGTAAACTCACACTGGTCGTTTCTTTGTTGGCGCGAGGTGTTTTCTTCAGGTGTGTTGGACTCCTCACTGTTCAGAGGCTCGATCATGCAGACCGCGTAGGGCTGCAACATGTCTGACGGAGGATCCTCTCCCTCCCACACGCAGCCCCTCACCACTGCCTCCAGCACTTTCAGCTTCCTCTTAGCCATCAGCTCATCCCACTCCCGAGCCTTCAGCTTCTGACGCACCTTCTGCTTCTCAGGGTCACCTCCCTCCTACACACAAACCAGATAATATAACACACTACTTAGGCAATGTTTTCTTCTACACTAACAGGAACACATCTGAAAACACAACACAACAGTTTTCTGTCCACAATGCCATTTTTTTTAATATTTGGGGGTTTTTCCCTCCAAAATGACAGTGATGACAGAAAACACCTACGCTTAGCATACGCAAATTGCACCTGCAACATGAACCTTAGTTTACACTACTTCCACCAAATGGTTTGATGTGCGCAACAGCAATGATGGCTAATCTCAAATTTACACTGGCATGGAGTCTCACAGCTGCCACGCAATCACCTATTCAATCCCCAACGCACAGGGTCTGCATAGGCGCATGACAGCAGGTTTCATTTTTGCATTTTTAGTAGAAAGAGTGTGAATGGGGGAAAAATCCTGGATTTTCAAATGCTCCATATTAGTATTAGATCACATTCCATCAACTATTGAAATGGGAAATAAAGGTTTTCCTTGCCCTCAAAATGAAAAGCAAGCCTACACAAAGACAGAACAGAAATTACCCGACACAAATCTACAATCATTTAAAGCTTAAAGCAGGTGTACCTCATCTTCAAGTGCTCCTTCCCCATCTGAAAGATAACCATGGGGCACAAAGAAGCCATCATCTTCATCATCATCGTCACCTTCATCTTCATCATCCTGTCGAGGAATATGTATATAGGAACTAAGCAGTGTTTGAATACCCATTTTAGATGGTAGTGACTGATTAGTGAAATAACCATTTGAGTATTTCATTATGCCCTATAAACATGTGGCAATATTTTGATGTAAAGAGCAGCACTATCATGGTGTGAAAGTTAGAGGCCTTAGAGATGTTGAGTACTCAAATAAAAGTCTTAAACTACACTGGACATAAATCAGGCAGCTTTACAGTTTAAGGTCATTTTACATCACAAGCGACACTGCTCCGCAATGCGTTTCCTTACACAGAACAGCATTCCACCCTTTTCCTTTTACTGAGTTAGTAAATATAATGGGCAAATGTCTGTTCTGCATTGGTGGTGGAATCACAAAGTTTGTTCATCAAATGAGATTTTCACTCCTAGAGTTTTTACTTTTATCCGACACCAGAGCAAGCGCTTCTACAGTAGAGTTACAGGCTAAAATACTGAGTTCATTATTTCTCTATATTGCTTCTGTCAAATAGAGACAGCTCCCTGTCAAGTCTTTTAGACATTCAAATATTAAAACAGGCATAGCTAGTTCATACCCTTGGCTACGTTCACATGCACATCAATATTCTGATATTAATTGGAATTTGGCAATATTCAAATTGGATTTGTTTTAATCGGAAATTTGTTGCATGTAAACATCTTATTCAGAAAATCCACTTAAAGGAGATGCACATGATCAGTCTACAAGGAATTGTGGGTGCTAACAGATGCTTAGCTGTAGGCTAGGTATTTAGAAATGGCGACTCGGGCATACAACAAAAATGTATACAGAAATATTCAGATGCCTGTACTCATATAAACATCGTATTCGGAATATGGCTGCAACCCGAATATAGACCTTAAATGGAATTTGCTGTGCATTTCATTGGCTCTGTACTCGTACTCTGCACAATGACAATAAAGTTAAATCTAATCTAATGTCCATTGTTAAGAAAAGATTAATTAATTTGGCAATACAAAGGGAAGTCTCTACACTAGTAAAGCCACCTGCCTACTGCTGAAGCGTTATAATTACAAAACTGAACACAATTTGCTACCTGAACTTACATTATCATGGCTTTGTAATCTTCTAACATACGACAAGAATGCAAATAAAACCACAAATATAATTACAAATCAAATACAAAAAAACGGCATCCCTCACCCCTTCGCTGTGTGACAGGGACTCTCCTGGCTCCTCCTCTTCCCATTCCTCATCGCTGTCCACCTCATAATCAAGCAGTTCCTAACACACAATTTTAAGTACAAACAACTTCAATTTACTCGCTATAATGAAATGTACATTACAGTAAAGTCCTAGTATACAACCATGTTGGGTAATGACTATTAGGAAACATTATCCAGAAGTCTTCACCTTGTCCAGCTTGAAAGGGCAGCGAGGTGATATGTGGCTACTTTTTTTGCTCCAAGTGCCCCAGTAGGCAGGACGATAGTTTTCACGAAACTGAAGAAGCTTCATACGTCCGTAACGTTTGTGGTCAGGAACACCTTCAGGTTTTGGGCCATCATCAACCACTACGCAGTCCCTGTTCAGAAAGCAGAGTAAAGTTTTTACAGGGGGTGGATCAAAAAACAACTCAATAAAATGATAACCTCAAATACCAAAACTGAGGATTTGCATAGGTGCTACTCAATAGCTAACTAGCTAGACAAAAGGGAATAGTAATTGGGAAGTTGCAAAAACACAGATTGAAAACAAAAACCTAACACCCATTTTCAGTTAAAACCTTTTTTTTTTTTTTTTTTTTTTTGCTGTATCAAGAATATATTGTATCAAAATTGCACTGAATTTTAATTGTGTGTACCGTTACACCTCTACCAACCAACTTTGCACCCTTGGCTGCCAGCCACAGATGGCTGTGGCATCGTCGGGATTCGAATTTGTGATCTCCTGACGACAGGGCGAACACTTATTTTGTGCCACTCAGGAGGTCATTCTTCCATTTAATTCCAAATGTGTCTGTGGACTAACCTTGGCGTGTCGGTGTGTTTGGGTTTGGTTGGTCCTGACTTGCGGGGTTTACGGGTTATCCAGTCCTCTAAGCAGTTGAGAGTGCCATCTGGTTCTATCAGGTATCGATCTAGCTCCTCTAGAACTGCCTCTTCACACTGCACTCGTGTAAGTGGGGCCAAAGACATATGTTCTTTGATTTCAAATGGCGCAAACTTCCCACAGACAGATGCCAGAGTCTGAAGCACAAGAACATTTAAGAGTAACTGAAAACATTTGCATTTTTCATAGTATAAAAAACACATGTGGCTGAAGGGGGGGAGGGGGGACAATATACAGGTCCATAAATTGTAGTTTTGTATCTTACCTTTGGTGCTAACTGAGGCTTGGGTTTCTGTAGGAATCGAGTGATCTCAGCCTTTTCTGCTTTGATTCTCTGAAAAGAGGTTAAAGAAAGACTGAACTACTGAACTGCAACTTCTGAGTAAAGAATTAAACCCATGACGTTGGCAATACAGATGTTGAGGCTTGAATACAGCTAAAGTAACACAATCAGATTGTGGAAAAAAAAAAAATCACCTCTTTCTCTTCCTTCAGCCGTTTTTCCTCTTCTTTCTTTCTCTTCTCTTCAAGTTTAGCCCTAAAGAAAACAAAATCACACCAAAAGGTAACCGAATGTGTCCTCTTTAATGTAAAAATCAATAAAATAAGACGACAGACTATACTAGACTCACTCAATCTTCACTTTACGCTGCTCTTCCTTTGCCTGCTGTCTCTCTGCCTTCTCTTTGTCGTGCTTTTCCCTTTTCTCTCGCCGTTCCCTGTCCTCCTTCTCTTTCTTCTCTTGTTTCTCTTTCTTCATCTCCTCCTTCAGTTTCCGTGCTTCCTCTCTTTTCTTCTCTTTAGCAGCTCTGGCCTCCTGTTTCTGCCGCTCTTTCTCCTCTCGTTGTCGCTGCTTCTCTTCCACTTCTTGAGCACTCTGTGGGATGCATAGTAAAACAGCAGTAAGATAACTGAACTGCTCTGTTTCAGATAGTCCTGGTTTACAAATATACCTTAAAAACACCAATACCAGAAAATTCAGCCTGGATCTACCAAGACAAAGTTTTACCTTAAGAGAGCGTCTTTTTAATTGTTTCTGCTCAGTGTTCATCCTTGACACCTATGGGGGGTAAAAAAAAAAAATTTAAAAATGCATTTAACCACAGACTTCTTTCAGGCTAGTGAACTACCAATAGAGCTGGATTGACGTTTCAGGAACAACACATGCAAAACTGTCTAGAAATAAAATTATTTATGTTTAAGTTGGATGCAGGAGACATGTGCATGGCTGCACTATTTTTTTTCTAATCTCAAGTCACAATAAAATTTTGTGACCAAGAAAAAGCATTTTCTGTGTTTATACTTACAACATAATGCTGTTGGCCTGGCATTTTTAAAGTAATCCAATAATATAGTTACTATAAAGCTCCTGAAGCACATGTGAAATGCTACTGGACGGAACTACTTTTACAGTTTTGTCGTTGCCAATATCCCTCCATGTTAAGTGCCCTATTCAGAGATGCCCATAACAATCTAACACACTGAATGGACTTAACTATAAATCAGTAACATATGAACAATCCATTTGTGACGTTTGAGAATAGACATTACACAGGAGAAAATGGTAGTGAAAAAATGTTAGGTCCCATGCTATGTCAAAGTATTTAAAAGTGAAATATATATATATATATATATATATAGACCATATCATAAAAATACTTGCTATATTAATTAATAAATTGAAATCTGCATAAATTATTTATCTGTATGCTTTTCTATTTATCTGGACTTGTAATGTCTGTGTTCTGGTGTTGTCCATCCTTCGTCTACTCACTGATGCCGGAGTGGTTGGTGTGCTCTTGCTGGGCTCCGGTGAACTCTCGACCAGTGACACAGAGCTGGTAGACAGCAGAGATTCATTCTCCTGACCCTCTTCAGTCTCTTGTTGCTGTTTCTGATTCTGCCCAGTCTCGGTTTCAGACTCGAGAGTGCTGTCCAACTGGGGGAGAGCAACACTGTCCTCTGCTTCATCGGTTTCCATAGTTTCGTCTGACGAAAGGGGAACAGCAGAGGCCGCTTCTGGCTCTTTTGTCTCTGTGACATTTTGAGTATTTTTTGCAGCTTCGTCTGTAGCTTCAGCATCCACAGGAGCAGAAGGCTGTGACTTGACATCAGTGGAGTTTGAGTCCTCTGTTAGGTCGATAACAACAGCAGAAGCAGAACTAACTGGAGGACACTCGGTCCGCCTCATAAAACCATCAAGAGGCCCACGGCCATTTATCAGAGGGGGTCTTGGTTGCAGGGGTGCAGAGGTAGCATCAACTTCATTTTCCCCATCAGAAGCACTGGGTTCATGGGTAGGAGGAGCAGAACATGCTGTTCTGGTTCTTTTGCTCTGCCCGGTTTTCTTGGGTACTGGGTTAAGTCGTTTGAAGGGAAGACGTGCTGGAATACAGCAGAATGCATTGAAATGAGAAACAATTTTAAGTGAATGCTGTTACAGATTTTTCACTTCTGAATGGCCAACCTGTACTACAGGGGTTATCATCATCTTAAACTTAGATTTCTATTTCAGTTAAGGAATAATTTTAATCTTGCAGCTGAGGAGGATTTAAAAAATAAATAAATAAATAAATTTCCTCAAATGTGAAGTGAAAGAAAAAATTGTTACTGTTGTGACTGTTAGTTGAGAGCAACTATTCACTATTTGGTAGTTTAGCCTGGAAATTCATCATGGTGTGCAGTTACAATTAATCCCAAATAAAGGTTTAAATCAGAGGCTAGAATTACTTTTAATCACTAATTAAAACAATCCAACTTTTCAGACTTATTATTTAATTGTGTATAACGATATTCTGGCTATTTATTGGAGCCATAGAGCTCTGTAGTCTTGAAATTTCCACCAAACACTAAATTCACATTATCTGCAGGTTGACTTCAGTAATGTTTTGAGTTACTGAGGTTTGGATTAAACTCATTAAATTTAAATGAAATCTCCTAATGGAACAAAAATAAGTACATACATCATGCCCCACCCCAGCTCTGCTTTTAATTGCTCATGGTGTTGAACCCTGTACTGAGTATCTACTGCCTTGTTTTGATCGATCACTGTCATACGTACTGATTTAACCCCCTAACTGAGAGGTAATCGAGATGCTGGTTACCTTGAACGAGCTTCTTGTTGGCACTGTTGGCTTTGTCCACGCAATCCATACCTGTGTCATGCAAAGAAAAGCCATTTTAGTATTGCTTCAAACCACCAGAAACGATCAGGTTCATAATGTTAGATAAGTAGATAAGTCACAAATTGAACAAAAGATCCGCTCATGGTTATAAACAGTAAGTTTATAAACGTATAAGTTTTAACGACAGGCTTTTTTTTTTTTTTTTTTTAAATCTGTTATGAGCCGACTCACAAGGAAGACTGTTTAGGGCTTCATCTTAGCTTTAGCTACTGTTTTTTTTTTTTTAAGAAGTGCCATTCAGTAAATAAGTTTCCCCCGTACTGTTTACTAAACAACACAATACATGTACCGAACTGCATTTAACATCTCCACACTACGACGAGAGAAAGAGCTCAAGCTGACTTGAATAAAATGTTTGCTTCTGCTCTCCCGCCATTCGGAGAAGCCGAGCCGGGCGGTCTGAGCTCGGGCCTGCGGTCTCACCAGCGCCGCGTACAAAAGCAAAACAAGACAAAACCACCAGGAGCCAACAGCAGCGGCTCAGCAGTACACTCGGAAATACTGGTACACAACTGTTGGTCCGAAAGACGAGCCGCCGTGTGGCTGTTAATCTACTAAGATAGCTAAAAGCTACAGGTTTAAGAAGAGCAAAGTGGTGGTTCAAACCAAACAGAGCTAAAGCTACTAAAGAAAGCTAGCGCTGTGTCTCGACTAGCAATTCGGCGAGCTAGCTAAATGTCAGCTCGGTTAACTAGCCTAGCTTTCATCACAACGCATCACAATCACAGAAATAACACACAAACAGATGGACATGTCAGTAAATATCTCCCACTCGGACCTCTCCGTGGCGTGCAGGCTAAAGGCCCGGCCGCAGGAGGGTCTCCGGCCGCGAGCATCACCACCACCATTCGGTTACCGAGAAAAGTTCACGAGAAAGAAGGAAACTTTCCGTGGAAATGAAAAGAGAGCAGTGAAGCTATTCACGTCCTGAGAACGTCCGAAACCTTCATGGGCTCTGCGCTTGTAAAGGGAGAACAAAACTGTCGAGTGTCGTTACGGCGTGGCTTTTATTATTATTATTTTTTTTAATAACAATAACTCTTTTTTTTTTCTTTCTTGGACTGACTTTTATCCGTGACTAGCTCCCCGCCGGCCGCTGCTCATCCCCGCTGAACTCCCTCGCGCTCAAGTCAGAATTGGCGGGAGCTCATCCGCGAGCCTCTGTCGCCGCCGCTGATTGGCTGCCGTCAGCGGAAACGGAAATCTAGTGCTTTTCGGGATTTCCTACAGGAGTTTGATCACTCCTTCATCCCAACACTCATCTTTTTGAATTTCCACATTTTCTAAGCTTTCTTCCCATAATAAAACAAACCCCCCCAACACATGATGCCTTTCTGAAATCCTGAAGGTGTTGAAGATCTACATGTGAAGAACCAAAATGTCTACACCATATACACATTATTATGATTTATCCTTTTTATCAAAACTGATGAAAACCTTTTTTAACGACAGGTTTAGTCATTAGGAACACCTATACACACTGGTTTAGGCTTTTACTTTCATCCTCAATGACACTTTTAAAAACTTTGTTTATTTGTAGCATACTTATTCATGGCATCAGTAAATCAACTTTCAGTAACAGGTCTTCTCCAAATTTATCATGTGCTAATATTATATTACATATTACATATTAGCATATTAGCTTATTACATATGAAGATTATGGCATTTTTACCGACAGCCATTAGATTATATAATCAATGTCATATTAGATGACTGATGTAGAATTTTAAATTGTATTTTGTATAACATGGTGTAGTGCGTACTTTGATGCTTGAAACAAGGGGGGCTGTATGAAATACAGTACTGTGCAGTATAATATTCTATAATTCATTTCTTACAGCAATAACAATAATAACAGGGTTTAAAAATCTTTTTAAGACTGTCCCAATTAATCTGAACCATGCTGTCTCAAATGCCCAAACCATGTTTGGTAAATTGTGACATCTTCAAAATTATTAAATTATAAACATATGTAAATTATTTTAGTTTACTTTATCATTATTTTGTTACAGTAGTACATCTTATGCATACGCACCATAAATATGTGTAATATACTAGTCATAACAAGTTTAAAACCTTATAAAAATCTAGCCAAAGCGTGTGTCATTCTTTCTAAAAGAGCTTTTTGGGATCAACTTCCTGTCTAATGCTGACCACAACCATTTATATGAAATCACATGAATTATGTTATATTTATCAGGCAGTTCCACTGCAATAGTTTAATAAAATAACTTTTGACTTTCATCTTCACTGTCTATATTACCTTTCCACTTTCTATCATCACAATATTATATTACTGAAACATGTTTTTAAAAAGAATAAAATATGTACAATAAGACAACAATATACAGAAATTTATGTGCAATATAGTAAGTGGAAGGATAATATGAGTATTGTACTGTGTACTGACTAACTAACACCTGAAAATAGATATCTTGGATATATCATCTAGGTATGCGGATGGTATACGGCAGAGTTCCTATTTAGATCCTCCTTCAGTTTTCAGATCATTTTATTTTCCCACTTGTGAGTCTGTTCCTAAGTTTGCTGTATCAATGGAACAAGTAAGAAGTGGGTTAAG
>CM075013.1:16365715-16380474 GCA_037576675.1 Pangasius sanitwongsei | reverse complement strand
TTAGCTCAAGATTAATTCAGCCCCGGTGTTATAAGGAACGATATAAAAAGTCATTTTTACCGACAGCCATTAGATTACATAATCAATGTCATATTAGATGACTGATGTAGAATTTTAAATTGTATTTTGTATAACATGGCGTAGTGCGTACTTTGATGCTTGAAACAAGGGGGGGGGCTGTATGAAATACAGTACTGTGCAGTATATTTATTTTTTTATTTTTTTTATTTTTATTCTATCTATTTATTGTGTGGTGAGCTTTGCTGTGACATTTGAATTTCCCTTTGGGATTAATAAAGTCAATCAATCAATCAATCTTGACAGTCAAATGGAGCAAGAAACTTAAATCCTTGTTCATGGGTTATTGTCACTAAAGAGCTCTACAGAAGTGTCTGAATATTTAGGTTAATTGAAGGACTACTGAGGAGCCAGCCGGTGGCATGGTGGTGCAGCAGGCTGCGATGGCACCTTCCAGTTCCAGGGTCCCCAGTTCAACCCCAAGTTTGGGATATTGTCTGCATGGAGCTTGTGTGCATGGTCTAACCATGTCATCATGATTTTTTTCCAGGTTATCTGGGTGCCTCACACCTCCCCAAAACATTCTGCTAGGGGGACTAGTGACTCTAAATTACCCCCGGTGTGAAAGAGAGAGAGAGTGTGTGTGTGTATGGTGCCCTGTGACGGACTGGGGTCCCATGCAAGCTGTCCCCCTGCCTTGTACCCAGTGTTCCTAGGAGAAGCTCTGGATCCATCATGACCATGACCAGGATAAAGCGGTTAGTGAAGATGATGATTTGATTATTTTTAATTTACTTTTAATCTGTACACCAAAATAAACCTTTCTCAGACAAATTTCCACAAGGGCAATTCTGGGTCTGATTTAACCTTTCTTATTTTTTTTTTCTTACTTTAACCTTTCTTACTTTTTAGAAGTACTCAAAACTTGTTACATCACTGAAACACACACACAGAGTCAGTTAGGTGCAGAAACGTGAACTCTGTCTCTCATCGTTTTAGGTCTGGTGGGGAATTAATTGTTTATAGGGATCCAGAAACGGTAGCATACTCTATCTGATGTAAAAAAAAAATATATATATATATATATATATAAAGTCAATGTAAATTTATTTGATGTAAATAAAAGTGTAAATGTAAAAAAAAAAAGTACATTTATTTGAACTACATGCAAAACTTTTAGAATAGAAACAATTCCTAGCTTCCTAGGTAGTCACAAGTGTTGCGTATACACCCTTTTTTCACCGTGACTTGGGAAATGTAGTTCTCTGCACTCAGTTTCTGTTGAACGGCGCACTGAACAGACCTCTATAAGAACTACATTTCCCAGAAGCGCCATGGAGCCGTTTCCGTTATTTTCGGGACCGCCAGCATTACACACTACATCTATATCAAAGTTAATATTTCCACAGGTAGGTATTATGTTTTCGTGATCTGTTTAGCTTAAATAAGAATTATTTCACGAATAAAAGTGGATAAACGTTTGTCTGTTAATTAATTTACACGCAGAGCTATCTTAAATGTGCTAGAGAGTCTGAATGACTTTTGTGTGGAGTGCTGCAACTTGTTTAGCTGAAGATAATGTTTCGGAGTTAGCCACCTACTCAGTAAACACAAATAAAATGCCATTACTGTCTAGCTCCTTTTTAAATGTATTTTTATCTACAGCTAGTTGGGTGTATACAAACCTGAACAGTGTTTTTCGCTGCTGTAGAGTTCACACATCAGCCTAGCTGAAAGTAATGTACTGAGCCGTGCATTTCTGCTGGGATTTTGTTAATGTTTGCTTTTTCTCTCTCTCTGTTTTAATGTATCACAGAGACCTGACAATGACAGGTGAGTAATATACAACACTATACTTCTGAAAGGTTAAAGTGCCCCTGAAATGAACACTGAGACATTTTTGTATCTGTCCTTTAGTTATGACATAACTATATACGACAGTATATTAATTAATTAAATATAAACATTCTGGGAAAAGATATTTTTTTATGATTCATTCTGTACTAGTGTTGTGTTCATCCAATTAAATGTTCTCTAGAACATCTAAGTCCCGCCCCCAAGAGTGATTCTTGCTCTACAGTAGCACCTCATTAGCAGCAAACATGGTTCACCTGTGTGGTTTTGGCTGTGTGTTTTCTCAACCGACTATCCCAGAGGGTAGAATTTGTACAAATTGACATTTATGTGCAAATCCATTTTTGGCTGTTGTGTAAATCAGTCAAGCACTTTGACACGCCATCACTCTGACTTCCTGATTCAAAAGGAAACACGTCAACATACAGAATCAAATCATGGCTCTCGTTTCACGGGGACCTTAAATCCAGGTCCAGTCAGAATGAATCAAAATGCATTTCCTTGTCTTCTTCAGAGCGAGTCAACAACTTCCCTCCTCTGCCCAAGTTTTTGCGCATTAAGTCGTGTTTCTACCAAAATGTTGATGAGGAAATTCCCCAACCTCACCGCCAGATTGTTCACAGAGTTTACAAGCTTTGGATCTGTAAGTAGCACCAATTTCACACAATCCACTGGCTCCATGTAGAAGCAGAGCCTAAAACATACACATCTGTGTAAACACATCTCTGATGACTGACATTTCTGTCTTCATAGTGTACTCGATTACACTCTGCGTCAACCTGGTGTCTTGCATAGCCTGGGTGGCGGGCGGAGGCAGTGCAGTTAACCTTGGGCTTGGTCTCCTGTGGCTTGTGCTGTTCAGTCCCTGTGGATACATCTGCTGGTTCAGGCCGCTTTACAAGGCATTTAGGTAAGACGCTCCAGGGAGAAGAAATAAGACTAATGTTTGACAAGTCAAATGAGTGTTTAAAACAGGTTGATTTATCTCTTTCCACAGGGCTGACAGTTCATTTAACTTCATGGCGTTCTTCTTCATTTTCTTCCTTCAGTGTGTTCTTGCTTTCATTCAGACCCTGGGAATAAACAACTGGGGTGCATGGTGAGTATCATCCTACCACATTAAGGAAGTAATTTGCAATTTTTATTCAAACAACGCTGTGACTAAACAAACTTCTCAGCCATTGCTTTTTTGGGAAGTTCCAGATAATAAGCGGTTGTGCCCTTTCGTTTTTTGACTATGTTGCACTGGTGGATTTTGCCTCATCATATTTGACAAATTTGCAGTCGCATCAAACTGTCTAACTGGAAGTGTGAAACTGTAGCTTTAATGTTAGCTCTGTAGTTTAGTGTCTAAAATGTTGACTGAGACCTGACTGCAGGTCAAGAACATCCTGAATACGGCAAGTCCATGGCATGAAGTTTAGAATAAATCTGACATTCTTACTTCGTAGCACATATGAAAGAACACAGGATTTTAAAAAAAATCCTAATTGATATTTGATAACAATCAAATAAATGGTGCTAACTTTGTATATAACTGTATAAGGTTAGGTTTCAAATGTTTAAGACAAACAATAGGAGGAAATACAGGCTAACACTCATTAAAGATGACAGTAGTGGTGGTTTTAGAGACTGGCTCAGTACTGACTCGATAAACTCGATGTTAAATGTGAATTAATTCTTAACCAACATGGTGAATGTTGGACACTTTCTACTTATAAATTCTGAAACATACAGGATTTCCTGAACAGAAATATGTTTCTCTTTGGCATGTATCTCAACCAGAAACATTTTTAAATATACAGTATGCAACTATCCAACAACTTGATCAAAGCCTGACCTTCAGTGTGTGGGGAATTCACACTAAACTATATAATAAGCTATAAGGTTATATACATCTTTAGGCAGACTGACTGTTTTTATCCTTGCATTTGTTAAACTGGCTCCTTACCCAGCAGCATCAAAAGTAAATAAAAACATTTCTGCATCTTTCTGGTGAAATATACTTATGGTCTCTTGAAGTTGAGTTGTCAAATCATGTTAATAAGTTAATAAGTATGTTTGTCAAAATTCAGCCACAGTGATATCCATTGGTTTTTGCCAGACTGCTACACATATTCGCTATGTGATGCCATCTCCATCTCTTTCGCAGGTGTGTCCCAGACCTCATACATTGACACAGAACGATACGCCCTATTGTAAATAAATAAAAAGTTAAGAATGCTCCTTTTAGAAGAAATGTTTTAAGCATGGACATAATACACTTTAGTGCAAAAGTGTATGTTTTAGTGTTATCCAAAAACAACCATCTCAAGACCAGTGTGAGCTACAGAGGGATGAATATTACAGCTGAGAGATTTCAAAAGCTAGAATATTTATATCATAATCAGAACTGGAGATTTTTTTTTAACAACACTTTTAACATTCACTACATGTGATAATTAAGTATTTCTGTGAAACCTAACACACTAAATATCTTACTCCTATACATTTTAATTTTGTCTTAAGGGGTTGCAGTCTTTTGGTGTGTCATTGCTTTTGATAAATAAACAATAAAGTCATTAATTCAGCTCACATTTTTAAAGCAGCCTGCATGACAGAACTTTGAAATCTGATGGTCAACATCACATGATTTGGTGTGGAGCTGCTCATGTGAAAAAGACTATTCATGGTAATGGATAACTCTGTCTTCTTCTTTTCCCTCCCTCATAAATCACTCTAGTGGCTGGATAGCTACAGTGATGTTTTTCAGCACTAATGTGGGCTCTGCGGTGGTTATGCTCTTCTCCGCTCTGCTCCTCACTCTAGACACTCTGCTTATGGGACTGGTTCTGATCAGGGTGAGTATGACAGACACATTTTACACCAGTTTAACAACAAACCATGAGTATAATTACGAGCAAATAAATTGTTATAAAAGCAGCTTTATGTAACTGAACCTCTACAAATTTCACTTGAATACCCCTGGTCTATGGCTAGGTCAGGTGAGGTGGACAGTGTGTAGAATTTTGTTAAATATTACACATTGGTCTTCCCTTTTTCAGATTCACAGGTTATACCGTGGTGGTGGAGGCAGCCTCCAGCGTGCCCAGGAAGAATGGAGCACCGGTGTGTGGAAGAGCGCTCCTGTGAGAGAAGCTGGCTTCAATGCCATTGCTGAGACCGGCCCCAGTCTCCCCCAGTACCCCGCTTCTGTGCCCAGCTACCCAGAAAACAGGCCGTGGTGATAAACCACTTTGGACTCCAGATGGAGACAGAACGCTCCATTCTCCCTGCGCTTTAATCATCTCAGTCATTTCATGCCTCCGTGTGAACAGCATGACTGTGAAATGCTGACACTACAGAAAAAGGACTACAAAATCCACTGTTCCTTTTGTTTACAAACTGCATCACAAAAGTGGCTGTGTAAGAAACATCTCAATTACATTCCGATTGATGTAAGTAATATTACCGTATAAACACAATCGATTGGATTGATGCTGCTCACATTAAAGTAGTGGCAGCTTTTCCCGAGCCTTTCACTCGAAATGTGAGAAGTGTAATATTTTAAATCACAACACTGATATTTATTTTGCCAAATGATGCCTTACATAACAGAATCCCCACACTGCACCGCCATGATTTAATTTGTTTTCAATGATTTTTAAAAGGTGTGTTCTTTTGACTTGTCAGAAGTTGATGTGTCTGGCCTTTTAATTCACTGAAGATGTGCATAGGCGTTGCATGCTTTTCAGCTTGCCAAGAACATTTCATTTTTTCCATCTAAGTGCAGCTTTTTTCCACTTGTTCTCTCTGCTGTTCAGAGTTATTGCCTCAGCTCCTCAATTTCTCTATTACATTTAGCATGTGTAAAGAATGAACTTTATTCTATTTAGCATGATTTAAATATATATATATATTTTTTTTTTCGGTTGCCAAAAGTTCTGCAGTTTTGCAAGTGTAACCAGTTAGGCAGAATTATTATTTCATCAATGCTGTGCCAACTGTCTGCTTTCAGATAACCACTGCTTTTGATTTCAGTGCCCTGCTGATCAGATATCCATTCCTTTAGCTGGTGTTGCAGCTGTCTAATATTCTTAATTGTGTAATGTTCCTGTTAGGAGCAGTATGTTTACAGAGTGGCCATGTGAACCTAGGTTTGAGGGGTTATGAGTGCAGAACTTTATCCTTACTTGATTAACATGATTAATAACATTATAGTTTGATAAGATTGTGAATGTGTAAAATGTGTTACAAAGATGACTAACTTGTGGCAATTTAATAAAAACTTTCCTTTCGAAGATTTTGGTCTTTTACACTCAACAAGATTGGATAGTTTCTAGAAGATTTATTACATACACTGAGGCTGATGTGACAAAAATATTATTATAGAGGCAGCAGCGGCTCAGTGGTTAAGGTTTTGAGCTACTGATCTTAAGGTTGTAAATGCCAACTCTCTCTCTCTCTATCTCTCTAATATATATATATATATATATATATATATATATATATATATATATATATATAATGTATACAATCAGGTCCATAAGTATTTGGACAGTGACACAATTGTCATAATTTTGCCTCTGTACACCACCACAGTGTATTTGAAATGAAGCAATGTTGAAACAAGATGTGATTGAAGTGTAGACTTTCAGCTTTAATTCAAGGGGTTTAACAAAGATATTGCATTAATCATTTAAGAATTACAGCCATTTTTTTACAGAGTCCCTCCATTTTAACAGGCACAAAAGTAATTGGACAATTGACTGATAAGCAGTTTCATGGCCAGATGTTGCCTGTTTCCTCGTTAATTCATGACAAATTAAAGACTTAAAAGGTCTGGAGTTGATTCTAAGTGTTGAATTTGCATTTGGTAGCTGTTCATGGGAACTATCACTATGCAGTCCCAAGAGGTGTTGATGCAAGTGAAAGATGCCATCATTAGTCTGACAGACACATCAGAGAGACAGCAGAAACTTTAGGAGTGGCAAAATCAACAATTTGGTACATTCTTAAAAGAAGGAATGCACTGGTGAGCTCAGCAACACCAAAAGGCCTGGAGGACCACGGAAGACAACTAGAGTGGATGATCACAGAATTCTTTCCTTTTTGAAGAACAAACCCTTCATAACATCTAGCCAGGTCAAGAATACTCTCAAGGAGGTAGGCATATCATTATCAAAGTCTACAATCAAGAGACACCTTCATGAATGTAAATACAGACGATTTACCTCAAGATGTAAACCATGGGTAACACTCAAGAAAAGAAACAGGCAAGATTTGACTTTGCTAATACCTCTAAAAATACCTCTAAAAAAAAGCCTGACCGGTTCTGATGCAAGATTAACTTGTACCAGAATGATGGGAAAAGAAGAATATGGAGAAGGAAAGGAAGGGCTCATGATCCAAAGCATACCGCATCATCTGTCAAACATGTGGAGGTAGTGCTATGGCATGGGCATGTATGGCTGCCAATGGCACTGGGTCACTGGTGTTTGTTGACGATGTGACTGCTGATGGAAGTAGCAGGATGAATTCTGAAGTGTATAGGGCTATACTTTCTGCTCAGATTCAGTCAAATACTGCAAAACTGATTGGACACCTCTTCAGAGTACAGATGGATAATGACACAAAACATACCACAAAAGCAACACAAAAGCTTGGATTTACAACATTGAATTTTTAAATGGACGAGTCAGTCACCTGACCTCACCCCAATAGAGCTGCTTTTCACTTACTGAAGACAAAACTGAAGGCAGAAAGACCTACAAACAAGCAGCAACTGAAGGCAGCTGCAGTAAAGGCCTGGCAAAGCATCTCCAGGGAGGAAACTCAGCATTGGGTGATGTCCATGGGTTCCAGACTTCAGGCAGTCATTGACTGCAAAGGATTTGCAGTCAAGTAATAAATATAAGCTTAATATTTATGATTGTTAATTTGTCCAATTATTTTTGAGCCTGTGAAAATAGAGGGAGTATGTAAAAAAAATGGTTATAATTCCTAGATGGTTAATACAATATTTTTGTTAAACCCCTTGAATTAAAGCTGAAAGTCTACACTTCATTCACATTGCTTCATTTGCTTCGATTGCTTAATTTCAAATCCATTGTAGTGGTGTACAGAGGAAAAATTATGAAAATTGTGTCACTGTCCAAATACTTATGCATGTGAGCATCGAACTGGACCACGGAGCAATGTAAAAATGGTGGCCTTGTCTGATGAATCACGTTTTCTTTTACATCATGTGGACAGCTGGGTGCGTGTCATTTTCCTGGGGAAGAGATGGCACCAGGATCTCTTCCCCTTCTATGGGAAGAAGGCAAGCCAGCGGAGGCAGTGTGATGTACTGTGCAGTGTTCTGCTGGGAAACCTTGGGTCCTGGCATTCATGTAGATGTTCCTTTGACACGCACCACCTGCCTAAACATTGTTGTAGATCAAGTACACCCCTTCATGGCAACAGTATTCTCTAATAGAAGTAGCCTCTTTCAGCAGGATAATGCACCCTGTCACACTGCAAAAATTGTTCAGAAATGGTTTGAGGAACATGGCAAAAGGTTCAAGGTGTCGACTTGGCCTTCAAATTCCCCAGATCTCAATCCGATCGAGGATCAGTGGGATGTGCTGGACAACCAAATCCGATCCATGGAGGCCCCAACTCACAACTTACAGGACTTAAAGGATTTGCTGCTAACGTCTTGGTGCCAGATACCACAGCACACCTTCAGAGGTCTTATGGAGTCCATGCCTCATCAGAGCTGTTTTGGTGGCACAAAGGGGACCTACACAATATTAGGCAGGTGGTTTTAATGTTATGGTTGATTTATATATATATATACATATATATATATATATATATATATATAGTAAAGGCCTGGCAAAGCATCTCCAGGGAGGAAACTCAGCATTGGGTGATGTCCATGGGTTCCAGACTTCAGGCAGTCATTGACTGCAAAGGATTTGCAGTCAAGTAATAAATATACTTATATATATATATATATATATACACACACACACACAGTAAAATTAAGTAAGACCGCCTACTTTATATATATATATATATAAATTAAGTAGGCGGTCTTACTTAATCTTACTGTGTGTCTACAGTCTGCGCTACATTTTTAAAGCAGAGCTCCCCCTAGTGTTTCGCATCAAGCATTGAAATAAAATTGCATGAATAAAACACACAGTTCCTGAAGGAGACGCTGTAGGTAATTAACCCCACAAAACCACAAAACCAATTGTTCACAGCTAAAAATATAAATCTGCAGGCTTTCCACCAAACACAACACAAGTGTGTTATATAAATTAACATTTATAGCCTCTAGACCTTTAAAACGGTCTTTACATAATATGTTGTCAGTTATTTGGTGAACAATCCTCTACTGTTAATCTCGTTGTGTATAAATACATTTGCAGTGGATCTTTTTATTATAATATGAGCTCCTATCAATGCACAGCCCTGATTCTTTCACACAAATGTTGTTCTGTACAATTCCCTGTCCTCCCATCCCCCACCACATCCACCAGACAAGTAAAACACGACATGGAGTTGAGTGAGGAATGGACAAAATTGATTTTTTCCCAGGCTGTTTTTTCCCCCGTTTTCTTTCGCAATAACATCGTTCATTTTGTTGTTTCTGATCGTATAATCCGACAAGAACGTGTTCTATTCACGAATATCTCATTGGATATATGAATATCGTCATCTAAAATACCTACAGGAGATAAAAACTAAAACAAAAGCATTTTATCTCTTCAGGCTTGGCTTTGTACAACTTATGAAATGGATTTCTTTGAAACGGAGCGGACTTGCCGGAGCCACGCGCTCCTTTCCACTTCACGCGTAATGCCCGGTAGTTATGGCAAAGTCTGAACTGAAACGATACCGAGTTTCGTCGTAAAACCAGACTATTAAAACCGGGCCAGTAAGACCATGAGGTTCAGACATCACTGGATATGTTTACAAGAGCGAAGGGCCTATAAGGAAGGGTAGACCTGCCTGGAATCGGTCTGTTTTTTTCGACTGTACTGTCGTTTTAAATCTTCGTAGCCCGCCTGTTTCTCATTGGCACCGCCCACTTTGGAACAGAGAAGAGCGCTGATTGGACGCGCAGCGCTCTAACTGAATCTTTCTTGCGCTTTTCATTGGTGCGCTGCCGCCTTTCCCCTCAGGCTCTCGCGGGGCTGCTTTGTGAAGATGGCGGCCGAACTGGTAGAAGCGATGGTAAGTAGATGGAGCTATTTTTTACTGCGGAAAAATAAAAGCTCCCTTAGACCAAGAGAGACCGGTTGTCATTTATTTGAATACCACAAGAACTGATTCAGAGCACGGGGCTCAGCTGAAGTCATTTCTTATAGTTGTTAGTCCATAAACTGCGGTTGGCACTGGTGTCTGGACGTAGCTAAGGTTAGCCGCTACTGGCTAACGTTAGTAGAAATGAATGATGGGACTGTTATAAACACCAGCTCACAAAGTAGGCGCCACACTGAGGAAACCAGGGTTACTTTTCTCATTTCAACACAAATCACGAATCCTAAAAATGAACAGAACAGATAGCACTGTCACTTAATGCACCTCCTGACGTCAAGAGCTGAAGTAAAGCTAATAAATGACTGTGGTGTTGAACTGAGCCGGTGCCTCCCTGCACTGGTCCTCATGATTTCCTATTGTGCAAGATACAGCTAGTGTTAATATTCGTGACTGGCTAACTAGTGCAAAATATGTAAGTTAACCGTGTGCATTCGTATTTGAAAACATACTTGAACTTGTAGGTGATTGTCCACATTTGGACACTGACAGTTTGCAGATGTCCTTTGAAGGTAAATAATGTGGCAGAGCTTTACTTGTTTGTAGGCAAGAAGAAAATTGCTTGTTGTAAATACTGGTTGCCTATTTGTAGCATTCATGTTAAAAAGACAGGTAAACATTAGTAGGCTTTTTGCATGTAATCAGATCATTAGCTCTACTTTTCAGGAATCCCACTGTTTAAAAACTACCCTTTTATCTCACGTTATTTTGTTTCTGTCTCTTTTTCTGCACACTTGTTCCTCTTGTGCCTAGAACATGGTGAAGAGTTTCCGGGTGTCTGACCTGCAGACACTGCTGGCCTCTATGGGGCGCAGTAAAAGCGGGTTAAAGCAGGACTTGGTGGGGCGAGCTTTGAGACTGGTGCAGACAGAATACAGCCCGGAGCTGCTGAAGAACGTCCGGCAGCTCTACGAAACGCGCTTTCCCAAAGCACCCGGATGGTTGGCTGCCCGTCGCCCAGAGGGGATACCAGCAGTGTCCTATCCAGCGATCAACTCGCCCCCACGAAACACAGCCCAGGGCACAGACTACCTCAATGGAATGCCCAAGCTGGCTGCTCCACCAGCAGCCGAAGTTAAACTAGTGCCCTTGCCCTTTTACCACAACTTAGAAACATTGTTGCCACCTACAGAGCTAAGTATGTCATATTTATTCACAAAGTCAAACTAGTTTCCATTGTTTGCCTTTTAATTATTAAAAGTTAAAAAGCTAAGGGATAATTCTCTTCTCTCTGTCATACTTTGCAGTTGCGCAGAATAGTGAGAAACTCCAGGATAGTCAGTGTGTTTTTGAGCTAACACAGAGCCAAATAGACCAGATCCGAAACTCCAGGTGAGTAGAAGATATGAATGTTGCCGATTCTTGACTTCCTGGGTCCTTAAACAAAATTCGGTTTGCACATCTCTCAGAATTCTCTCTGTTGTCGCTAGGATTTAAGTATTGGCACACTTGGTTTTGTATGATTGCATCACATACTTCATACCAGTGCCATGACTAACACCAGATGACACACTATCATGCATTTCTTGCTGGCACTGCTTTTTTACATTCGCATCAGAATCAGGAATACAAAGGGATGTGACAAACACTGACACAACTGAGCAAAATGATGTTTTTTCTGCAAGCTGCTTTCTTTAGTATGGGGTGAGACTTCTGCAGCAACAGATCTTTTCTTTCATGTGTAGGTTATTTAGGATATGCACTCTTTTTGTTTACACATTCACAGTTTGCTTAATTAAAGCAAAATGGAATGACAGCTAACTTTTTTATCTACACTTGTGTTCTTAGTGAACTTCGCCCAGGAGTGAAATCAGTCCAGGTGGTCCTTAGGTAAGTCTGTCAGAATATTAAAAGGGATGTTTTGGTCAACTCTTTTTGAATGTATCAGAGTCGAGTCTTGTTCTTCATACACTGTTTAGCAAATCTAGATAAGTTGATGTATGCCATATTTATGTACCATGATACTTTCAAACCGAACAGCCATAACATTAAAATCACCTGCCTAACATTGTGTAGCTCCCCTTTGTGCCACCAAAATATCTCTGACCCATCGAGGCATGGACTCCACAAGACCTCTGAAGGTGTGCTGTGGTATGAGGCACCAAGACATTAGCAGCAGATCCTTCAAGTCCTGTAAGTTGAGAGGTGCGGCCTCCATGGATCAGACTTGTTTGTCCAGCACATCCCACAGATGCTCGATCGGATTGAGATCTGGGGAATTTGAAGGCCAAGTCAACACCTTGAACCCTTTGTCATATTCCTCAAACCATTCCTGAACAATTTTTGCAGTGTGGCAGGGTGCATTATCCTGCTGAAAGAGGCCACTGCCAGTAGGGAATACCGTTGCCATGAAGGGGTGTTCTTGGTCTGCAACAATGTTTAGGCAGGTGGTACGTGTCAAAGTAGCATCCATATGAATGCCAGGACCCAAGATTTCCCAGCAGAACATTGCCCAGAGCATCATACTGCCTCCACTGACTTGCCTTCTTCCCGTAGTGCATCCTGGTACCATCTCTTCCCCTGGGCACTCTGGCCGGTCTGCAGCTATGCAGCCCCATACGCAGCAAGTTGGGATGCAGTGTGTGTTCTGACACCTTTCTGTCACAGCCAGCATTAACTTTTTCAGCAATTTGTGCTACAGTAGCTCTTCTGTGGGATTGGACCAGACGGGCTAGCCTTCACTCCCCACACGCAACACTGTGCCTTGGGCACCCATGACCCTGTTGCTGGTTCACTGGTTGTCCTTCCTTGGACCACTTTTGGTAGTGACTAACCACTGCATACAGGGAACACTCCACAATACCTGCCGTTTTGGAGATGCTCTGACCCAGTTATCTAGCTGTCTCAATTTGGCCCATGCCAAAGTCACTCAGATCCTAACACTTGCCCATTTTTCCTGCTTCCAACACATCAACTTTGAGAACTGACTGTTCACTTGCTGCCTAAGATATCCCACCCCTTGACAGGTGCCATTGTAACGAGATAATCAATGTTATTCACTTCACCTGTCAGTGAATAATGACTGATCTGTGTGTGTGTGTGTGTGTGTGTGTGTGTGTGTATGTATGCGCAGATGAGTGACAAAAATCAACATAAAGTGTCTTAGTAAGGTTTTGGGCCACCACGAGCTGCTAAAACAGCTTGGAGTTGGTGGTTTTTTTTGATGGTGATGGAGAGCACTGTCTAACACATCAGTCCAGATCTCTAACAGGTGTTTAACTGGGTTGAGGTCTGGTATCAGTGAAGCCCTTAACATATGATTTACACCATTTTGGTCCTCATCAAACCATTCATCGTCCTGTAGATGGGGTGGAGTCTCTCTAATTAGTACAGAAATATATGTGACATTTCTCTCAAAGGGGACAACTGGACACAAACCCTGCCAGCAAAATAAGTCCCCCAATGGCATAACTGGTTTTTTTTTTTTGTTTTTTTTTCCCCCCTTCCCCCCCTTCCTTTATTTTGTCACTTGTTTGTTCCTGCTCCTGTCCCCTCGTCTTTCTAAGAACTGAAGAATCCTGTATCGTGTTAAATTGTCAACAATCTTATCTGGATATGTGAGCAATTAATGTACAAAGAATGGGCTCTGGTGAAGAGAGACTGTGAAATGTATTTTGCGAAGCAGATTTGAACATTCATCCTTCGTGATGCTCTTTTTCAGAATCTGCTACACTGACTCCATTGGTGTTCAGGAGGATCAGTACCCTCCCAATATTGCTGTCAAAGTGAATCAGTCCTACTGTCATGTTCCCGTAAGTAGGTTTATATCAGCGCTATGAATTCATATGCTTGGTATTTAGATTGTCAGGTGGCTGAAAGTGAAGGAGTAATATCCATTGCCTGCCTACGTATTGGTTTTTGATTCCTGCTCTAGTGAATGATGCCTAAGGTAGCAGAAGAAATCCGTAGATTTTGGCTTTTTGGCATAAATGTTCCTAGATTTATTACAGACTCCTAGTGAGTCCCCCCCCAGAAAGCCTCCTTCATATTACGGACACAAAATCCATTTGTTGTGTTTAGTGCATCCTTTCAGGGTAAAATTCTGCACTGAGTTTTCTCTTAGCACCTTTGCTAATTTTCTCTGTGTTGCTTCTTCACCTATCATTTCCAGGGTTATTATCCTTCCAATAAACCAGGTGTGGAACCACGTCGTCCCTGTCGCCCTATAAACATCACCCCCTGGCTTCATCTCTCAACAGCTACCAACAGAGTCACTATCACATGGGGCAACTTTGGAAAGGTATAGTGTAAAGACATAATAAAAAGATTCTAGCAATAATTGCAATGTAGTTAAAGAATACGTAGTAGTCATAGTGAAAAGATATAATACAGAACGGGGTGATTTGGATAAAGCTGAAGTGTACTTCAATGAGAGCGTAAATGAGTTGAAATTTATTAGCTGTTGTGTGTTAATATGTTTAGCCTAAGGGCCTATGCCTATGAAAATACATGAATGTGCAAATTGAAAATGTGCCCCTGTCCTCTAATGTTCAGAGTGTACAGGACTTCACTCTAATTACTTCTCAGTGTGTGTGTGTGTGTGTGTGTATGTGTGTGTGTGTATATATATATATATATATATATATATATATATA
>CM075013.1:16292163-16359041 GCA_037576675.1 Pangasius sanitwongsei | reverse complement strand
TTACATGTGTAACCTCATATTTGATTGAAGACAATAATAGAGCTCCTGGAGCCTGAGAGCAATTTAAAAAAAAAAAACAACACATGGACAATTTTTTGACTTTTTTTTTTTTTTTTTTTTTTTTTTTTTTTTTTTTTTTTGTAGGACCTTCTTGAATAGATTTCCATTCTACACTTATTAAATTCATTAGAAGAGAATTGGGTAGATAAAGGTTCATTTGTTTGAAGTAGAATGACTTTCAGCTTCTCAATGTTGATGAAGTGTCGAGTCTCAGTGATTTTTGAAATCTGGGGTTTGACCTGAAGTGGTTCTTTGGGATTGGAGGTGAATCCTGTCTGGTGACATCCCTTCTTATTACAGTGCTTAAGATAGCATGGGCAGTGGCTTGCAATGTAATTTTTTTTTTTTTTTTTTTTTTTTTGTGTGTCTTTTTACATGTTGATATTAAAAGCCAATAAAAAATAAATAATATTTTATCAATTTTTGAATTGCCTCCAGTTTGCTCCAGTGGGTTAGTGGTTTGTTTTTGCCACTTTCAGAAGAGATAAATAAATCAGTGAAATTCTGTCATGTCCTCACAGTGGATTTGGCTGTGGAATCAAGTATATGGTGGGCCCTGTTTAAATGGAAAATCATGTAAAAAGTTCAAGGACAGCATACTGTCATTTATGTGTGCAATTAATTAAACTGATTTTAAAAAATGTAGTGTTGTGTGTCTTTTTTTTTTTTTTTTTTTTTTTTTTTTTAAACCATTGTACCAGCAAGTTTGTGTGGTGTTTCTGTGCATGTTCCCCCCCCCCCCCCCGTTCATGTGGATTTTCTGTGTTCTTCAGTTTCTTACCAGCTCCCAAAAGCATGCCAGTAGGTGGAGAGATAACATTAAATTACTCTAAATTAGAGTGTGTGAATGGTTGTATACAAGATGCCCTGCAGTGCCCAGGATGTATTCCTGCCTCATGCCCAGTGTTCCCAGGATAGGCTCTGGATCCACTACCATCCTAATCAGGATAAAGCAGTTACTGAAGATGAATGAATGTTCTATACCATAATTAGTTAAACAATACCCTACTGAGGGTCAGATGTAAAGTTTGACATGAGAATTACTGCATCTTTCCACTAGATGTCATACTTGGTACACAGTAACAACTTGCTAGAAACCATCCCTTATTTATAAGGTTAGGAAGTCTGTTCACTTTTTTCTGATCAGTAAAGACATGTACCTATCTTACAGTGCTTGTATCATTACTGTGTCCTTCATGATTGTAGTATATTTTGCCTCCATTGTTTGAAGGTAACTGTTCTTCAAGTAGAACTTGTTCCTGGAACATTTTACCCAATCGATACCATCATCAGTGTGTACCTTTTAAATTCTCCCTCGCCTGAGCAGCTTGAAATTTCCTCCAGATGCCCCATTTGGCTTCTAGACAGGCAGGCTTTTGTGTAGCTCTGCATTCCAGTTTTAAAAAATACTGAAAAATCATCTGAGCCCAAACAAACATTACTAGCTAACTAATGGCATTATCTAGCTCAGAAGGCTAGATAGCTATAGTCTTCATCTAAATGAGTGATGAAAGGTACAGTTTCAATATTTTCAATTAACTTACATTTTTTGTTTGTTTTCAATTTCAATATAATGAATTCTGGAGCTACACAACAATTTATGCCATAAAATGGCATGTTTTAAGGGATGCCAGTCCACGGTAGGGCATAATGCGGACACACATTTACATCTAGAGGCAATTTAGAGTAGCCAATCCACCTACTGACAGGTTTTTGTGGAGGTGGGAGGAAACCACAGAAGCAGGCAGAAACCCACTCAGACTTGGGGAGAACATTCAACACAGACAGTAACAAGATAAGGGTTGAACTGGGGACCCTGGAGCTGGTGCTATCCACTGCACCAGAGTGCCAATTACAGCACTGTAAGTACAAATTTAAACATGAAAGTACTGTAAACCTAGATCAACTTAAACATAAAAGTGGGATTTTCAGCATTAGTGGGAAAAATGTCACTGTTTCAGTTCTGTTGCACTGTTTTAATAAATAGAGCTGAAATCATTTCACTAGGAAAAATTAGTATTCCGTGTGACGGGAGAGTGTTACTGGGTCAAAAAATATACATAAAACTCTATCGTGTTCCAGTATGCAAATGCAGACCATATAAAACAAGTTCATTTGGGGAAGGGATCATATAGGGTCCTGGCTGTTTACAATTTTGAAGTGTCTGAATTCAATATCAGAAAACATAAGGAAATTTGTGAGATCCTGCTGGTGCTGTTTGCTAGCAGGTTCCTCCTTAACAATGATGCCCACAAACAAAGGCAGTTTTTAAACTGTCATGAGCTCTCCACCCCTTGTAGAGAATCATTATCTTGCTAAATATGAGTAAATAAACCAGGTTTATGAAGGACACACTCATTTCTTCTTGAGTAACCATTTTATCCTGGTTGTAAACTAATCCTTTCTTTATTTCTTTATCACTGCTATTTAATTATTACAGAAAGCTTTCTAGAAAATGCAATAAAATGGCTGGCTCTCAAATGCATTATGTATTTTAAAGGCATGTTCACTTGGTCATGTCACCCACAGAAAGACTCAACGTTACTTATTTGTGAATTTTGGTCATTTTTCACAACTCAAATACCGAATAGACATTGTAGTTTTGCCCTCAACAAAACCTAACATCATAAGTCTTTGGCCCTTCTGTATAACACAACCTGTTCTCACTCATGTCTTTGTTTTCACTCTGCATGTGTTTAAATGCGAGGCAACAGCATGCTGTACTTATACAATTAATTTGATTTATTAGAGGAGTCGCTTGCAGTGTAAATTGAAAGCTTGAACTGCACAATAAAGAAAGATTACAGCTCTATGTCTGGAAAGTTATAGAGAACTATCAAAATAATAATAATAATAATAATAAAAAAAGTAAAGAAAAAAAAGCTGTCTTAAGGAATTTGGAAACCACAGATGTTGGCAGTTTTATAAGAAATGATGTATTAAATAAACCAGCTACCTTTGTAGTTTTTAACTACTGCAGTATAAATGAGGTTAAAAATTACATGCTGTTTTTTTGTGTCTTATTTATAGCCTACCAGCAAACCTCTCATAACTATCACACCTTTAAAACTGCACATTTACATGCCTAATTTTTGTTATTTCACTAGTGTGAAATTGAAAGTGTGGAATTGTGTTTGCCTCAGACAGACCAGTAAAAAGATGTGTATGATAGTGTAGTAATGAAATAAGCCTATGTCCCTAAGATGAGCTGACCTCATACTGAGAACCATACAGGTGTTGCATACAGTGTTTGACTTTGGCCCAAAAGAATGGCTGACCTGGGAAGGTACTGAATGAAAATAGCTAAGTACAGCCAAACTACCCTTCTGATAAAGCAGCTAACTACACTACAAGCTAAGAAAAAGTAGATTACACTGAAGCTACTTTATCAAACTGACTGTAATCAACTGTGACATTTTAGTTTTACTGTGCAGCTACTTTACTGTTTGATTAAATAATAATATGTTTAAAGGGAAAAGCATTTTGTTGTGCTACAGTGCTACTTCTTGAAAAACTAGCAGGTATTGGAATAACTCAGCTACTGCCACGCTAGTAAAATGTAAACTAGCAGCGTTGCTAGCTGTATTTAACATTTACTGGAGTTACTCTTTAAAGTAATGGACTAGCCATAAAGAGGGCTTAGGGAGAAAAGGCAAACCGACAACGGCGTTTTAAAAATACTAGTGAAACGCGCTGTTGAATATGTGCAAGTCCTCTCTGCTCCCAGTTCACTGATCCCGCCGATCTGCACATAAATACCAGACACAGAGAAGAGAAACCAGATCTATTCGCCATACTTGAGTAATTTACTTAAGGTGGTGTTAAAGTGAAGGGAGAGAGGAGATACATAGTGTAAATGTTCATTTCTCGTTCCCACAGTCCATAACAACTTTGCGAATACACATGATGTTGAAATCCCAGAACTGGTATAAAGTACGCTGGGCACAGCACTACAAAGCTTCGAGTGACTTGTCTTATCGCGATACTCGCAAATCTCGCGAGATACAGAAAGCTTCCTCCTGGTTGGAGAGCTGTTTCCTGTACCGGATTTTTTTTTTTTTCTGCAAAATTTCTATAAATGTTTTCACGGAATTTTGAGCACAAGTCACGCATCGACAGGACAGTCCCTGGGATGAGTTAATGCTGCAGTCCCGCGGTGAAAAGGAGGGATCAGCTGTGCTAGGACAGAGGCCTAAAAGCTGTCATCTGTCCGAAGACGCTTCCTATAGGAGCCAGGGCCGCGGCGAGTCAGGCTCCAGTCTCTACTGGGAGAGCTTTGATAAATATTACAGTCATGACTTCGTCTCAAAACTTGTTCCAGCTCATACACTAGACCATTTTGCTGTCAGAGAGGTCTTCCGACCGACCAATGCTTACCTGTGTCTGTGGGAGCAGCTTGTCTTGTCTTCTTGTCATCCGCCTACTTGCCCGACTGTGACAGAACTCCGTGAGGCATGACAGACTCGAACAACTAACCCTTCTGAACAGCTAGTTTATAATATATAGTGTCATTTTACGGAAATTACAGTGGTGGTAACTCGTTGTCGTTGCTTTTCTCGGTAAAAATAAATTAAAAAAAAAATAAAAATATATATATATATATATAGTAGTCAGTCATGGCCCCGAAGAAACCCCGACCTGTTCCACTGAACATAACGCCTACAGGAGAGGGACAACCGTCCACCAACGCTGATGCTGCCTCAGAGTGAGTATTTAACATCATACATTACATTCTATCAAATATCACCACTGTTATAGTGTCTAATCCAGGAGAACCTAGTTCTGGTCTGGTTATGGTCAGGGTTCAGGACAGTTTGGTGATTTCCTGCTCTAACACACCTGATTTGAAGTGATCAGTTCCTTTCCAGCTTGAATGTGTGTTAGGGCAAACCATATCAATAGAGATGACAGGTTTTCCATTTTCAATACTAATTCAGTATTTGCGCTACAAGCACTGGCTTGAAAACAAGTTATAAAGAAAATCACAGACCCCTTGGCTATGCCTGTTTGCGTCATAAAATACATCAGTATATACACCAGTGAATCTGATGCCAATCCAGCATTTTGCACAAATATCAAGCCTGATATAAGTACTTGGTATCAAATCGCTATGTCCTTCCGTGTAAGTGTACATGCCAGATTAATGCATAATGTGATTTTTTCCCCCCTGGTGGTTAGAGCTAATCTGGAAGCCTTGCAGAAGAAGCTAGGGGAGCTGGACCTGGATGAGCAGCAGAGGAAGCGTCTCGAAGCCTTCCTCACCCAGAAGGCTCAGGTGGGTGAGCTGAAAGACGACGACTTTGAGCCCATCTGTGAGCTGGGTGCCGGGAACGGAGGAGTGGTCCACAAAGTACGCCACAAACCCTCCAGGCTGGTTATGGCCAGAAAGGTAAAGTGTGTGTTGAGCATATGTGTTTAGTATGCGTATTCTTCTTGCTGCTGCCAAGTGGATGAAATAACTGACCATGTTTTCCATTTTACTGCAGCTTATTCATTTGGAAATCAAACCAGCCATCAGGAACCAGATTATTCGTGAGCTGCAGGTGCTGCATGAGTGTAACTCACCCTACATAGTGGGCTTCTATGGAGCTTTCTACAGTGATGGGGAGATCAGTATTTGTATGGAGCATATGGTGAGTGAGAAGAGTTAAGTGAAGGTGAATGTGCTAGAAGTATGTTGCTAAAAAGTGTTTAATGTTGTTAAAGATCTCAGGCCCTGGAAAAAAAAAATTAGCCTGAAGTGTTTTGCCTGATTTGCAGCCTTGGAGTGAGGAATTAAAGAGTACTATTAAACTGTAACAGAGGTGAAAAATATAATTGTTGATCTTTTTTCAGGATGGAGGCTCGCTAGATCAGGTACTAAAAGAAGCTAGAAGAATTCCAGAGGAAATCCTGGGCAAAGTTAGTATTGCAGTGAGTATCATTCTGTTCTGCTCATTATTAACTAGCCCAAGCATCATGTAATCATAAGAATTGTTCCTTTTCTTGCTTATGCTTTCTTGCTAACTCATATGGAGCCATAGTTTAAGATGCAGGTTAGAAAGGTGTTGGTGCAGGTGTTTATTTCTTATGAGTTAAAAATGCTAAGCATCGTTTGAATAAACCTGCAATGGAATGTATTAGAAATATATGGGATGGGAAAAATCCTTAGATGCATCATGATTCTCTCTTGTCTGATACACAGAATATCATAATCCATTGTAAACCTAAATATAAACCCTTTCTTTTGGTTGATAAATGTCCATAATAATAAATATTTTCTGAGGAATTATTGAAAAACCAAGGCAGTCTGCACACTGAATTAAAACCAGACCACAAAGGTCTATCAAAATACATATTTATTATTTGCATAGTGAAAAAATGCAAAGTGAGTTAAAACGGACCAGTGAGCAGACATTTCAGCCCATAGCTTTCTTCAGTGCTCCTCACTGATCTTTGCACTTTTTTTTTTTTTTTTTTACAATGCAAGTCTAAAATAATAAATATATTTTGATAGACCTTTGCGGTCTGGTTTTCATTCATGCCTTGGATTTTAAACATTTTCTTGTTTCACGCACCTGAGGACATATTTATTTCATTTGAGCACAACTATCCCTCTTCCTTACTTGAGGAATAATTGAAAATATCAAGCTTAATGTTTCTCATCATAGACTAAACTGATAGTGTGTTTTAAAAGTAGCAATTGATTATAGTGGAAAAAACATAATGTAGCTTATAGACATAAAAAAGAAGAAGCATTAAATTGCATAAAGAATTGATTTATAATCGCTGTGTGAACCAAAAGCTAAACTGATTGTGACATCTAATTCAAAGTACTGATGTACTGTTCGATTCTTTCACTTATGGCAAATATAATTGAATTATAATTGAATGTGTCTTATGCATGAAAGCTTTCATTTATTAGAAAATACTCTGTAAATAATGACTTGCCTCATTTGGTCCAGACAGTGAAGAAAGAAAGACTATATTGAGTGTTTGGCCCTTATTTAAAATGGATTTATTTATTTGTTCCACAGGTACTCCGAGGACTCGCCTATCTACGGGAGAAGCACCAAATTATGCACCGAGGTATTTTTGGAGGAACATTCCAAAGCAATGTTTGTGAATCTGCATGCATGTACATGTGCAAGTTGATACACTATTGCTTAGTAGATAATTTGACCTGACCTGTTATACATAAACTATATAATCTGTGTAAGATTTATATATAAATATATAATTTGATATCATTTAAACCTATGATCAGCATAAGGATTTGAAAATTAATAAGCTTTGGACAGTTTTTACCAAAACTCTTCTCTGTACATGATAAGTACATTTGCATTTGCAGCAACTCCAAACCGGGCCTTCAACATAAGCTATTTCTATAATAATTTTTTTAAAAAATTATCTTTTTGTAAAACAAGATAACCATGCATGCCAAAGTATTAGCTCTGAATCTAGTAATAGGAAACCTGGTGAACCTATTCAAAAGGCCAAATTGGATTTGTTAAATTTCCTCAGCAACTCATCTGATTAAACATAAATGCACATTGATAGACAAACCAGGTGGAGTAGAATTTGGAAAATAAAACTGGCATATTGGATGGTAATTGCAATACTAGGGTAGCCTCAAGGGGAAAATAGCTAAGCTGACACACTGACATATTAACATACGTCATTGTAGTTTGGTTTCAGCAAGGATATTGTCAGCGAGCAACTGCCCACCAAACTGGCCTTTTGAGATGCATTCAAACTGTCATCAAGAAGTATGAAGAAACTGGACAAGTTGTGGGCAGAATAATACAGTGGAAGGTCCAAAAAACTGTCTGCATCTTAAAGGTCATTTCCTTAAGGGACAGAAACAAATCCAGTCAAATGCTTTCTTGGCATCTGGCAGAGTCACCTGGCACCAAAGGCAATGTGAGAAGTTGTCTTACAAGAAATGGTCTTAAAGGGCGTGCTGTAGAAAGACAAAGCAGAAAAAATGTAGTACATTAAATGAAGCGAAGTGTGGCCAAGTATGGTGACCCATACTCGGAATTTGTGCTCTGCATTTAACCCATCCAAGTGCACACACACACTGTGAACACACACCTGGAGCAGTGAGCAGCCTTTTTTGCCACGGCGCCCAGGGAGCAGTTGGGGGATTGGTGCTTGCCGGCTCGAGACTCGAACCCGCGACCTTCAGGTTCACCTTTGGGTTGCAAGTCCGACGCTCTAACCATTAGGCCACGACTGCCTTATAAATGCCACAAAGCATGGCATAGAAGAACCAAAAGAAGACTTATTTAGAAGAAGAAAAGTGTTATTTATATGTATCTCCATACAGATACATTTGAGATGCCAGCATGTCAGAAAAAACTTGAGATTCCTGTCTAATTGTTAGATTGTTTAATTAATTGTCATGGTCTGGGGTGCATTTCAACCAATGATGCAGGGGATCTGTTCAAAAATAACAGATGATAAGTAATGAGCAACATACTATAATGACTAGAAACACAATTAAGACCTTCTTGGAGTGGAAGTCCAACGGGACACGTACAGTATTAAGTCAGCCACCTCAAAACCCTGACCTCAACATAACTGAAGCTGCGTGGGAGCCTTTGGAAGGGGAAGAGCAGCCAAGTGCTTTATGAAAGTTGGAAGAACGTACCACAGCCCTACTTCATTATGTATTCTAAAAGATTCTAAATAACTAAACAAAAAAAAAAATTCCAATAAACATTTGCTATTAAGAAAAAATTGCAGTAAAAATAATTGTCTCAGATGGCCTAAGATTTTTACACAGAATTTTACATATAGTATAGTTTAATGGATCTTGTTACTTAAAAGATTGTTTTATTTTAATACTAAAAACAGGAGTTAGTCCTGATTGGTGCTTCAAAACAAGTCTGCTTTTAGACAGACTTGGGTAAGAATTACTATTCAAGTTGATGTCCTTCACATGGCTTGTACAGTAAAATGAAAATTAGTTTTTAATGCTTTTGTGTTGCCTGTTGGTTGCTAGCTGTGGTTGCTGATCTGAAATCAGTGTAAACAAGATTAGAACTATTTGGAAACTCCAAATGGCAAAACGTTTGGCTTATAGGTTGAAATACTCCTGCAAATGTGGTGGGTTTTTACTGGAAAGTTGTGGGAATAGAAGCCATTGGCCAGCTTGCATTTCACACATTAAGGCTGCCCAGAGGGCTTTATTCATCACTCTCCTTTTTATCCTTACCCTCTTTTTGTTCTTACTATTTTTTCTGTTGAAGCAAGTTTTTTTGTCCAAAAATTTCCTGGCCCGCTAACATTTAAACATATTTATGATATGTTGCATTTGTATTAAATCAATTATGCTTCATCCAAGGTTTTACAAGCACAAATACTTGTGTATTTGTATCACTGTGATGTTTGTCTTCACATTCTATGACGCATGACCATCTCCTACATGAAAAATAGCAATGCAAATGGTGGCTGTGAAATAATGTTAATAAGGTGACCATAAAGTTAAAATTGCTATATTTCCAAAGGATATCCAGGTGATAACCCTCATTTAAATAGGAAAATTATTAACGTCTTCCTTTAGTTGGCTGTAGATGCCTAGGTGCTCTTTTCTAGTAGCTATTTGTTAAGGTTTTGCCTTCTTTGAGTGACACTGTGAAACAGGACTATAAGTGAACTCAAAATGGCTGACTGGACGTCGCTGAGGCTGTGTAAGGGTTTGGAGGCCAGGTTAGAGGTGAACAAGCTCATGAGGGACACCCAGGTCTGTAGCTGTACTGTTGTGACATGGAGAGTCAGCATGCGAGTGCAGAACTGTCTGGGAGCCAGGCTGGTAATTACGGCTTTGCAGATGTGATTATATGGCAGCCGCGCCCTGCAACCCCCTCTATTCTTATTTTTGCATCACCTCTCTTTCCTGCTTGTTTATCGAGTCCCTTTGAACTCTCCCTTTGGAAAGCTGAGCTGGGGGGGGGGGGTCTTATGGAGGACTCACAACAGGCTGTATAGAACATAACTGTTGGCTGGAGAAGTTATCAGACTATTTGCTTGTAACTACTGTGTGGGGATGCTCAAATTTGGTTCTAATTCCAAGTGCTGAACTTAGTACTGATAGCTGCATTTCTGTTATAATGTCTCAAGGAAAAAAGATATTGTATGTGTGTCACTAAAACATATCATTTATTTCTCCTACCAGGGCAATAATCAGAGGCAGTTGCATTTTGTGAGCTATACAGGCTTGCTTATGCAGGGCTGCTTGTGAAATGTTTTTCTGGTCGAATACTTGGCACAGAATAGGATGCCTGGAGTGAAGCTGGAGGAAAAGGGCCAGGTGGTGGGATTTGAGCCTTGGCACTCTTAGCCTCCCTACTCCTCCTTATCCCTTTTCATCCCTCCATTTCACCTACATTCGCTCTCTCTGTTGTGCTTTGGCTCCTGCAGACGTGAAGCCCTCCAACATCCTGGTGAACTCGCGCGGTGAAATCAAGCTGTGCGACTTTGGCGTGAGCGGCCAGCTCATCGACTCCATGGCCAATTCCTTTGTGGGAACACGCTCGTACATGTCGGTGAGTCAGGACTCTCTCTCTTCCCCCACCCTCCCAGTCCTGCCCCAGCCCTTGCCAGAAACCAAGCCCATGCCCAGCAACGCAGTATGGGGTGCGGAGGCTGCCACTGCTAGCTCGGCCCAGTCCTGCATTTTTGAAGCTATTTTGACTGTTTGTAATTTTACTTTTTCCTGCCTTGACAGCCGGAGAGGCTCCAGGGCACTCACTATTCGGTGCAGTCGGATGTGTGGAGCATGGGCCTGTCGCTGGTAGAGCTGGCCATCGGCCGCTACCCCATCCCCCCGCCTGACGCTAAGGAGCTGGAGGCCATTTTTGGGCGACCTGTGCTGGATGGAGCAGGGACAGAGGGACACAGCACATCCCCAAGACCTAGACCTCCAGGACGCCCCATTAGTGGTGAGAGTACACATCTGTCCTTCATTAATCCATTACTGCAAATTAGTTCTTAATTAATTTAGGCAATTCGGTAATTGAACTTATCCTAATTATTATAACAGTATTGGTGAATAATCTATTCCTTACATTTTTTGTTTGCTACATCTATAATGGCTGGATCTGTAATTATTTGATCTCTGTAATAAAACACAAATGCTACTGTCCATGGTGTACCAGAGACAGCTTGGCGATTACTATAGAAATATAAAGCTATATAGAGTTTATGGAACTTTAAAGTATAAGGCAATTTAGTTGACTCATGTGAAATGCTTTTCCCCAAAGGACATGGAATGGACAGCAGGCCGGCCATGGCTATATTTGAGCTACTGGACTACATTGTCAATGAGGTCAGAGAAACTGCCTAGTGTACAGCTTTGTTCCTGGTGTTTTTTCATACATTTTTTTCCATTTTGCACTGCTCCTCAATATCACCTTCTTTTGCTTTTTTCCATACCTCCATTTTCCACAGCCCCCACCTAAACTGCCACATGGTGTATTTACCTCAGACTTCCAGGACTTTGTGACAAAATGGTGAGTTCCACTTTTCCAAGGATGGATGTCACGCAAAATGGTTAGCCTGTAGTCTATAGAGTGTCTTCTTTTACTTTATTGTGTTGCTGTAATCTTACGCATTCACATGGAATCTTGGATTTAAATGAAAGAGCACAGCACAGTCATTTTGTGTCCTCTATTTTTACAATGATAAAAGGCTGTAGTTTTGTGGTCACATTGCTCCCTACCCAAGGGGATTTCATTTTGACTCTCTTTGTTGTTTCACAGCCTCATCAAGAACCCTGCTGACAGAGCTGACCTGAAGATGTTGATGGTGCTTGTTGTCTTTTTTCCTTTTCTGGTGGCTATAAATGATGAGTTGATATAAAGCAACGTATTTATTTTAAACACTAGCCATTACATTCACATACTGAATGGTACCATAATTTACCCTATAGTTAGTCATATGAGTTGGGGTCATAGTAGTAACTATAACTTTTATGTTTCAGAAGAGTTGAATTGATCACTTGTCACTTATTGATAGTGCTTTGCATTTAAATATATAATAAGGTGTTTCTCAAGGCCTTATCCTCTTTTGCTGTTGCAGGGCCACACGTTTATCAAGCGTGCAGAAGTGGATGAGGTGGACTTTGCTGGTTGGTTGTGCAGAACCATGGGCCTGAATCAGCCAAGCACTCCCACTCGCACCTCTGAATGAACTTCAGTCCAGCCACGAACACCGTCCCTATCACCCTCTCTGCGCTTTCCTCTTCTCCCCTCTGTTCTTTTTCCCCTGCTTGTTAAGCCTGGTCAGGCCAACTGACCTCCCTTTGTTCCTCCTCACTTACTCTATTGTTGCCGCAGGGCTTTCTGCAGGTACTGGTTTATGAGAGGTCATGTTTGTCATTGGTACAATTGTCCATTTAATTGGATTTAGGTTCAGACATGTCTTGCCTTGCATTAACAGCATATTTAAGATCTCAGAGCAGTTATTTGGGAATGTTACAGGTATGGCATTAGAGCACTGGGTGTATACTGTATAATGCATATTTTTACTATGATTTTTCAGGTGTCATATTTTGCAGTGACCATGTAATGGTGTCACTGCATAAAAACAGCAGTCTGGTCAAATGTTCTGTTTCAGAAGATACATTTCTATTCTACTCTATCTTGTGTTGAACAGTTTTAAACCAAAGAGGGCATCTGCAGATCACACTGATAAAGATTTTCTGGTAATTTATGGGCTGGATACATCTATAAAGATGAATGAATTCATGAAGCTGAACTGCTACTCCTACATACATCTGTGTAGGTATACAGTTAACACAAAGTCTGAGATATTGCAAGACCAGGATGTTTGGTAACATATCCGTTATTGATTATGTTATACATTTGGAGATGTAAACAGCTTCCGGCATGTTCTGCCTTAGAAAGTTGTTAATTTCAAAGAAAATGAAATATTTCCACTGTAAAAGAAATATGGTTATATCCCAAAATAAGGAAATACTTTGAACAGCCCATCTGCATTTTATCAGAGAAAGAAACTTGTCTTTCTGTCTGCAGTAAGAGATGTAACACGTTTTCTGTCACAAGCTATTTCTATATTATCCAGAAGGGCACTTTTACTTCCTAAAAAAAATTTTCATGGCTATATCTGATGCTTAGGTTTGTCATCTGAACATTCTGTTTAATGCTGTAATGTTTTTCACCATTGGGTATTTTGGGGAAGATATTTTTTTATGCTTTGATGTTGCTTTTTTTTTTTTGCCAACTAAAGACTGAGATAAATTTTTGATCTATAGATAAACCAGGATTGCAGTCCACATTACAGCTGACAATCCAGAGACCTTTGCATTGGAATGCACACAGACTACATCCTCAGCAAGATCTGTTAAATATAAGTTAATAAAGCATTTGCGTAGTTCAATTCACTAAGTTGTGATAAATGTGATGTACTATGCAAGCAAATGTAAATTAATATAAATACACAGAGTTAGTGGATGGCTGATGTAAGGTAGGAGTATAGGCCCATTGACTGCTGATAGGTCTTGGCTGTGTGTCTTGACCTTCTTCTTCAATATTCAGTTTCTACAACACAAATTGGGGCAGAGTATAGGCATAGAACAAGTATCACATTCAGTCGAGAAAGACTGTCTCAAAAGAAAAAAGTCTTTACATTATGATATTTTTTGAGAAATTGAACATAATTATGTTGGACCTTTATTAAGGTCATTCCTGGCATTCACCTCCAACCAAATGAATGCAGATGCACATGTGTATAAAAATATATATACAGTACTGTACAGTGGTACTGTTTCACAGTCTTAAAAAAAATAGCCTTCTTTGGTTGTCCCCCCCCCCCCCCCCTTTTTTTTTTTATTGGTGTAGGAAAAATTGGAAAGAGTCATTTTATTATATGAAATTTGTTGAATACAATTCTAATACAGGAATAAAATCATCTGTGAATCAATGTTTCCACTAAATGGGAATATTTATTTTTTGTTATAACAAGTCACTTTTGTTGGAATTTCTTTGTATCAATTACTCATTAATGAGCATGTGTTGTGTAAAGAAGGGAGACTCACTGCCAAACTACATTTTTGTCCCGTTCCAACTACCAAAAACCACACCTGAGTGAGGTAACTGCTGCCTAACATGTTGGGAGATGGATTTGCTCAGACAGACAGACTGGCTAAAGAACAGAAAACACTGGTGTAAAATATTAGAATCATTATTTTTAATGTCTATTTCCTTAAACTCATTATTTTTAAATTTCTGTTTCCTTGGGTTTAATTTATTTAATATCACAATGCATCCCTTTTAAATGTATCTTTCAAATGAGAAGCACCAGTTCCCTTCTCTAGATCTTTCCTCTAGTCATGTCCACTTTAAATCTCAAATAATTAAAGAACTACTTAAGCACTTTCACAACATAATCTCTATCCACCACATTTGTATGTGCAACATCACAAACAGAAATATGGCACATATTCCCATAATGAAAAAAGAAATTTAAAATATTGTTTACTGAAATCTTAGGGGCAGTGAGAATCACCAGCAAACCTTCTTGTGTGTTCAATCCTCAGTTTAAGCTTTATCCCAAAGGACTAACCCACAGGCACAGGTGATCTTGCTACGGTTGCCAAATTTTTTTGGGAGAGTAGATTTGCTCCAGGCAGAGCAGTTCTGAGTATCAGGAGCCATAAGTAGGACTTTGTAGCTTAATTGCTGAAATCTGTGCAATGTGACAAGGCCACAGCAGAAAGGTGTGCAGTCGATGCCAGGGGGATGTCTGGCTCCACCTTGGCATTGCTTGAACACCACGTCTGCAGGCATCACTCTCCTGGGCATATGCGTCAACCATTATACAGTCCATTGTACTGTCCCATTAGGTGAGTCCCTAATCATGGATAAGCTCATGAAAGGAGCATCCATGAAAGGCAAAGTGACCCTTCTAACCTTGTAGTGCCTTGATCATTGATTCATCTGTTGTGGCATCGGCACAAACAGACTCACGTTCAAACGGTACTGAGGCTGGAGTTGAACATGGCAGTTCAACTGCTGGATCATTATCAGCCTAGAAGGCCAGTCATTGGCTACATGGAGGGATCTGTTGAGGGACATGAGCTTTGTGCTTCGTGGTCTCAGTTCCAGAACAATCTATTTCGGCTGAGCTATGTCTGATGCCAGGTTGTCCATATGCCTAGAAAGTGACTTGGGCAGTTTTATCAGCTTCTTCTAATCAGTCATTACCAGATGTGGCCATTTACGACTGGCTAGTTGTTTAGTTTGCAGCGTCTGGGCCAGATTCAGGTCTAAATCTGTCAGCTGGGCACTCTGTATAAGATGGTCAGGAAAACAGACTCTTGTCCCTGTGTTTTTGTGTTAACAATCCAGCAACTGAAACAGGCTCAGTAGTGAACAGCTTGCTGTAGGTGTAGCCAGGGAATCAACTTGACCATGCTAGCTGAGTCCAGCTTACTTTGCAGGCTCAGGGGTGGGGGGCGGTGTTTGAGTACTTAGAGGAGATGGTGCTGAAGGAATTGACCCTGGAAGGATGAGAAGTGACTGCTGCCACAGCACAGAGTAGTGTGGTGACTGAAGGTAACCAGGCTAGCAATGCCTAAGGGAAACCACCTCATGGCTAGTAGGTGTCATGGAGTTCCTCAGCATTCTTCATAGAGGGCTCTACAGGAGGTTTATTAACATCTTTGGAGGACATGGAACCTGTAGCTCCAATGGCAATCACAAGTTTTTATGCAGATAGCTCCATGTAGTCTGATGTGTATGAAACAAGAAGAACAAAAGGAAAGATGGCTGTATAATAGCAATATTTATTTTAAATACTACATCATAAACCAATTTGTAACTTGTTGGAAGTTCTAGGCATCCATGCATACAAGCACAAGTAGGTACCCAGGTGTTTCTCACTGCCCCTGGCAGTTTGAAAGGGTGAAATAGACCTAAAAATATATTTTTTTTCCTGAAAATGTAGTCTTACATTTTAAAGGAAGAATTATTCAGATTTGGGACTCGTAATTAAAGAATCTGTTAAAGCATGCTACAAAAATATGTTTTCATAAATGCTAATTGGTGTTATTCAATAACTGTCTTTTAGGCTCCCATTGGACATGAGTTTGGAATATATAGGTTTTCTGTTCATTTATCAGTGCAGTGAAATGTTTCCAGGTTCTTCACTCTTCAATGCACATATGTTACTGATGTGGTAGGTAGGGGTAAGGTTGAAAACACACTGGAATATTCCTTTATTGTTAAAGCATTCTTATTCGCAATGATGACAGTTTCAAATATGTTTAACATCAAATTAAATCTAGCATTACCATTTAAAAACAAAATAATCCCTGCATTATGAATCTGCTGTTTAGGGAGCTGGACAAATGAGCAGGGACTTTTTTTTCTGTGGTCAGGACTTTTGCTGTTATTTGGCTTGCTATATTCTATTGAGAGAAAAGCACTCAGAACCGTATGGAATCCCACAGTGTCTTATTAGTACTTCATGGGAATGCTTCTGCTTCCCGCTGGTCTGTTGGCAGTACCCTCTGTATACCCTCTGTATCCCTCTGTAAATCAAGTATGTTGATTTGTCTTTCGGGGTCCCCCACTCCCCTAGTAACAAGTTGCTGTATTCTACTCTTGGCCTAATGGAGCAGGTTTTACTCATCCAATCAATGTCAAGCTGTATTAACATCATCCATAAGTTCCATAAGGTACATAAAGTAACTTTTCTACCCTTGACTGTGTAACTTTCAACTGGTACCTTGTAATGGCAATTCAGATAATTAAACTCTTTGTCCAGTGGGCCTTTCAGGTAATTAATATATGATTCTGGTAGAAGATTTCAGTTTGTCATTTGCAGAGCTATATGAAGTCTGGTTGTTAATTAAAGTGCTGGTGTATTAATCTATCGAATTGTTAAAAATGGCACTTATGGTATAGATGGGAGATGAGTAGCACCTTCTATTGGGGACCATTGAGAATCAGCACGTTGTGAACTGCATAAGTGAAAGAGCTCTGTGTGGTGTGTTTGTGTGTGTGTATATGGTTTGGGGGGTGGTGCTGGCAGACCCTGAGTGTTTTGGAATGTGCCAAGGCTTGTTTCTGGGGTGGGACTCCATGACCTCAGGCTGTGGGATGGGTGGGTGTGCCTATAACACACATTCAAAGCCACTCCAGTAAGAAAAGGACGGTTGTAATCATGATTATCCTGCACATGCTCACTCAATGTAAATGTCATGTTATGTTGCAAAACTTCAGCAGTTAAAATTTATGACATGTTTCTTTTTATCCCGTGTTACCTGGTCCCACCTGATTGTTGCCCCTGTCACGGTAATATAATTTTACTGTATTCCCTAGAGAGGTGAAGAGGACACCAGCAAGGGAGAATGCTGTTTCTTTAAGAGAGAGAGAGGGAGAGAGGGAGCGAGAGAAAGGGAGGGACCTCTTTGCCCTCCAGAAACCAGGAAGGGAATTGAGTTGATCTACTGCTGCCTGTTTAGCGCATACGAGGCTTTGAGTAGCAGGGACAGCTAAAAAGAGAGCGCGCACAAGAGAGAGAGCTCCAGAGAGGAGGAGAGGAGGGCCAAGCAAACCCACAAAAGCAGCACCACGGCCATCACAGGTGAGCTGAACCCCTGCGCTCCCCCTCCTGGTTCCCTTGCCATCTCTTCCAGGGCCTGTCGTCAGGAAAGAAAAGGGAATGAAGGAGGGGGGCAGAGAGAGGGCAAAAGGGGTTGGAAGGGGATTGCCACTGAAACTAATTTGCCTCACCTTGTATTTATTGCTATTGTTTTGCTGAACTTTATTTTAGTTTTTTTAAGCACGCTTAGTTTGGTCGAGTGTGTGTCTGTGTGTGTGTTGGGGGGGGTTGGGGGGGCTGTCGAAAGAAAAAAAGACTAGGGCAGTGTGTAAGGAAGGAGGAACCAAAAATAATGCTGTCATACAAGGTAGAGTGGCATGTGACAGGCTTTACTTTTAGGTTGTCAAATGGAATCAGCTGTGATGGATTACTGCTTTCAGCTTTCTGTGTGTCTGGATTATTTGTTTGTGCCTGTATTTTGGCTGTTTTGTTTTTATATTTCATTGTTATTAAAAAGTCCTTGGTCAAGAGTGTATAAGTTTTTACATTATTCAGGTGCGCTTGAGACACCATAGAACTGTGGTGCTTGATTTTGCTTCAGTGAGTTCCTTTATTTTGTCTCCAGCCTGGCTCTGCTTGATGGCTGGTCTCTGTACTTTTAATACCTGGCATCCTGCTAGCAACACACCGTAGCATATAATTCAGCTCAGAGTGCTTACGTTGAACCAGGGCTCAGAGCTGTGTGGTTGGTGAGAATGGACAGCTTGGGACTTGTAGTCCATTGCAGTGGCCTAGAAGCATTCAGAGCAACTCTATAGGACTCCACATCCCAGAGAGCCTTGCCCTTGGCCATTCAGGAAAGGGAACAGCCAGCAGCCTATCCCGGTGGGGAGGTGTGGTGAGTGAGCAGTTGTCAAGCCAATAGCAGAGAGGGAAGTGAAGCCAAAGCAGTGGGCTGAAAAAAGTGGGCTGGGGGTGGGAGGAGGAAGGGGGAGAGTTAGAGTTAGTAGGTGTCTGCCTGTGTGTGGGATCAGGCAAGGGCTTGCCTGTGTAACTAGGGCCACTCGGAAGTTTGCCGACTGCAGTTATTCCACGGCACAATCCTGCCCAGGCAAAGAAGCAGGCAGGGAACACTGAGCTGGCCCACAGAGAGAAACATATTTCTGCCTGGCCGGTAAGATCTTCTTAATGCAATCTCACTCTCTCTGCTGCCTGGAGTGGAGAAGACAGGATAGCAGTGGGATCTTTAGGAGAGAGATATATAGATAGAGGGGCACTAGGCTTAGCTGAGCTGAGAGCACTTGACCCAGTTGCAGATGGAGTAGAGATGGAAAACGGAGGCCTGCCGCATTAAGGTATAGCCAAAGAGGTTATATCCAACTCATTTTAACTTTGCATGGAATTACTGTTTCTATAAATATTGTCAATGGGGTGTCGAGATTAATCTCATTAAAAACTTGACATTGATGTTTATAAACAGAAGTGAGCTGACCATAAGAAAGTTATACTTATGAATTACATAGTATTAGATCATTATCATAGTCTTCTAGTTTGACACATCTGGCATGCATGAAGAAATGTGGCACCCCTAGTGGACTGTTAAACTGTTTAGAAAATGTTCAGTTTATGTATGAGACATGCTGCAAATGAAAACTTCATAACCTTTAGCCTTGTGACTTTTTTGTTTCTGTTGTTGGCAGATGTGACTTGTATCTGTTTAAACCCTTCCTCATTTTTTAAAAAGCTCAAGCTCAACCCCCACAAACCCCAAACACCACGGCTGCTTGTAACCGAGGGTCTTTTGGTAGTGTCTCATGACTTCAGTTTGGTCAACAGTCTGCTTTGGGTGTCTTGTGCATGAAACTTCTTCTCTCTTTCTCTTTCCGTCTTTTTTATTCAAGGATGTATGCGGATAATTTCCAACCCATACTGGCTTAACTCGTTTTGGCTGGTGCGGGTACAGGGAGGGCGCGAGGGGTATTTTTATTTGCTGATGACGCCCAGTGTCTGAACAATACACAGAAAAGGCGCCTTGTCTTGTCAGGGGTGAGGCCTCTCTTTATTGTCTCTTAGTTGCTGTGTGAATGACATACATATTTGAGCCCACTTTAAGTGAGTATACTTTATATATGGGTAGATTATGCCATGGGGTCATTTTCAGTCATGGCACCCACCTAGGAATGCTATGAGGCCTTCAGAGAAACTTGGCGAGTGTGTGTATGTGTGTGAGTGTTTGGGAACACTAAGATCACCACCCATAAAGTAAACATTAATGTTGCCTTTCTTTTATATAAAATAAATGGAGGATTGCTGGAAGTATTTTCTCATTATAGTTTGCTGATTTATTAAGATAAAGTGTATACTGTCACACTTGACCTGTCTACCTGAAATAGAGATTTGTTGGTGTCTTGTGTGCAATGTATTTTGATATTATTTCGATTTCAGTTTTTATGCATAATGTCACTACATTGACATCAGTGTTCAAATTCAACTATAAAGTTTTAGATATTTTCGTATGCCATTCCAACTTAACTGCATTCTGGGAGAGCTTTCTTTTATGGAAAATTGGGCCTGCACATTTTATAATGTTAAGATTTTCCATTCCCTCATATTTAGAAAATGCTAAATCATATAAAAGTTGGTCACATGTATTCAAATATATAAGTTTGGGACATGTATTCATGTGTTGTTTTGGGGTGACTGTCCTAGTGGAGGAATTTGCTAAATTGGAGTTGAATGGAATTGAACATTTGTGCAAAAGTCTAGGCCAAGGAGCAGCCAGTGCTCTGTATATAGTTTTCATTTGGGGGCAGTCAGCTGGGTGGGCTGTTGTGAAGCATATTTAAAGTGATCAAATTAGAGACTGTGATGCTGGGAGATGGGCTGCAGTGAGCTTTCCTCCCTATCGGTAATCAGAGAACTCATCTCATTATGCTCTCATTGCACTCTTTAAAGGGCCTTCTTCCACTTGTCCTTATCTGCAGTGGGTCTGTCGACAAGTTGGGCAAGGCCTACTTCTTAGTTTCCTTTACAGTAATGTGGAATCCGATTGCTGTAAGGTTATTCTCTCATCCGCCCCCATTCGCCATTATGGAGCTCGGCCTCCAGTGAGTGGAGGAGAGTCCTTGACACACTTACCTTTGCGTAATCATTGTGAGATCTGTGGATAATAAAACAGCAGTGGGTGGGAGGTGCATTTTTGCCTCCTCAGCAGAGGCAGAAATGGAGGAAGTGGAAGCTGTGGTGGGCTGGTGGCGGACGAGCGCAGTGCAGTGTCTGGGAGAGCTGGTCATCTGATAACAGAGTGGGTTCTGTTACACCATCGCCAGAGTCACACAGGAAGTCATCTTCCATCCATTCTGCCCGGCCTCTGCAGCAGCGAAGGAGACATGGCGACAGCCACAACACAAGGGCGCTGGAAACAGCAGAGCTGCATTTTCTGCCATTTTTCGGTGAGGGGATCACGTTGTTTGGTCTCTCTTCACTGGTTTCCTGTAAGCTTGGCCACAGTGTCCAAAAGACTCACAAAAACTGAAGCCAGCCAGCTGCCAGATGCAGGGAATCAGGCCTGGAAAACTTTGGTCAAGCTCTGAGGGGGCGTCTGACCTTTTCACACTTGGGTCTAACCTCCCGATAAAGCCACGGCCAGTTCAGGAGAATCATAAACATGCTGTCACCAGTTAGGAAGGTGATCTTTCACCATTCTTCTAACTGAGCAATGTGATGGACCTACAGATGGTTAAATTTTTCATTTAAAATAAACCATATGATTTGAGAATGTGAATTAAATTGTTTGAATGAAAATGTATGATTATATAGTGTTAGGCACTGCTTTACTAAGTCTGGAGTGAATTGGCCTCTGGTAGCAACTCAAACTCAAAAGTTGTGTATGTTGATTTTGAAACGGCCTCACCCAGTACCTTTAAGGGGGTATTGTGAGCCTGGATTTTTTGGCAAGCTACTGACATATCTGCAGTGAAGCAGCCCAACCTCATAACTCCAGTTTTATCAGTTGTTCGCCCACTTCCTGCTTGCACTCTACACAACCAATCAGGCTTCCCTAACTACTGCCGGCAGGAGTGACTCATGAGCAAGGTCTTGCTCAAAATCCTGTTCTTCTTGGAACTAGACACCCTCTCTCCATAGCATTTCCGATTATCCGTTAAAATCCTTTCAGCCCTGACCTCGAACTCTTCCAACCTGTGTGAAGTGAATCCCCCCCACCAAATGACTGCTACCGGTCTTCCACAAGCACTGATCAGACACACTGTTCAAAGGATGCCTCTCCACACCCTTCATATGCACTCTTTTGAGGAATTGGAGCTAATGCGGACTGTGTGATCAATTGATGGGCTCTCACAAAAGATCCCCAAGCTTGTGTTTCGATTCCATGAACCTGCTGTAAATGGTGACTGGTGGAATGTAGAAGGAAAAAAGAAGTGAAATATGCCAATGAAGGCACTGAGAACTCCAGTGATATGCTTTGCTCTCAGAAAAACCTATTGCTGTTTTGTTTTTTGTCATAAGTCAATGTGTGTTCCCGGAATGTATGGTATGCATTCAGCTAAGACATTTCAATTTGAGTTTACAGTGGATTAAATATAGAATCTGATCTGGCATGTGCGTCATTTAAGGTGAAAAGTATCAGCCTACTAACAAAGTAATCACTGAACACATTAAATAGTTTTATCTATAAAGAAGCTCATCCTTTACAAGCTTTATATCTAGAAGGGTATTCAGTCAAGAAGTCAGTGTAACAGCACTGTAATATCTGTTTGATTATCCATTATTATATGAACATACAATGCATACTTTTCAGTAGTGTAAAATCTATTTGCTTACTGACACAAAACACTGTGTATCACAACTATCAAATGAGAACACAGGTTTATAGTTACTCAAAGTAATTAGGATTGTTTGCTTTTAGCAAACCTCTCAAAAATGTATTCCAGCAGTCAATGCTGATAACTGCTCTGTGTGCTGGCCATGACAGTCCGACCTGGGCTAAGCAAGGGGAGGGGGGTGTTATGTGGGGGCGGGGTGGGATGGCTACTTGCAGTGAATTGTGGTTTGACTTGCAAAGTAGTGGCGGGCTTTGCGTGCGGCTGCTGGCTAAGAGGCCTGCAAGCGAGTCACTGGGGCCAAGGCACAGCCCCCGTCACCCGCAGACATGAATTAATGATGAGGAATGTTTGGAGCCATGAGAAGGTGTCAGGATCAGGTTTGTTTGCAGTGTTTCCTCTTTCTTTCAGCTCAAGTAGGGTTTATTCTGGGACAGGGACAGCTACTTTGATTGTTCACCTCCTAGCTGAAGCACATAAGCACTGACGTCTCTTTATGGAATGTGTATGGCACAGAAAGCTGTCTCTCTTATTCTGATTTTCAATTCCTGAATTCTCACACTGCAGGTATTCTCTTGCTGGAATTAGTTGGTGTAGCTCAATTTACCATTCTCACCCCCAGTACTCCCCTCTCCAGGTAAAACTTCCTAGGCGTTTGTCCGTTACTCCCGGCCTTTAGGCCGGTCTTTACCCTAGTCTATTCAAATAAGCCATCTGAGAGATAGTGAAATGAGTGTCCGTCAGCCAGGCTTTATCATGGCTGAAAGAGAAAACAAAGAGCAAGCTGTGATGTCAAGGCTGAGCATGCAGGTGCCCATCACTGTGTCACAGCTAAAGAAGTAAGACAGATCAGCCAACAGTCATTACTGATGAACCAGCCAGGATGTAAGAATGTAAGTAACAGAGTGCACCTATTAGGTACACTGATAGGTGAAAGAAGGGTAACCCTTATGTGTACTATATGGAAGAGAATGCATGACACAAGCACATGTGCCCTAAATTATTGTATTATTGTGATTCATAATAATTAGAAGCTAAAAAAGTAATGTAATGTTAATGTAGAGATCATACACTGTGTGGCAGGAGATGTGGCCTAAGATGGAATGGGCTGAGCAGACAGGTTTGTTTAGAGAATTAGGGTTGTGCTTTACCTAAACGTGACCTCTGCAGTGTGATGACATTGTGCCAGGTGAGGTAGGAAGCAGCATTTTTTCAAGAGGGCGTGTGGAAAGGAGAGGGCAGGGTGCCCAGGTTAAGCAGGAATTTCTTTTGAATATGCTGCTCCTATAGAGAATAATCCCCCACCAGCCTCACCCCCTGCTGGGTTGCTTTGCCAGATGGAGGAGGGGCTTGGCTTTCGTTTGTGTGTGTGTTTGAATGTACAAATCAAGTTGGGTTACCTTGCAAAACCCCTCTCCACCTCCCTCCCATTACTACCCAGGCTACATTTGATCATTTTAATCTCCCCTCAACACGTGACCAAGGGGACAGGCCTTTCCTGAAACTTGGCACACAGTGCAGGGTGGGGTAACCGGCTCAGACCGGATTGACAACCTCCCTATTTAATACCGTTCCCTCACAGCCGTGCATGTGTCCTACTCCTCCTCTAGTGTTTTTTTCAACTTTGGCCTATCCTCTGCAGTCGTCCCCCCCCCCCCCCCCGGAATACTGAGTGCACATGTTGCACAGTTCTGTTCTGTGTGCCATTCTGCCCTGAACATGCTCGCTTCTCTTTTCTCCTTGTGTCTTCTCCTACTGTCTATGGAGACAGCAGACCTACTGCCCTCTCTCACCCAGCTATGATTTTAAGGGACCCAAAACTCATCACAGCCACCTTTGAGATATCATAGTACACCCCATATATTGCAGTGGAGCATGTAATAAAGTGGATCATGTATGAACATCATGTATGTAAAAGTAAAAGTATAGCATATTAGCTCCAGATAATTGTGAGTGTTGGTAAAGCAAAGGTCATATACTGCTCATTTTCTCAAATACTTCACAAAATTTTGATCTTCACATTTTACCCGCTAAGAATTTAAGATACTATGTGTCTTATCCTTGAACTGGTGCATTGCATATACTGTTATTCTACTTATATATTTCAATAACATTAATAATCTCATTTAACCTCAGCTTACATTGTTTTGAACTGCCCATGTCATTTCAATCAGTGGTCTTTTGACCTGTATATGATAAAAGCAACCGTTAGACCACTGTCTGCTTGCTTCTCTTTGTCTGCATCACATTTGCATTGGCAACTTGACGATAACAACTCAAAGGCTGGTTTGCCTCAAAAGGAAGTGAGATTCTAGAAAGAAACAGGTCTGAAGTAAGAAAAACTGTCAGTAGAAGAGGAACAAGTAACTGCAGTTGCTCCATTCTCAGAATTTGCATGATGCTATCTCATGTGTTGCTGACCTATCGCAGATTAGTCTTATACTAGTCTTCATAAATATTTTTGTTTGTGATGCAAAAATATGACTATTCCACATTTCTGCAAAAGCTCTTAAACTGAAAATTGTAAAATACATTTCCCTTTACAGACCATCAGAGGCAGACAACTGACCAATCACAGCCTATTCTTATGCTTTTCTAATATCCTAACAGTTGATAACAGAAGACTGCTCCATATGTCTACAAAACCTCACCTTAGACTGAAGCCACATAATCTTTTTCCTTCACAGACAGGCAAACGGACAGACGGCAGGACGGAGACCCGAGCGGCGGCTGCGATTGGCGGCTCGACGGCAGGCTGGTGGAAGATGTCGTCGGGGGCCGGCGGGCGGGCGTGCGAGGGAGAGGAGGGCCCAGTGGGCATCCCCTTTCCTGAGCACAGCGCCGACCTGCTGGAAGGCTTGAACCGGCAGCGGCTCAGCGGCCTGCTGTGTGATGTGCTACTGGTGGTGCAGGAGCGCGAGTTCCCCGCCCACCGCTCGGTTCTAGCCTCCTGCAGCTCCTACTTCCACAAACTCTTTACCTCAGGCCTGGCTGCTGAGCGCCAGAGTGTTTACGCACTGGACTTTGTGCGTGCTGAGGCGCTTGCTGCACTGCTGGACTTCGCCTACACAGCCACACTCACCGTAAGTCGTAGCAGTGTAGCGGACATCCTGAGTGCTGCCCGTCTGCTTGAGATCTCACCTGTCCAAGACATCTGCACACACCTGCTCGACACCAAAGTGCTCTCCCTTCCGGTGGGTCAACCATTTTTCTGAAGAAAGAGTTGTGATGTTTGAGTAGAGATGTTAGCTTCTAGACCATCCTACATACTTCATATTTCAGAGAGATAATGTGAGAAAAAGGAATAGTCCATCTTTTACTGTGCACAACAAATGTTCCTCGTTGTTTAGTTAAATTTTAGTTATTTAACAAAATTTGTAAATTATTTTTGTTAATTCAGTTTTGGGATTTCTGTTTTGGTAAATTGTTTCAAGCACAAAGGTTGAAAAATACTAGATAATTTGGGGCTTATATGAAAAAAAAAAAAATAGATGTTAGAGGTGGAAAAGGAGGTCATGGGTCAGTAGTGACCGTGATATAGATTTAAATGTTAAAATGCCTGAGTATATGATGCAAATTCAAAATAACAAATGATTTCCCCTGAAAATGTAGTTCCTTCTTTGAAAGAATACATTTTATAGATTTAGAGCTTAATTTACAAACATTTGTGGTTTTAGAATTCTGTTTATGTTTGATGTTCACTAACTTCCTCAACAACCGCCCTTAGACTTCCATTCCAAGTGAATTTTGAGTAAATGGGTTTTCTATATTTTTTTAAATACACAGAAATGTAATAAAATTTTTGTCCATGGTGCAAACATCGTGCATATGCTACATATGCAGTGGAGAGACAGTAGGGTGCATATTTTCATGCCCTTTAACAAAAAAGCATGCCTGTTATTAAGTTTAACATTACAGCCCGGCTTTCTGTTCTCAGACGGGCAACGAGCGAAGAGAGGACGAGCTGGAGGAGGATGGAGAGTGTGGGCGGAGCAGCCGAGAGCAGGGCAACTGGCTACGCGCTCGCGAGTACCTGGAATTCTTCCAGCGAGGGGCGCACTGGAGAAGCAGCTGCAGTACGCCAGAGCTCAGGGACATGCCCGCACACCTGCACTTTAGCCATCGCAACGGCGCTGACAGCAATGGCACGCCGTCTAACTACTTCCCCCCACCAGGCCCAGGGCTGGCGATGCACCCTCCACCAGACCCGGAGGATGACCCAGATGAGCAGCAGGACACCAAGGATGTGCTGATCTGGACTCGAGGGAATGGCACTGAAGCGCTCTCGCACTTCTATGCCCCATCATCACAGAATGGACACTTCTACCTCCATCAATCCGAGCCCAAGGCAGAGCAGGAAGCAGAGGCGGAGCGTGAGGTGGAGCGAGGGCCCGCCAGCGCTCTCCTGCAGCAGATGATGGACTCTATAGAGCGTAAGAAGGAGAGGCCAGCTGGGGCTGAAAACGAGGGCGCTGACGGAGATGAGCCTGACGTGGAGTTTTACTTGAAGTACTTTAACAGTGTGCAACGTGACGAGGCAACCGTTCCACTCTGGGCCTCGGTGCGAGGTGGAGAAGGTAGAGGCACTGGAGGCCAACCTAGCACAGGGAATGCCAGTGGTGAGAGAAAAATGCGCTCCAAGGCCTTCCAGAAGTGCCCTATTTGCTCCAAGGTCATCCAGGGTGCTGGCAAGCTACCCCGCCACATCCGCACGCACACTGGAGAGAAGCCCTACGAGTGTGCCATCTGCAAAGTGCGCTTCACCAGGTGAGCTAAAGAACAACTAATTCGACTGTAAGAGTTACGGCTGGTTTATTCTTCCATTTGAACAGACTTCTTAAGTCTTTCAAAGGGCAGACACATACTTTAGAAATGGGGACAAGTCAGTTTGTAAAAGTCACTCTCTAAAACAAAGAAATTCATTCTTCAGGACCAAATTGGTGGCATCATTCCTTTTTTTAATCAAATAGTTTGTAAGAGGAAACAGTTTTAATAGCTGAGTGCCTTATTTCCTTTTGGTGATTGGTTGTACTTTTCTCTTTCAAGCCAACGCAACGGAGCTATTTCTTATGGAGTCACTGTGTAGGGTTTACTGTTAGGTTGCTCTTATGCACTGCTAGCATCTTTATTGTTTGATCAAATGAAATCAAATGTATTTTTAATAATAAGCCTAATCTCACACTTTTAATCTCATAACTTTAATTAAAGTAAATGTATTCTAAGATTTTTTTTTTTAAAAATCATATCAAAATACTACACTTTTAACAAACAACATGACTTTCTGTTTTACTGGGGTATAAATATGGGATGACAGAGGTCCTTAGTCATTCATCAACATGGGGGGAGATTAGAGAATACACAAATGAAATGATACAAAAGTGTGTCCAAATCTACAATTAGACGCCATCTCCAAGGCGTGCCAGAAAAAAAACACAAACACAAGTGCCTGGAGTTCGTTAAACACTACTGAAACTCTGACTGGAACCGGATCTGTTTTAGATGAGACAAAAATAGAGCATCTGGACAACAAACACTCAAGGTGGGTTTGCTGTAAAAAGATGGATGGTGGAGGATCTGTGATGTTGGTTAGATATGATCTGGGTTGTTTTTCCATATAAAAAATGGAACAATGACCAGATAAAGAAGCTTTTGACATGGTCATCCCAGTCTCATGACCCAAACCCCACTGAAACTCTGTAGGGTGAGCTAAAGAGGAAATGAGTCCACAAGAAAAGACTTAGGACCCTGAATGATCTGGAAAGATTCTGCATGGAGGAATGGTTGCTGATTCCTTTTTCTCTATTCTCCAATCTAATCAAGCATTATAGGACAAGACTAGTGCTTTTACATTGCTAAATGCAGTGGTTCTAATAATTGGACACGTTTTGTTATTTATTTATTTATTTTTTTGCTAAACTGTTTGTTTTATTAGATTAAATGTAATTCAATTAAAACTTTGATTTCTCCAATATTATTGTCATGAGATTAAGCTAATTTATTAGAAATATATTTTTATGGCCTTTTCTGGAAAAACTTGTCAAAATGTCCACCAGGTCAGTAGTAGTTAACCAAGGCAAGTAGGCTTGTTGTAAATTTGAAGATGTTGGGGTTTGTTGTACTTGGGTAGGTCAGAAACCTTGTAGTGACCAGCTGTATGCTTGATAAACATATGTATGTTATAGTACATACTGTAAAAATGCTTGTCCATCTTCATGAATCCTGTTTGATTAGTTGTGAAATGTCTTCAAAATTATGTCAAGTCTAGTTGTCTTAACTTACGGTCAATAGACTCATATTTTGTTCTTAAGAGGGCCAGAGGTTTGAGGTGTACAATTCAATATCCATAGCCTTGATTCCACAAGGACAGCACAGGAAGAGTTTTCATGATCCTCCAGTCCTGTCCTTCTGTCACCACCAACAAACCAACCAACTACCGAGCTGGCGGTTCAGCATTTTTTCATTTGATGGCTAAAACTGAATTTATTTATTTTCAGAAAAATCCTGTAAATTCCAAAATCATGTCACCATCACCTAACCCAACTTGCAAATGCCAAGGAACAAGGAAGTGGGTAGATATTCTGTATTCTGGTCAGGGGGCAAGCGGCTATAAAACAACCTTTTATAGGGATAGGCAGCCTGCATGACAAAGTCCCGGAATTTTAACAAGGGGGATCCAATAAAAAGTGGGCTGTATTGGCATGGCTGTGCTGCCTCTTATCAGAGTTGAGGCCGCTATAAACTGCTCCATGTCGATATTGAATGGAATTACAGATTGGTGCCATATCTCTGCCAGCGAGTTATTTGAACCTGTGATCTTGGGTGTTATGTTGATTATTGCCCCCTGTACACATGACGCTCTTTGCTGAGCTGCTACCATGGCGTGCACTGTTACCTAAGGGCATCAGGTCAGTCATGAAACTGTCCCCTTAATGAATTAATTAGGGAACTTACATTGGAAAAACATGCTGTACTGAAAATATCCAGGGGTCCATTTGTGCTGGCTAGGAGTAAATGCGAAGGGGTGTACTCTTAATCATGTTTGATCAGGGCTTCTCCCTCACACTGTAATAAATCAATCCTGTCCTTTAAATAATTTAGTTCTGTCAGTGAGCCACTTTATTACACTGTCCCAAGGGTTTGTATGGTGTCTCCCTGTGCGTGCCAGTATGTAGGTTACAGTAAGTTTGCATACGTGTAAGATTTAGGTGGTAGGAATATGTGTGTTTATGGGTTTCAGGGCAACACTGTTTGTGTGTGTGTGTGTGTGTGTGTTTGTGTGTGTTTTAAATACGCCTGTGTGTTTTTGTGTGGTTTTGTGTGTGTATGTGTTTGACTATGGGTCTGTGTATTTGTGTTTATATACACAAGAGTGTGTATGCGCATCTGTGTGTGTGTTTGTACAGTAAGCCTCCACAGTTCCGGGCTGGCCAGCCGCAGTAGTTTATTTAGCTGTACTCTGCCCTGGTCAGAAACAAAGGGGAGGGGGTATATGGGAAGAGCATGTGCAGAGGTCCTTTGACATAAGACCTTGTACTTGATCTCACAACAGAGCCCTGTTAGTGGTGGGAATCTGTCTCACTTTCACAGCATGTCACTACCTGTTGGACACAAACTGTCCCTCCTTCACATATTCTTGATTCAATCTATGTTTAAATATTTTAGACAACTTGAGCTGTCTCAGATAACAACAAAGGCTTTTAGCTTTATATTTAACTGAAATCCCAATCACATAACTAACCCCAATTACACCCTCTGAATTCGAAAATGGACATGTATTTTATGGATATTGATGTGTGTGTATCCACAGCCTTGATTTCTGATCTTTTTTCTGAGTGAAGTAATCTCATATCAGCCCCTGTAAATCAGCATTTTACTATGCCGATAAAATATCACCCCTTGTCAAACTGCTTTAGGAGTTTCCAAGCTCAAATAGTGAACACTGAGCACTCCTCATTGCCTCACAGAGAAATTAGAGATAAAGATTCTAGCTTTATGGCTCTTGTCCCCAGATGACCCGGTGCCTCCTGGGAGCAAACATATGTTGCAAGATCAACACCCAAACCTACAGAACCTAAAAAGATTCTATAAGAGAAGAGAGGTTATAGCTGTTTATTATTTAATAAAGGAATGATATATGAAAAAGCATTGACTAAAAAAAAAAAGCAATCATAAATTCAGGACATCTGCATTCAATTTAGTTAAACATTTATGAAAGTTTACTCCCATTGTAATTGTACAGATCCCTCAAGAGTGAGAAGTGCCAAGTGTATTTTAATCGTGTGGATGTTAAAATGGGGTCTGTGGTTTTATTTTTTTAATGGCGTTAGGTTTTGGAAGCTGCTAGTAACTATTATCAAGGATGTATAGTTATAAGCATAATTGACTGGTAAGTTTAATAATTGAAAGGGTTAAATCTAGACTGCAGTAACAGTAAAAAAACAAACAAACAAAAAAAAAGGATAAATAATCTCAGCTACAATTTTAATAAAACTAGGAAAAGTCATGGTACTACAATATAAAATGTTTTGATACTACATTATATCACAGTGTAATTGGGTTTTCTGGGAGAAAGCACTGATGGGTTCTGAGAAATTAATATGATATGTAATAATTCAGTACTACCAGCAATTTTTGTTTTGAATGTAAAATTATTTATTTCATGGCACCCACTGTACCTATGGCAACTACATTACCTAAAATGAACTATTTATTTTTCAGTACAGTTATCAGACTTGAACTGAATTTGTCTTTATATGCATTTTTCCAGACAGGACAAGCTCAAGGTTCACATGCGCAAGCATACAGGAGAGAAGCCTTACCTGTGCACACAGTGTGGTGCCGCCTTTGCTCACAACTATGACCTGAAGAATCACATGCGTGTACACACAGGCTTACGCCCCTATCAGTGCTCCAGCTGCTTTAAGACCTTTGTTCGCTCGGACCATCTCCACCGCCACTTGAAGAAGGATGGCTGCAATGGCATCCCATCTCGCCGTGGGCGCAAGCCTCGCGTACGAGAACCAGATGTGCTTGAAGCCCCTCTGGAGCCGACCAGCGCAGGACCGAGATCCACCAGGGGCCAACTGCATCCAGAGGATGAGGAGGATGAGGAGGAGGAGGGCATCGGTGTGGTTGTTGTGGAAGAAGTTCCAAAGAGCCGCACACACAGCCCACTTGCTGACAGAGAGGCTAGAGGAGATGCAACTGCAAGGCAAAGAGACGCCACAACGCCATAAATTACACACTGCTGGTGCTGGTGTTGCACAGAAATCAGAAAAAAAGAAAATCAATTAAGAGAAAAAAAAAGCTACAACTCCATGCTTCTCTTTAAAAACCAAATCAGGGTGTCCCAAAAATCTAATCTCTTAATTTACATCTTTCTTTCTTTTTTTTCCCTTTAACATTCAGCATAGAGACCTGAAGCCACAGTTACTGGCCTGTTGAAAGAGTGAAGAGCACTTGACATCACTCACCTGTGCTGTCTCTGTCTTTCTGGGTGTTTATTTTTGATTTTGTGTTCTTAAATTAACTTTGGCGTAATCGCTTGTCCATAAGCATACGAGACAATGGAGTTACTATGCAGTTAAAACAGGTTCCTCATCTCTGGGTTGTGTCCACAGGGCTTTGTCTTAAACAAGTGAGGTGTCAAACACCTGGCTGACCATGGCTGCTAATGCAACAGGTAAACAAAGAATGATCCAAGATGTGGGAGAAGCAACAAATGAATCTTTTTTTTTTTTCCTAATGCAGTGAAAAATATGTACATATACCATAAAGAAAAGATTCTATTGTCTCAGTTCAATATGGCAATATTATGCAATTCTTATGCAGCACCTTCTTTATAAATGTTCCAGAAAGAATCAGACAGGGGTTTGATTTTAAGTGTTACTTTCTCTATAAAAAAATAATACATGGTTATATCTTTTTAAAAGGTTAAAATTTGAGTCAAATCACATTAGGCCATGGGAGGAAGAGATGGGATGAGGTTCTGTGTTTCGGAAGCACTACCGTCATCACTTTGCCACTGAGCAAAACCATGTTGAATCTTTTCCTCTCACAAGCCTGTTTTTCCTCCTTTTAGAATTCTTGGGTTATTTTTTTCTTGTCTTATTTTTGTCATTGTTGATGTTTTCATTTGAATTGGCTGTTTTGGGTACTTGACACTTTACATTGTATACATGTGTGTATATATTAGGTGATAATGATATTGGTCCCTTTATAAAAGGTTTATTACAGATTGTTAGGGTTATATCTTCCTTCAGCTTCACTCCAGGCTCCTCCCTGAATGAAGCTTACAAAGGGTGAAAGGCTGTTTGAATGTATGAGAACATTTAATTGAGGAACCCATTTTGTCCTAAACTCAGCACTTGACGGAACCGGCAAGTTCCATCCCAAAGCATGAACCGTGATCTGTGTGTGTGTGTGTGTGTGAGAGAGAGAGAGAGAGAGATGTTGAGTGAATCTGCCAAGGTTTGCCAGCTCAGTGAGAGAGAGGGCGCTGTTTTACAGACAGCTGGTGCACAAAGGCTGAGAATGTTTTCTCTTTTCATGCATGGGAAGGAAGGAAAGAGAGATGAGCACCTTTTATGCATTTGCACAACTTTACTAAAGATTTAATCCCAATGGAGAAAGAAAGAGAGAGATTTCTATTTAAGAGAGAGAGGGGAAATTAGAAGTACTTGTTCCAACATTCTGCCCAAGGGACCACAAATCCATGGGACGACCAGGGTGATGACATGAGCAATAAATACTTGTTTGGGTTGGGAAGCCAAATTAGGGAAGAAGTGGGGTCGACGTTCCATTATTTTGTGCGTGCTGATCTCTGGGAGGGTGCAACAATGTCCTTTGGACACATCCTAAGCCACGTGACTCAATCCCCGGGGCTGGGAGCGTCAGTATGTCAGGTTTGTGGGCACGTCCAAACATGCTTCTCTCCAAAATCTGGCATTGTGACTGCAGTTATGGTCGCCTCCATTTTTATTAGAGAGAGGGGCTATCATAGCTAAATCTTATTATTCCAAAAGTGCTTGATGGACTTTTCAGACCTCACATAGAGTTGCCTCATTTGGAAAATACAGAGGAAAATCTTGGTGTAATTTCTGGTGGTAGTGACTAGAGAATAAAGTTTTTAATACCATTTGCGAGGCAGATATCATCACCCACTTTGCCATTGCTGCAGTGCTGTGCCCAACGTTTCAGTCCTTTGCACCTTAACGGGAGCACCAGGTTTTGATTGCACTTTGTTACTGAGAAGGGCACTTTTTTGTCAAAATAAACGGGTACTTTGAAACAAAAGAGAGAATGTGCTAAAAAAAAAAAACAAAAACAAAAAAAACACGACACCCATCCATGTCATGATGCTTAGCTTGGTTCTTTGTTGTGGTTTTAGTTTTTTTGACGACTGGCTGCCAAAATACAATCTGTACAGTCACATGTTGCAGGGTTATCATGTTGAGTTTCCAAAATGGTGTGTGACCTTGATTAGAAAACAAGCAGACTTTTAAAAAGACACCCTTAAAAAGAAGATATTGCCCTTATATCTGATTGCACTTGAAGTTTTCATTTGATGTATAGTTTTTTTCTTTATATATGTCTTAATGCAGAATGGGGTCATTGAGGGGGTGGCTACATGCTTGTGTGTGTGAGAATGCGTGTGTGTGAGAATGCCTGTTTGGGTGCCTGCGTGTCTGCAGGGGTCTTCCAGTAATTCTTAATATGTATATTCCATTTAGACAGTTGACCAGTTCATTACTCTGGCTTGTATCATTATGTGCAGAGAACAGACTGCCTGTTATAGTCTAACTCCAATTTTCAGCAACCTGTGTAGGGTTTGTAATAAAAGGGATATGTTTGGTTAAGGTTGCTATTGCAAGGCCACACCCTAAGCAGTGCTCACTGCAGAGTGAGCTTAGTTTGTCCCAACCCATGTTATGTGACTAGTCTGTCCAGAAATTCCAAGTTGTTTTTTTTTTTTTTTTTTTTTTTTTAAATGCACTTTGGGTTGATTATTGGGAGCACGGCTTCTGGTTGTCCATGAACCTAAACCCTACACTAAAACATTCTGTGACTCAACTTGCAGCTGGTCAATCCATAGAGCAGAGTGAAGTTGCGTGCGATAAAAATTAGCCACAACCCAAAACCAAGCCCCCTTATTACTTAAGCAAGTTGAATAGAAATCATTGAGAAAAGGAAATGTACTTGAGTTCTTTCTTTCATTATTACTGTCCTTTGTGTGATCTGTTGCTGCCTGTTTACTAGATGAAATAAGTCTCTTCTTTTTACCCTGCAAGGGTTGTTGCTACACTTACTTAAGTTAATAGCTCTTGTATGATTTGACATGTGTATAGGGGAGGGATGGGGTTTGAACTTATATTGTGGAGATGGATGATTGTTTTTGGTGGCACAGCTGGGGGTGATATGTAGCCTGATAGCACTGGATATGGTGCTTTAGCTGAAACAGCAAGAATTTTTTGCACTAAATGTCCTTAAAAAAGAAGGACTGATTAACTGGGCAAGGCCTTTGAGTTTCCATGAACGCAGAGTCTAATTTAAGCCTATTTCACCTCCCTTTTTTTTTTTTTTTTTTTTACCTCCCTTATTATTATTATTATTATTATTATTATTATTAGTCATTATAAATCCAAAGTAGGTAAGGCCTGGATTACTTGAAATTTTTTTTAACTCATATCTGAATAAGCTTGCTGTCTCTTCCTTACTTAACCTAATGCTTGCATCAGATAAAATTTCCAAATAACGCCAACATTATTGAGCAACATAACTAACTAAAAAGTAGTGTGGTTAAAAAAAATCCAAAGCACATATTACATGTCAGTGAAACCACAAATCAAAACATATGATGGTAGAGCATTTAGGAAATTGTCTAACTTAAAACAAACTGCTAACTGGATAAAACGCTAAATACCCGATTTCACATCTGTAGGTTCATAGCAGCTCACTGGCCTTGTCTGGGGCTTAAACATTGTATAAATGGGTCCACAAGGAGTCTGGGGGAGGCTGTGTATAAACCTGACTAAACGGAGAGGGAACTGGGTAAGAATGTGCCTTAAAATGGGAAGATATCAGGACCATTCTTGTTCATTCCCGTAAACAACCACATCAGAACGCATGAAGCTGTTCATATGAGGCAATGCTAGGGCAGGTTTTGTGAAAAGTAGGGTTGGGCAATATGACAATGTAACACGAATATTGTGATAAATTACATCATATGCAAGTACATACGCTTTTATGAGATATCCCAGGCATTGTCAGTACTTTTTATAACACTGACTGATTCCATTGTTACACACAGTATCAACTAGCTGACTGGTTGTTAAATTGTTTTTGTCCTGTTTTTTCTTAGTTAAATTCAAGTCAGTTATTTGTCTAGACATTAAATAAACCCATTATTTGAAGCCATGTTTTTACATAGGTTTTTAAAAGCGGCATTTTGCTAGCACTTTGTTACCAAGCCTAAATATCACAATGTATATGTAAAAATGTCTTTAATTATTGTGATATATTTTTGTCATTTCGCCCAGTCCTAGTGAAAAGCTCTGGTCTTCACTCCTCTTCATAGAAGGTTGATGTCTCAGCTCCCTTTTATGACTCCTTAGATAGATGCTATACTGAGATGGTGTCTCTCTTTAAAAAATGTCACTTGTAATATCCAAACATTAATTTGTCTTTGTTTTATTTATTTGTCGGGTTCTGGACAAGCATTAAATACACATGCAATGACAGTGATTACTGTAACAATCATGGAATGAAATGTAGTGATGGTTGAAAATGGTCACACCTGAGCTATAAATCAGCATGCCAAGGGTTGATTTTTGACTAGGTATATGCAAGCTACAGAGAGATTTGTGCTGTAGTTCTGAACATCCATGGAGAGACTGCTGTCTGTTGCTTACAGGCGCTTTGCACTAGGAGTCCTTTGTGGGTGTGGGAACCAGTCGTTTGCACAGAATGGGGAGGGCGAGTAGCGTTTTTGTTCAAACACAGGTAGTTGTTGCGTTGTTATGTTCAGGAATGAATGATGCCTCCCTAAGCGTGTGACAGCTTCAGATGTTGTGTTTTACCAGTCATTGAAATGATGCTGAGCAACAGTGCATGGTGTGCTTGTGTGTGTGTCATTGTGTGTTAGAACACAAGTCACTGTTGTGGAGATTATGGGTAATCATCTATTTTTTAAGTCAACTGCTTCTCAGGTTCAAAAACACTGCAGACCATTGGTTTGGTACCACCCCATAGTTTTTGCCTTGGATCTAATCAAAGCTTTATTGTACAATTCCTGTCCATGTCAAGATTTTATGTTCCAAACAGACCTATGCACCCACAGTCCCCCTCATTACTCTGCCTATTGTGCGCATTCTAAGGTTCTCAAGTAAAAGAGAATCAAAGAGTTAGATTATTAGACAAAAACATCAAACTGCAGGGTTAAAATCTTTCCCTGAGTTTACAGTTTGAGCTGGCTACATTCCAGTCTCTGGGCCACAGAATATCCACAGTAGAGAGAGTAGTTTGTGTCTGAGAGAGACTTTTTGTTGGTTTTTTTTTTTGAAGCCACCAACAAATCCAGGATGCATTCCGTAACTACAAAATTCGCACTTACAAACGATGGCAGGAGAGTAAACATGGTTAGGTTTGAGGGAAGAGAAGTGATGTGTTTCTTTCCCTCTGCCTTACTTCAGTACTGAGGTTAGTAGGTAGGCAGCAAGGTGGGCTCAAAGCCATCAAGCTGTTTGCAGGTTGGCGATTGTAACAAAAAAAAAAGAAAAAAAAAAGCACTTTTATGTGCTCTCTCCATTGGTTTTTACTGTTAATGTTATTGTTGCTGTTTTCTTCTCTTTTGTTAATGTGTTTAGTTTTTTTTTTTTTTTTATATATCTCATTGTGGATATGATGATTTATTTAAATGCAAAAAAAAAAAAAAAAACTACATGGAAAGAAAAACTTGAACGTGCTAATATTTGGGTTGAAGTCCTTTTGAACTGCCGCCCCACTAAACAACATGCATCTTTAGACAGACACAACAAAGCAAGGAACAACAGCAGCAGTATATCAAACAGGACGTGCTTTCTACAACATTTCTGGTTGGAAAGATGAGACTATAAATATGTTTAAAGGACTTTCCAGAATTCACATTTACAGCTTAAACAGCTGCAGTTTAGAATGGTACTGTGGTGGCCTTGGTCCCCTCAAACCCATCCAGGGTCTAGTTGCACATACTCATCTTTAACAGTGTCAATCTTCCATGCACATATGAGGCCACATACGACCTCTCTTTATTTTCCTACTCTAATGCTAGTTTGTACAAGCACACTATAATAGATTCCGATCACTTGTTAAAACAAATTTCAGTGGTTAGAGGGACAAATAAAATATCCTTAGAAATATATACAATATTTTTGTCAAATCCTTACAGAGATTATATAGTGTATATAATTATAAAATGCATACAGGCAAGAAAAATATAACATATAGAACCAATAATTCAGCAATAGCATCTTGATTTAAACCCTGATATGAGCATTAGGGCACATTCTAACAGTTCACTTAGGCAAACTTTGGGGCGGCAGACTATTTCCCAGTATCTCAGGCTTGGACGGTAGCAATCCTGTCCTTTTTCAGCTTAAATTAAGTCCTATTCCTTTAAATTGTCAGTGTCTGTTGAAGCTACGGAGGGATGGGCGAGTTTGGGAGAATTTGCACTTTTGCCGATGAAAAGAATTTGTAATGTATATGAGACCACTAAATGTGCATCGTCTAAATCATGTAATTCCATTTTTTCCAGTTTTTGGTTCCATTTTAATCTGTTGGGTTTAATTTTTGTTTTGTTTGTTTATTTTTATGAAATATATCCAAAAATGTCTGGTGTCCTGGTTTAAGAAATAAGATCTTTCTATTAAAAAAAAAGAAATGTTTATGATTTCTCTGTCTCAGTATATTTTATGGAGATAACATTATCATTGCTATTTAAATATACACTCACCGTCCACTTTATTAGTTACACCTATACACCTGCACTTTCATGCAGCTATCTAATCAGCCAATCACATGGCAGTAGTGCATTGCAAAAAATCATGCAGATACAGGTCAAGGTCTTCAGTTAATGTTCACATCAAACATCAGTAAAAAGTGACTTTGATCATGGCATGGTGGTTGGTAGCAGAAGTGCTGGTTTGAGTATTCCCCTAGGAATTTCACACATGACAGTCTTTAGTGTTTACACAAAATTGTGCGAAAAACAAAAAATATTGAGTGAGCAACAGTTCTGTGGGTGGAAACGCCTTGTTGACAGGAGAGGTCAGAGGAAAATGGCCAGATTGGTTTGAGCTGCCAGTAAGGATATAGTAACTCAAATAATCAGGCTTTACAACCGTGGTGAGCAGAAAAGCATCTCAGCACGCACAAAACATCGACCCTTGAGGTGGATGGGCTACAACAGCAGAAGACCACACTGGGTTCCACTCCTGTCGGCCAAGAACAGGAATCTGAGACTATCAAGGGGCACCGACTCACCGAAACTGGACAGCTAAAGATTAGAGGGGGAAAAAAAAACCTGGTCTTTTTCCAGTCTTCAACTGTCCAGATTGGGTGAGCCTGTGCCCATGATAGCCTCAGATACAGGAGCAGAACCTGATGTGGTCTTCTGCTGTTGTAGCCCTTCCACCTAAAGGTTTGATGTGTTGTGCGTGCTGAGATGCTTTTCTGCTCACCACAGTTTTAAAGAGTGATTATCTGAGTTACTGTAGAGTTCCTGTTGGCGCAAACCAGTCTGGTCATTCTCCTCTGAGCTCTCTCATCAACTAGGTGTTTCAGCCTGCAGACCTTCTGCTCACAGGATGTTTTTCTGTTTTTTGCACCATTCTGTGTAAACTCTAGAGACTGTTTTGTATGAAAATCTCAAGCGATCAACATTTTACGAAATACTCAATCCAGCCCATCTGGTACCAACAGCCACGCCATGATCAAAGTCACAGAGATCACACTTTTTCCCCATACTGATGTGAACTTGATGTGAACATTAACTGAAGCTCTTGACCTATATCTGCATGATTTTTTATTTTTTTTTGCATTACGTTGCTGCCACAGATTAACTGAGTAGATACCCTGTACGAATGTGCAGGTGTGCAGGTGTACAGGTGTTCCTAATAAAGCGGACAGTGAGTGTAATCTTACAGGTCAGTAAAGTCAAATACGTTAATCAAGCAGATTTATGATACAATTTTATAAAGTAAACATTGGAATATATGAAGTGATATCGTGGTGCAGTTCCAGGGTCCCTGATTCGATCCTGAGCTTGGGTTACTGTCTATGCTTTTTGTGAATTTTGCATGTTCTCAATTCAACTCAATTTTATTTAAATAGCACTCTTAACAATGGGCATTGTTACAAAGCAGCTTTACAGAAATCTGGATATGGATTTACATTTAAATCCCTAATGAGCAAGCCAGAGACAACAGTGCCAAGGAAAAATTCTCTGAGATGAAATGAGGACATGTCTGTGTGTGTTTCCTCTGGGTCCTCTGGTTTCCTTCCACATCCCAAAAACATGCCGATAAGTGGACTGGCTATGCTAAATTGCCCCAGGTGTGAAATACACTATATGGTCAAAGGTATGTGGACACCTGACCATCACACCCATATGTGGGTTTTTTTCCCAACCTATTGCCACAAATTTGGAAGCACACAATTGTATAGGATGTCTTTGTAAGCTGTAGCATTACAATTTTTCTTCACTGGAACTAAGGAGCCCTCACGTGTTCCAGTAAGACAGTGCCACTGTGCACAATGCAAGCTCCATGAAGACATGGTTCGCCAAGGGTTGGAGTGGAAAAACTCGACAGGCCTGCACAAAGCCCTGACCTCAACCCCACTACAAACCTCTCGGGATGAACTAGAACGCCAACTACATCCCAGACCTCCTCGCCCAACCTCAGTCTTGTGGCTGAATGGGTAAATCCCCACAGCCATGCTCCAAGGTCTAATGGAAAGCCTTCACAGACGAGTGGAGGTTATTATAACAGCAAAGAGGGACTAAATCTGGAATGGGATGTTCAAAAACCACATACAGTCCCCCTGACAGTATTGGGACACCAAGGCCAATTCTTTTCTTTTTGCTATATGCTGAAGACATTTGGGTTTGAGATCAAAAGATGAATATGAGACGATAGACCAGAATTTCAAGTTTCACTTCTTGAAATTTACGTAGAACATGGTAGCAGACTACCCGAGAAGCCTTTGTCTGTCACATATACGTTACAACACAGTAAGATTCTTTTTTTTTTTCTTCATATCCCACCTAGTTAGGAAGCTGGGGTCAGAACACAGGGTCAGCTATGATATGGTTGCAGAGAGGGTTAAGGGCCTAGCTCAAAGGCCCAACAGTGGCAGCTTGGCAGTGCTAGGGCATGAACCCCCCCGCCTTCTGATCAGCAACCCAAAGCCTTAACCATTGAGCCACCACTGCCCTGAAATGGTGAACAAACATATAGGAACAGATGGTCTTAAAGTAAATAACAATATTTGGATGCATATCCTTTGCTTGCAATAACTGCATCAAGCCAGTGCCCCACTGACATCACCAAACTGTTACATTCTTCTTTTGTGGTGCTCTTCCAGGTTTGTACTGCAGCTTCTTTCACTTGTTCTTTGTTTTGGGGGGTTTCTCCCTTCAGTTTCCTCTTCAGGAGATGAAATCCATGCTCAATTGGGTTAAGGTCTGGTGATTGACTTGACCAGTCTAAAACCTTCTAAATCTTTCCCCCGATGAAGACCACTGTTGTGTTGGCAGTGTGTTTTCGGTCATTGTCTAACTGCGTGATGATGTTCCTCCCAATTATACTGGATGCATTTCTCTGTGAATTGGCAGATAGAATATTTCTGTAGACTTCTGAATTCATTCTGCTGCTACCATCATGAAGATTAGTGAGCCTGTTTCAGAAACAACCATGCAAGCCCAAGCCATGACACTACCTCCACTCTTCTTGACCCATGAGCTCATACGTTTTGGATTATGAGCAGATCCTTTCTTTCTCCACACTTTGGTAGAGGTTAAACTTGGTTCCAGAACTTTTGTGGCTCATATCTGTATTTCTTCAATCTGGTCTTCTGATTCTTACTGCTGATGAATAGTTTGCACCTTGTGGTATGGCCTCGATATTTCTGCTCTCTAAGTCTTCTTTTATGGGTGGAGTGTGATACCTTCACCCCTGCCCTGTGGAGGTTGTTGGTGATGCCACTGACTGTTTTTGGGTTTTTCCTCACAGCTCTCACAATGGTTCTGTCATCAACTGTTGTTTTCCTAGGCTAACCTGTTCGATGTCTGGTTGTTAGTACACCAGTGTTTTTTTTTCTTCCTTTTTTGGACATTCCAAATTGTAGTATTGGCTATTCCCAATGCTTGTGCAATGGCTCTGATTGATTTTCCCTCTTTTTCAGCTTCAAGATGGCTTGCTTTTCTCCCACATACAGCTCTCTGGTGTTTATATTGGCTTATCCATTTTAACAACAAATTCAGTCTTCACAGGTGAAACCAAGATTAGACATTCAGAGCTATTAATTGTTTAAACAATCACTTTAAGATGGCACACCTGGGCAACAAGAATCACTTGTCAGTCACATGTTCCAATATATCTGATAACTTGAAAAATGGGTTCAAACAAAAGGTGCCATGTTCTAAGCTGTTTAACACATCTAGATGTAAATATCAGGAAATGAAAGCTGAAATTCTGATCTATCATCTCATATTCATCTTTTGATCTCAAACCCAAATGTCTTCAATGTATAGCAAAATAAAAGAATTGGGCTTGTTGCTCCAAGACTTTTGGAGGAGACAGTATGCGTGACAGGTGAGATGGTCCATTGTACACAAACCTTTAGCCATATAGCGTATGTATATGCGTGGTGCACTGCAATGGACTGGCGTCCCATCCAGGGTGTATTCCTGCCTCTTACCCATTGTTCCCAGGATAGGCTCCAGATCCACCACAACCGTGACCAGGATAGAGCAGTTACAGAAGACTGAAGATGAAGATGGAAAATAAGAACACAGTTAGAGACCCAATGCACTTTTTCTGCCACATGATGGCGCCAAACCATCAAATTAAGACCCAATTAGGTCTCTCAAGGTAGTTCTCCTAAATTCTTGGCATGAACTGGAAAATCCGCTATATTTTCTAAATAAGTGATACAAAGATATATGCCTACACCAGATGACCTCTGACTCAGGGGTTGCAGCCAGGAAGCCGCTTTCTTGATAGATAGATAGATAGATAGATAGATAGATAATCACCACGGCCCCCATAAGCCAACAATTATTTTATGAACAATTCAAATATTACCCTCATCATTTTAATGTGTACAGTAATATTCTGAACATTTATTGGAGTTTTTATAAGTTAACATTATTTTTAGGCCTGCTTGTTTTACAGTTATTAAGGTTTGGATTAAACCCATTTAGTTCCATGACAAGTGTGACCAAAGTATTAAGTATTAATAATGTTCACATCAATTAGTAATAATAATAATAATAATTTATTTTATAATTTTGTTTAACCTCCGATCTTAGCAGAAATTAGCCGGACCTGAATTACGACTGAAAGTAGCTCAAATCCACCATTTTCGTACATAGTGGCCTAATAAGGTTTTCAGTCATGTAACATATCCAAATGGTTAAATTATATAGAGCCTAGCGCTGAAAGGTTAGTCCCTCATCTCAAAATATTGGGGACCAGACCTAGCATGACTTAGCTAATCAAACCAACGAACAATAAAAATTGTATTTTTAAATAAAACCAAATTATTTTGGGGGGGACTTTCGTACTCCATTATTTATATCATGTGCTGTAGGCAAATGTGACTTACCAGATGGGGGTGATAAAGTGCTACAGCATTGCTCTGAAACGTTTCTGGTCCTCGTTGCTAATTTCTTTGCTAACAAAATGGCAAACTTAGCAAACGGCACTAGAAAGTGGGGTTTGTACTGGGAACTACAAGAGGGGATTGAATTCCTTAAATAATAATAATAATAATAATAATAATAATAATAATAATAATAATATATCCATTACTATTTAATGTTCTGTATAAATGTTTATTGCTATCCCAACAAAGTGTGGGTTTAAAGTGACCCCCGAAAGTGTCCGAAAGTTCCAGTAACTCTCGCCCCGTGTTCAAAACGGTGCTCTACTCGCTGTTCCCTACAAAAACTACATCATGGGTGTTTTGGCCCAGCTATCGTACATAATTTGAAACTAACCTACCGCAAAGCACTGTGGGAATTCCTTGGGTACACGGTCTCTATGAAGAACACCCTATTCTCTACATAGTGCACGATTTTTGTGGGTTTTGCCCTTTTGTAGCCACAAATGAAAGCACAGTGAAGAATGTCCAGTGCAGTCCTGAAACCCCACAAGATTAATATCCATATGAAAGACACTCTCAGTTAAAAAAAACAAAAACAAAAACGAAATGTACTTCAATATAGTCAAATATCTTTTGTACCTTTTATATATATTTCACCTGGAAACGTGAATATAGTGCGGCTTTAAAAATATTTTAGGGAGACAAATGGACCATAATTAGTTTTTAGTATAAAGTTTTAAAGTATTGGTGCGACACACACCAGACAGAGTGTGTGAACTGGCCCACCAAATGAATTTAGTATCAGAGCTCTAAATTAAAATGACGGACGGTAAGTGCATGGGAAGATAAAAAAAAAAAAATGAGACTAGTGACTTTATTCCACTAGGAGGCAAAATAGAGCAATAATCTCAGGGCCATCAACTCAGCTACTGACAAAATGTGTTAATGATAAATAATTCTCCTTTAGCAAGCTAAAAAAAAAAAATCGACATAAACCCAGACAGGTCCATTTTCCAACTAAGTACATTTTGTATTTCATCTTAGTTAAGGCCATGCCACTACAAGGTCATAATACTACAAAACATGGAAAATTTCAAGGGTGGGGGATTGGTTGTAGGTATACTGCGTTCAGTCTGCATGTGCATTGAGAATGTACCTTTGCAGATAAATTAACACATTTAAGAGGAGCCGTAAATCTACTAAACCGATGTTTTTTAGTGTGACCCATTTGACACCACTGCTTTAAAGGTACACTGCATGCACCTTTCTAGGTTAAAGGCGCATACCAAAGGTACAAAAGATGCATCCTTGAGGGTACCACTCCAGTGACAAGAAAAAGTACAGTTTAGTACCCTTTTTCTGAAAGTGTCCCTAGCAGGGAAAAAATGATCCCAGATCATTTTTCAAAGGGAGGACGTGGTTTGTATGAAATTAGAAGCAGGGGCTTGGACACAGGGTGGATATTAATGCTATAAAATGTCCCAAATAGTATACTATGCAGTGAACAGGGTGTAGCTTTGTACATACAGTCGTGTATTGTGAGGCTTTCCATAACTAATGAATTCTACTGCACTATTTTACCTTAGTTTGGGAGTAATGACATTTTTAGGTCATTTTCAAGGTCTCACCTCTACTGTTCTTTTCTGTTTCATAAAACGAGCTGTGAGGAACCAGGGAATTGAGTGGAAATTAATAATTAAGTAGAACAGAGCAGCTATTGGGTTTCATTAATGTTTTTACAAATAGACTGAGTTAGCAGTGGAGGTCCTTTAAAAAGTGCTTGGCCCCCTTATTCTCTCCTTATGGTATTAAAGTGTGTCTGTGTGTCTGTGAGAAAGAGTATGAAAGAGATTTCATGCAATGACAGAAGCTGTAAGGACTCCTGCTGCCTTTTTAACAATGAACACCAGGACAGGTTTTTTCAACAGAGAAGAATATATCTTAATTATCCTCACTGACAGGCTACAATTTGAAACGGTTAAAATATGATCTTATAAAATAATCATAAAACATAAAAATTTGGAATGATCTTAAGCAAAAAGCAGCATAATCATGTCATACTACAGAAAGAAACACTCTCGTGGCAGTGTGTCTGAGCCAGAATCTGTCACTAACAATTCCATATGACAATAATTTGCTGACGCTGAAGACAGATCTTTCTTTCATATGTTGATTAGGGACCTTGGCCCTTAACCCCTGTGTCGTAAGTGCACCTAACTGCAGTCCACCCACACTGTGCTGTTAGAGACTACAGGCCTGAAACATGGCCTACGGGTATCGCGTAGTCCCCAGAGAACCAGCCTGAGGTGCCTTTAAACCAGTGCGGCAAAAAAGCCACACCAAAACTCTGCAGTCATTAATATGCAAAAATGCAAATGAGTGGGTAATTAAGAGCCAGTGCTCTCTGGAGGCTCTTTGATTGCTAATGAATTCTAATCTGCAAAGAAGAGGGGGAGGGGAGAGAGGAAAATAGATAAAAGAAAAGAAGACAAAAAAGAGAAATATTAGGACAGGCATCCTGATCATATTTCCTTCGGTATGAGCTCGGTATGGGCCCTAAATTTAGACATGAATAAGATTAAAGGGTCTCATAGAATGGTCAGTTTAACAATTAATTTAACTCTAGACTGTTAGAACATTAGAGTACTATAAAAAATGTTTTTGGGATTGGCCTGTAATTGTAGAACCTGTGCATATGCTATGAGTGAAGGCGCTCAAGTAAAGAAAATAAACGGAGAGAAAAGAAATGGAATACCAGCTAGACAGACATTGCTGCATGTCTACGGCAGCAACAGCTGCATTGTACAGAGACATCATTTCATCACTTTTACAAAGCAATAATCCCCCCCTTCATCCTGTGTTACACACGTGCACACACACACACAAGCACACCAACATGATTCTCTTATTGTTGAGCAAGAACTCCCACAACACCCACAGTATTCTCACAACCCATCCTCCACACACTCACTGATCTCTCTCCCTCCTGCTTGTCCTGGTCACATACTGCATTTCTCTATTTTCACATTGTTAGTTGTTAAGAGAGCATAAGTTATGCAATGCAAATATATTTCACACAGTGCTGATGCTATAGATATTCTCAGTTCACCTGAAATATATAGACACATAATTGTGAACTTATGTTTCTAAGGTTTGTATTATCAGCTCTGCATTGCTTCAGGTGTTTTATCGGTGCTTTTTCACACAGCCCCAAGTTTGTGTGTCAGGGAAGAAGATCTTATGGTTTGTAAACAGGAAGCATGTGCCCCTTTCACTGTACCCGATGCATGGGTGACAGAGAGAGAGCTGCTCAAGCAAACCGCACAACACTGGGATTCCATATCGGCAGGTGTGTTGGTATCAGTATGGGGCTGTTACTGTTCGTGGGAGTTCATGATTGTGCTAATGAATTCATGCTTGAAAGCAAGTCAAATGCAGTCAGTGCTCTTTCATTGGTGTTATTTTTCAGCTGTCTTCATTAATGTTTATGTATTCTTGCCTGGTTGCATGATTCAAAAGGTAGAGTTTAAAAAAAAAATTTAACCAGAAAAGAATGCAGCACATGATGTCAGGGACAGCCAGATAGGAGTAATAAATGGTCCCTTTCTGAGGCAGTGGGGGGTTGTTAAGGTGAATGTCTCAGCTTCGATGTCCTTTTACTGGCCTCCGATCAAGCAAGCTCAGCGGGGGTCAGTTTACTGTCAGCCATGCGAGCAAAACAGATAGATTCCTCTCCCTCACCCCCTCTCTCCCACCTTCTGCGTAGATAGACCCTGAACATGGGCAGTGGGCCAGAGCCATCAATCTAGCCCTGGCTACCAGCAGGCCTACTGTGAAGCAAAGCTTTTATTTATTTATTTATTTTAAGTTCATAAATATGTAACAGCTCTGAAAATGGATCTAAAAGCAGCTAAAGAGATTCAGCCTAGATAACGAAAAAGGAAACTTGTAATATAGCCTTAATCTTAAACAAAAGATTGAAACATGCCTGTGACTGACAAGAGCCAGTCAGTGTTTGAAGTGATGGGAAAGGATGGGGGATGGTGGAGGTTTGGGGCTCACGGAGTAGGCTGGCCTACTTTTGTGTCTGATCAGTACCGTATGCATCTCAGATCTCAACCTTCACTGCAGGTAGTCGACGAGTGCAGTGCAATGCATGTTGAACATCTGGCCGATTCACTAAATGCAGGGAAGGAGCAATTATAAATGGATTAAACCATAAAAAGTAAGCCACATATGGTTTCAAGTACTTATAGTGCCAAATCTGTATATTTTTCTTATATAACTATTATATTACCTAACATCTTAAATTACTATACACCATGTTTGTAGCCTAATCTCATATTACACATATATAGCTTTATATATATAGGCTTTCCTCTATCCAATAAAATAATTAACTTTAACCTATATAAAACATTTCCACATATTCATGTCAGGCTACTGCTTATAAAAATATGCATCTGTTGCCATCAAACATATGGAAATAACTCTTAATGTCAGATGAACCATAGTAGTACGCCTTTTCCAGGCACTAGTTAAATGATAATAACATGTTAATTTCTATACATACTCCTCTATTACCAGGCATAATATTGTGATAAATAAACACAGCTGAAAATATTTGATTCCTTCATAGGTGAGTACTCAAATACTGATTTTATTTTTTTTTACATTAATAAATATTTTATATGTTTACACAACTGTACAAAACATATGCTAATTTTACTTCTACATCTGGTGTTAATTAAGGACAGAGGGTGGGGAATGGCTAGGAGGAAGTGCGAAGGGCTCAACAGAGTCACTCTCTCAGATAATGAGTCCTACCATGCATATGAAAATCTCCAGAAATTACCTCTGCCTAGTCAGTATAAAAGCCTGTTCCAAATCTGGCAAATTTCCAATTTTCATTTTACGACACATGCTAATAGAGTCCGAAACATGCATGATTCCTTATGTCATTTATCATATTGTCTGTAATTCATTTTAACTCCATTCTCTTGCTCTTTTTTTTTGTCCATTGTAACCCTCCCTCCTTCCGTCTCGTTGCCCTAGTGCCTGCTCTCCATGTCAGGCCCAGCTGTTACTACAAACTACTTGGAGCGTTTACAAGCTCTGTAGTGAACCTTGCTGTTCTTACACGAGCCCAACTACACTGCAAACACTAGTATACTACAATTATCACCTGCTTTCTATTTTAGGAAAATAACATATTATAGCAATATTTTTCTGATGTGAGGAATAGGACATTTTCTTTATTCAGTGGAAACAGTAAGGGTATGTGTAGCTGCCAGACACACTGCACACCATACAACACCCTGGGGGTTAATTATTACGATTTACTGAGGTTCTTTACTCAAGGGAAATTCATGTTATTATTTACCAATTTCTTAGTTTCACTTCTCACCAGTGAGCACCATCACCACAATTAAATGAATTCAATTATAAATTCATTACATATATGTAATGGCTGTACACTCCCAGAAATAAAGTACCAAACTGCACTTCTCCTTGTTGCTGGGGTGCTCCCATTAAGGGTTGCTTCTTTTGTACCTTTGATATGCATCTTTATATATTTAAAAAAAAAAACAAAAAAACTAAGGCACATAATTGGACCTTAAAGGCTACCGAGGTAATTTTAAAGCGTTACTCTAAAACTAATTAGAGGTACAGCACCTGCACTTTCCCAGGTAAAACAAATACTAAAGGTGCAAAAGAAGATACCTTTCATGATACCAACCCAGCAACAAATTACATTTCTGAGTGTGTATGGTTATTTTTATTTATCTAGGACCAATATATTAAAACCTATTAAACCTACTAAGTGAAAATTTTACATTTCATTTCTTAACACTGATTTCTTTTCCTTTTTTTTTTAAATTTTTTTTTTTTATTGAACTCTGATCATTTTTCTCCTGAATGGGATTCTTTAGAAATCATCTTGAGCGTTACATAAACTGTAGTTACCCAGTTCCCTAACTGAGGCCACTCTCATGCGCCGTCCCAAACCGGATACTACTATACTAAACAATGTGGCAAAATGACAGGCCACCAGACGTTACCTCAGGCTGCGTACTATTTAGTAGGGTAGTGCGCGGTTTGGGACGGAGCCTCTCCGGTTTCTGTGGCCAGTCCTCCCCTCCCCCACTCTGTGTGACGATCCCAGTCTCCGCGCTGCCCCCCTCCCCTTCCCTTCCCTTCCCTCCACAAACCCTAGGAAGCTTTATGAATCACACAGGGAGGGAGAAAAGGCCACTTCTCTGGCCGTGCTCACGTTAAGCTGCGAAATAAACAGTCGTGAGAAAACAGAAATAGTACGAATGCGTTTATGTTGTCTAAATCCTCCAAACAGGGCACTCTTCTACAGTCCACTAACACTGTGTCTAATGCACTAGTATTGTGAGTTAGTATATACTGCAGTTCTCTGTTTATAGTCTCAGAATTTACCTGTATCCAACAGGCAAAGTTTTATCCAAACATCTAAATTAACAAATGCAAAAGGATTAGATTTTGCATCATTACTAGACATTCTAAGAGAAAAGCATTCACCTGCTGGTCTTATTTTTTAAGTAGGTTTTACCCCATGCTGAAATTTCAGTGCAGGAGGCGACGTTAACCAGAGCAACAAAACGATATCTCAAGCCCCTTCACACAGCCTCACTGGAGCACACCGCGGGCGTCACGAAAATGGGCGGGGCTTGACTGAACAACCCTCTTTTTATTGGATGTTTTTGCCGTCCATTACTTCCCTTCGTTCTCCTATTGGCTACTCATTTGCGGGTTTATCTCTCCATCGCGTGCTGCTCCTGTAGCATCACAGCTTATTATCCTACCATCTACGTCCGCCAAAATATATAGTTCTCACTGGTAATTCTTCTACTTTACAGTAACTGCGCGGTGTCTCTTGCACGACACGTCTTAAATGCTTATTTCGTGCTTCCTGCCTGCTATATTTATTTCTCACTCTTTCGAAAGAGGCGACACAATTGTTTTTTCCTCTGGGCATTTTGAAACTGGACACCGCTGGCGCTGAGGCCCCCTCTTTTCCATGCGGAGGAATACGTTGTTGCTGCTGACAATGTGGATGGAGGAGCTTTAAGATGTCTACTAGAAAAGAATGAATCCATCTCAATTGTAGCAACAAAAAAAGGGGAAGTCGTGTGGCTGGCAGCGAGCGGGTGTTTGGATACCGACCGGGTACTTTGTACACTTTGTATTTACGACGCGGATTGCTTTGCCGAAGGATGAAGTGCAAATAGGAGACGTTTTATGGTGATCCAAAAGCTTTTCATGCACCGAGCTTCAAACCGTGCTCAAGTTTTGTTTTTTTTTTCCTCCTATGAGAGTCAGCCTTTCTTTATAACCGCTGGATGTGAAGCATCTCATAAAGAGAGGTAGCATGCTGCATTTTGCTTAATCTTTGGTTTCTTTTGTCGAGTAGAGTGCACTGTGCGTAGGCTCCGTGTGTGTGTGTGTGTGTGTGTGTGTGTTAGTCATGAAGTCACTTATTGTTGTGTTGAACTTCCATTTCCTCTGTAATGGGTATGAGCAATGAGGAAAGAGGGGGGAAAAGAGCGCCTCTGGAAAGGCGAGCTGAAGTTTTGTGTCTGATATAATGTGACTTCTGATCAAATCTACCGCGACTCCTCCGACGGGTGTGTTTTTATATCCGTCTAATGGTTTAGGAGTTAACTTTGTTTGACTGGTGCCCGACTTGCTGAACTGGGGCTGTCCATGCAAATCATTTGTTAGCGTTTCCAACATGCTTAATTTGTCGAGTAAACCAAGTTCAACTGGGCTGAACACACACACACACACACACACACACACATACTGTCTCTCTCCCTCTCTCTGTTCACAAACAGTTTTCAAACAGCGGTGGTGAAATGACTCGGGCTGTAGTCGCACGTTTGGCAGGAAATTCCTCATGTCCCCCCACCCCCACTGTACAGCCCGAGTCATTTCACCACCAGCCCTATCTCACTCCACTCCCTCTCACTCCATCAAAAAAATGTCTCCCACTAAAAGTTGACATTTTTAGTTGTGTTAGTCAGGCGACTCCACAATTTGTTTTTTTTTTTGTTTTTTTTTTTACTCATAACGAATAGTCTGCTTGGGTTATTTTCCCCCTCTCGGTCTGTGTTTATTAATAAAATAGTTATAAATTAGCCACTGGCTCTGAGTAGTAGGCATTTCTCAGTGTTGCTTATATCCACAATGTCGCAAAAGATTCAGGATGTCGGGGGGAAAAAAAAAAACTTTCTGGTCTCTTTGCTGCTGGAAATGCTAGATGAGTTTATTACTGGTTATAAATATTTGTTTTATTATAGTACGGGAAATATTACTATTTAAAAAATATCACCACATTAACATGTGCCTCTTGTATGGGTTTACTAATCCGTTTTGTTGTTGTTGTTGTTGTTGTTGTTGTTTTCTTCATTTCTTCTCAGTCAGCTTGTTTTCTGAATCCTTCTCAATTCCCTGTGTGTGTTTGAGCTGTATCCCAAATCTCGTACTAAATAATAGGCTGTGTCAAAATGGCACGCGACCACAGGTTGCATACTAAAGCACTAAGCAGTATGTCAACATAGTGCACCACAACAGGTTGCATAGCCTGCTAATATACTGAATTAGTGCAACAGAAATGGTTGCATACTACCACGCCAAGTAGTACACAGTTTTTGTGTGTGTGTTTTTCTTTTGTTTTGAGTCGCAAATGTGTGAATAAAAGATGATTGAAGAATTTGATCCCAAAATGAATGGAGACTTTTCATATCCTCGACCCTGACTGTCAGGAGGAATATTGTCCCTCTTTTTGGCTTTTCTTTCATTCTACTAAATGTGAGTTCTTGGTTGTATCCAGCGCTGTTCCATAAATCCACTGAAAAAAATAAAAATTTGTGTCGAACCTGCGCTTTATTCTTACACAAAGACATGTCAGTTTAGTGTGAAAGTCGCTGCAAAGCGGTTGCAGAAGGCCTCACTTGAACACTGAGGAAATACCAGAGTGTGGAAAACACTGAAACTTAAGTGGTCACTTGAAAGACTTCTCTTGGTTGGTGAAACTAAGGCTTGACTGCTCATTGTGGCACAGAACCAAACCAAAAATGATTAATCGAGTGTTTAATCGGAATATCGCTTTGCTATAGCACAGGAGTTCATGTTGACCCTGGGCAGATTCTTTTACTTCAGCTTAGGTTTTTTTTTTTTTTTCCAAGGCAAGGTCATAGTTGTCATCTTGAAGATGAGATTGCATCAGGGTGGGGTTAGAATGTTCTGGACCTCTTAGTTTGACTTGTGTGCATTCATTTCATCTGTCAATAATTATGTTAATTGTCCTTCTAATTTATTGCTTTGGGCTAAGACACTTTGCTGGACTGTTCCCAGTTGACATGTTTGCATTGCAGAAGCAAACCAATGGCATGAGTTTTCATTTTCGTTTCGCTCACGTCAGTTAAAACTTTCTCTTGCAGGGCTCTTTAAAGACAGTGGGGCATGAACGAGCAGCAGGGCCACAGAATGGCGGTCGAAACAGATAAGGAACTCAGCGACCTCTTGGATTTTAGTGCGGTAAGAATAAGAAAGAGTGAATATGTGTGTAGGGGGTTGGGGCCACTGGGGGATTGGGGGTTGAGGCAGCGTAGAGTTTAGCTTGGTTGAGGAACCCCTTGAGAAGTTCATTACCTGCTTGTGATCTTTTGTTGAAATGTGCAGCGATGTGCGAATGTGATCCATGTTTTAGAATTTTAAAGGCTTGCATTCAAGCGAATCCTCCAATGTAGTGTGTGTGTAGTGAGGAAAGAACTGTCACATTGTGATGGTTCCTTTCATTTTAATGCTGAGTCCATGACTACACTCATCACATGCTTTTGCTGTACAGAGTTTGCGTTCTAGATCCAGGTACCCAAAGACATTGTAGTATATTGTGCAGACATTTACTGTCAGCTTCGCTCCTAACTATGAGATGTTTGTGCATCTTGACAAGAATGTGGTGAACACTGTTGTGTTATGCTTACATTGTATTCAGCCTACAAAAAAGAAACCTACAAGTTTGTCATTTTAGTGATTTTGCTCCAGTTGTTTATCACCTCGCATTTAAAAAAATAAAAATAAATTTATTTATTTTATTTATTTTTTTACAACTTTTTAAAAAGTATTATGCAGCTTAAACATTTTATTCTTCATTAGAATAAGGTCATGGTTGGTTGCCAGGTCAATATGGAGGCTGTTTAAAAAAAAAGCTAGCTATAATAATCATTTCATTTCATTCCTTTTTTAAATTTGCATTTTAATTTAAATTGTCTTCTCCTTATTTCATTTGTTGGTGTTATCAGAATATGCCATATGTTTTTGTTACAGGCATTCCCTGTTTTATTTCAGTGACTTCGATTAGTTTAACCTGAGATTTGTCGTCTACCTAAATTAGTGATTGGGATCTGTCGTTCGGTTTGCTGTAGGCTTTATTTGTACAAAAACCAGGTAGGGATTTCTAGTTTTATTTTATTGTATTTATTTTTATATTTTAGTTTAGTTTTATTATATTATACGTTCCTTTAATATTGCAGGCACAGGGATATGTAAAAAAAAAACAAAGAAAAAAACCACATCCCACTCACTTTTATCAGGAATTTAAAATCAGTTATGAGTAACATCCAAGTAGTATTGCCCCAAAACAGTGTAGAAAATCTTAAAGACTGTGAAAGCTCTTTATTCTCCGTGCTCTGTAGGGCTGATGCAATTTTTTTCCACAGTAGGAAGAAAAAAAGTTCAAGGATGCCACGGCTAGGTCACCATGTTGGTGTTTCCAGAAACTTTGATTTAATTGATTTGCCCAAAGATGCTATGTTTATGATCAGGACAAGAACAAAGTCTATGGAATGAATAGCTGTCGATCTCTGTGGGAGTCTGTTTGAATCCTGGTGTAGAAGTTACCCCTTTTTTTTTTTTTTTTAAATCAAAAATGAATTAATTGTGATAAATCAGTCTTTTTTTTTAATTCAAATGGAGACATGTTCTCCTACATGGCTGTGGTCTTGATTTTATTTATTTATTTATTTATTTATTTGATATTGGAAATGAGCTGGGTTGAGGCCTTACTGCATGCTGTAATTTTTTTTTTTTTAAACTGTGTCTTTCCTTTGCTCTAGATGTTTGCGCCCCCTGTGGCCAACGGGAAGACTCGACCAACCACGCTTGCCAGCAGTCAGTTTGGTGGATCAGGTAAGTTTCTCTTATTCCCATTAGAAATATTCTCAATTTCTGTTTTAATGTTATTGCAGCATTGTTACTACATCACATATCCCTTTATGCATTGACCTGCTGGTCTCCAAAATAACTTAACATTAAAAGATCGAGTTATGGATTGCTTGATTTTTGTTTGCTCAACTTTACTTCCCGCTTTCTGTGCTAATTCTTGACATCTGCACTGTGTCATGTGATTCAGCCCCTTTACAGCTTTGTTAAAAGCTTGAGGTGTTCTTGCATTTCTCTCAGACTTTTTTTTTTCTCAGGCCTGTGTTCTTTTCTCCCCATCGACACACCAAACATCTCCCTGAATGAGAACAATCTGAGAACAAAGGGTTAAATGGAGGTCTCTAAACGATTCCCCCACCCCACAGCATAAAACACTCCTCCCCCTGAACAACACTTTCTCCCCCTGCCGACTTGCAGGAAACGGCTCTGCGCTGAAACAAAGCTTCATCCTTGCCCCCTACCATCTCGAGAGCTCCACGACAGCCCAGCATGAAGATAGCAAAGTACACGCTGAGAAAGATCAGTGACGTCTTTCTCAAATTTACACAGCACTTATCTAACAATTAGTAAATGAATCCTTTAGTTCATGATCCGGTCAGTTGCCTGTTGAATTAACTTAGCCACATGAAATGTGTCCAGGCTTGAGAAGATGACTCTAGACGACCTGGGGCTAGGAGACGTGGAGTGCTGTTTCTGGGTCAGTTTTGTTTCTATGTCCAAGTGGACATCTGATCCCAGATCAGTCAGATGTTTACAAGCCTTGGGCGGCAGCGGACCTCACTTTAATTCATGGAGCTCTGCAGAAGAGGATATAACATACCTCTTAGGTTTACGTTCAAGTGTAAAAAGTTAAACTGCAAGAAATTCATCCTGAATGACGCAAAGGCCATCCATGCTGTGTCTGTTTCTTAAGACAAAAGTGCTCAGAAGGGTGCTAATTGCATTAAATCCCCCACCACTCACTCACTTTGCTGGTGTGTATCTGGACACCCGTGTTTGCGGGAGAGCTCTGCTCGAGTGGGCTCCTGCGTCCGTCCTCCCGCTCACCTCCGCAGCTGCCTGTCTCGTCACCCGGCATGCACAGTGTTAAGACAGGACACAGCCCATTTCCCTCTTGCTCACACCTTTCCCACCTAACACACGCTCACCATAAATCAAAGCCTCTACTCTTCTGCTTGGATGGTTTGTGATTTCTGAGTGTGATTTCTGTTTGGAAGCCTATGCCTCTAAATCTGGGATTTAGTGTGTCCTGATTGCTTAGGTATAATATTTTGGTCTTCATTGTTGGCAGTGATGTTTGAGTGTTTCTCTGATTCTAAACCTCCATCCTCAAGCTGTTACCAAATCTATTAAGATTACCAGGAAGGATGTGAACCTATTTACAGCTTATTGAAACTGGAACCGAAAAAGTCTGCACTTCATTTAAATTCATTCATTTATATCCTGTTTTGAGTGTGAAAACTGCAAGCATCGTGAAGTATACTGTGCCGACACAGGTTTTTAAACTTCACTGGAGGTCTGTAGAGCTGTCAAGGATCTGTCATAGATGCAAGTGAAAGCTTAAATCAAGTCCCTGCAATGATCAGCCTACATGTAGCACCTCGCACTCACTCTGAATGACTTCCCTGCTTTCATGTTCCCACCTTAAATTATTTTATACACCATATTCTTTCACACGGCCGGTCGGTGCCCACTTCATTTGCCATGCCGCCTGCGTAGGCTTCATAGATCACGTCTGTCAGCGTGGATGTCGCTATTTGCACTGCTTTGTTAGCTTCATCACTCATGCTCACCCTTCAGCCGCTGCGATCGCCGAAGCCCCCCTTCCCTCAAAAGGGGATTATGAATATTCATAAAGCAACTGCATTAATATGCACAATTATGCAAATCAGCATGCAATTAAGCTGTGTGTCTCTGGAGAGCTTAGCGAGCATTAAGGCATAAAACAGGGAGAGAAAGGAGAGGGTTAGATGAAAATTAGGCTCTGTATGCTTTCATAAATTCTTTCATAGTGGTTTTGGAAACAGATGCTGCATATGTCTTCATATATATGAAGCAGGTTGCAGTTACCCAAAAAAAGCATTGCATAGCTGTGTATGTCATGCACAGAAATGTCTTTTCTATTATTTCCATTCAGTGTCTTTGATCTGTTGTTTTTCGTTTTCCATTTTACATAATTTCTTCATTCTAATGAGCTCCTAATGAACAGACGCCCTCTTCATAGTCCTGGATATTAATTCTTGCTGAATGACATGGGTTAGCCCATTAGAGCCGTGTGATACTCCAGGATCAGATCCATAGCTTTAGCCTTTCAGGCTGCAGCTCCTGTAATCGGAGATTCACAAACCAAATGTCAAAAGAAGCCCATGTGAATAAGCACAGAAGGAACTGAATGTTTTTTTTTTCCCCTGCTTGAATCTGTTGAGCTTCTCTTTACCGTCTGTCACTAACTTTCCTGGCATCCTGTGTATTGCAGGATTGGATGAGCGCAGCGGTTCCAGTCCCTGGGCTGCTGGGGAGCAGGGCAGCCCTTCGTTCAATCATGGACGGGTACGTAAGAGACAGCATTTGTGACAATGGATGTATCTAATAGATTGTGATCTTTTTTTTTTCTGGGGAGTAGTTAGGAAATAATAATTATTTATTTTTTTAAATACAGAGTTATAGCGAGGGCTCACACTACAGCGAGCATGATGGGCTGTCTTCCCCATTCCTCAGCTCCGGGATTGGCGGTGGGTTTTACTATTTTTTTCTGAGCGTCTTTGTGTTTTTCTCTACATATGTGTCTGTCTGTGTGATGCTGAGGCCGCTGAGGCAGAAACTCTCCCTTGAGTTTTGACCAACAGTGCCTCTTTGTAGCTGAGCAAGGCCCCTACGTTCGGGGGAGGGGCTGACTCATAACTTTCACTCCTGGCAGTGGATTTTCTTTTGCTATCCTTTTTTTTTTTTTCCTAAACAGAATTAAGGGATTTACTTCATTTATTATCATATAATGTTAAAATATAATGACATAAATTATGAATGCACTGTGTGTTTGTCAGTGTCAATTTTTTTCTTTTTCTATACAGGAAAGAATGAAAGGGGAACTTATTCTTCATTTGGTGCCCAGGTAAGATGAAGAAAGAAAGAAAGTGGTGCTTTTAGGGAAAAACTCCCCCTGACATTTGAGTGATCTCTCTGATCTGAGCTTAGCTTTTACGTGGTTGATTAAGAGTAGAATAAATATTTCTCTATGGTCTGCTATGTTCTGTCTGTGTAGCAAGGGTTCCTGCCTTCAGACATCGTGATGGCCAACGCTGATGCCATGTCTCCCTCAGGCCTGAAGTCTGGCTCTCAGTTTTACTCCACGTTCTCCAACAACCCCCGGAGACGCCCACCAGATGGAAACATCGGTAAGAGAAATATTAATGTGGCAAAACTGTGAACTTTCAAGCATGTAGCTCTGTGTGAGAATTCGCATGACAGCTTTGTGACCTTTCTCCTCTTTTCAGACACCCAGCCAAAAAAGATTAGGAAGCCACCAGGACTGCCGTCTTCTGTAAGTACAGTCATGTGAGCTGCCTCCAGATCCCCCTTCCCCCTCTAGGTCTCAGTAAGCACGTTCAGCATCAGTGGTTTTGTGACAGGAGTCATGCACTTGCACTGTAACAAAGACACGAGTCCACAGTTTAAAAAAAAAAAAAAAAAAAACCCCAAAAAAAAGCTCTGTGGTGTTGTATGGCGACAGCTCTCTTCTCTTCTTGGAGTCTGAATCCATGAATATGTGCAAAAAATAGCAGGGCCGTCACACAGCTGTGCTCCGTAAGCTGTGAACATGCTTCATCTAATTTGGGAAATGCTGAGGGAAAAAAAAACGCCAGGTCCAGGTGACTGGGGAATGAGCACAGTATTAATATTGTAAAGTTCAAAGTCTTCTAGGATTCCCAGCACTCGACTGCTTTGACGTATATGTTTGCCAAGATTAGTAAATAATACTTTTGCCAGAGACTGCTGGCACACTCGGGGTGGAAAACGTCCATGTTGTGAAGAAACATATTTAAACAAAGTCATTGCTATAGAAATACACATCCAACAGTTTTGGACATGTTGTGTAAACAGGAAACGGTGGAACGTCTGACGGTTAAACTTATAAAAAAAAAAAGCGTATTTGGTGAGGGGTTCTCTTGATTCAGCTTTACTGAAGGCCAGAATTTTATAAGGTTTAAGGCTTTGATAATGTTTACTAATAATGTTAAGCTAGCAGCCCATTCAAAGAGTAATGGTTTGTCTTGGTCCGAAGCCAAATGAGCTTACCACGTGCCCTCCAGACGCACATAATGCACCCCTCCCCCACCCGTACACTAGCCTCCCATCGACCTAAGCCTGACCACACGACAATGTCCTTCCCTCTGCACGCTGGTACCAGAAGTGAGTCCCCCTTCTGTGCCCCATTTATTTGTTCCCTTCATTTTCTTCTCCCTCTTTGTCTCACTAACCTGTCTTCGCTCAGATTAATAGCCGCTGATGATCCTGAGTTGCAAGCCCCCCCTTTTTTGTGCGTGTGTGTGTGTGTGTGTAGCGCTGCTGTTCTGTGCTACAGTGGTAAGGCTCGGTCTGCTAGGTAACTTCCTGTTGCCCAACACCCACTCCTCCAGCAACATGGGCCACTCTCCGTTACTACCCTGAAGCCTGCACTGAATTTTTTAAGGCTCTTAGTGCGCTATGTGGCTCATTTTGTCTTTATATTTAAAGGCTTGACATTTTGATACATTGTTCTTTGTCTTATATGGCATGGTTTTTACTTTGGATTGCAGTAAAACCAAAGGCTTAATTAGTTTGATTCATGTTAGGTATCAGATTTAAATATTGGTTTCTAACAGCACCTAAGTACGTTCTTTTGAGTTTTTTGGGTGGCAAAGGCTGTATCTCATTTTGTCTGCGCAGGCTCTCATCTCTAGCTACCATGTGACCAGGCAGTCTATTTTTTTCCACTTTCCCCCCCCTCCTTCTGCAAGACCTCTCCCCTTGTCACTTCTCACCCCCCCCTTCTCCCTCCCTCTCCCCCCCCCCCCCTCTACTCTTCAGCCCAGCTGCCTGTGGAGTTGGACAGACTCCAGGAGCAGGCAGATGGCTCTGTAATTAGAAGTGCATCTCTCCGTTCCCTTCCCACTTCTCCCGGTTAAATCAAATTACAGGAAAAAGAGAAATATCAGTTTGCTGGATTTGTCAATTCTCCACTGGGCTCCAAACTACTCTCCCCCCGGTATTCGGATGTGCAGAGAGTTTCATACAGATCATACATGGCAAGAGTATATGGTGGCCCTTTGTGTAGGACTGTGTGGTATGTGGCGGCGTGTGATTGTTTGCGTGAGGTGTGCTGAAGAAATACAAATCAGCATCTTGAGCCGGAAAATGAGTCTGAAAATGTCTTTTCCCCCAAACTGCCAGTGCTTGCGGGTTCTGCTACATTGATTCGTGATTCTTTTATTTGTTATTTTGATTTATTCAGTCTGGTCAGTTGAGGAAAAAATATAACACTTTAAATGGGTGCCACAGACACAGAATGATTTGCTTGATCCTGTAGAGCAATACATCCCGAGGGTGCTTGACTTGATCTGGATGAGGCTTTTAAAGATGCCCTTTTGTACGCACCCACCCTCTCCTGATTTTGGCTCATGGGAGAGAGCAAGAGGATGCACAGACTGTGCCGCGACATGGCTGTGGCACCTTTCCCAGCATGCTGTGTTCCCAGTCCCTGTCACTTTATCTGAGGGAGCACTGTGGAAACACTTGCACACGTCATTAGCCCAATATATAAATTATTAAAGAAAATAAATAGATGTGAGAGCACTTGACAAACTCTTTGGGCCCTTTTTCGGTTCTCTCGAGTGCTGAATAGCTGAAGCATGCACAGCTGTGCAGATATTGCTGTTTAGGTCATTATACAATTATTCCCTTAAGTGCAGATGCAGATTTGTTGCTTCAGTATGTGGTTTTATTTTGGGCCAGGTGTATGCCTCCACGTCCGGTGATGAGTATCCTCGAGACGGTGCTGGATATCCAGGCTCCAAACCGGGTCCTGTGTACCCCGGCTCTTTCTACATGCAAGGTGTGTGAATTTTTTTTCAAGAGGATGTTTAAAAACAGTTAAAAATTAAAAAGAGATTATCTACTGCTTTCTAATTGGATTTCATGTAGTCATATATGTATGTATATAAACTGTATTTGTACTCTCGCACTAATAGAGGGTCTGCACACTTCCTCTGACCCCTGGGCATCTTCTGGGCCTCTGGGCCAGTCGGGCTATTCGGCCATGCTGGGCAACTCGCCCCACATCAGCCAGCCAGGCTCCTTCACTGCCATCAATCCACAGGACAGGATGGTGAGTCCCTCTCTGGTCCATTACCCTGCTCAGCCTGAGCCATTAAAGAAAGCAGTTTTGTTTCATGCTTTTGTTCTCTGTGATTGCTGGGAGAATTAAATTCTGCCAGAATTAAAGTTCTGCTCTCATAAACATTTGCATCTTCCAAGATGGATAATGAAGCCAAAATTTTTTTTCACAAATGTTAAAGTATCAACAGTATTTCCAGTGTATATACTGATTTTCAGGAAAACACCCTTTTACCTAATGCAGTAATTCCATAGGTATTATTCAGGTACTACAAATTACGTTATGCTTCTGTTCAGTGTTGTAGTGTTCTAGACTAACAAGCCATTACTACTGATCCATTACTACTGAGTGATCCCGTGTAATAAATGTGATGCGATCGTGTCATTCCAGAAGCGCCAGCCGCTGCCTCTCTCCCCACAAAACTACCCTCTCCACGGCGCTGACGTCAATGGCTTCCATTCAGGCTCGGGAGCATACAACCACACGTCGTCCATTAATGGAGCAGACGGCATTATGGGTGTGAAACCATTCATATGTCTTGGGTTTAAGTCACAAATTTTACTATGCCTTTTTGACCTGCCTATAGATTGTTATTTGACACATGATGCTCTCATGGGTATGACATTTTGAGTGTATGTGTATTAAGAAGGACAGCATTAAATGATTTGGTTTGAACTGTAGAGTTCTCAACATGGAGAAGATTAAGTGGTTTAATATATTTTTATTGCCCAAGACACCTGTCAAAATATACCAACATTTTGTTTATAAAATAACGTTCGCTAAGTTGGTAGGTTCTGTGGTTAAAAGTTTCTGGGTATTACATCCTGTAATAATTTGCATATGAGATGTGTTTGCCCCAGAGCCACTAAATCTGTTTTGTGAATCACAAGCTAAGCTCATGTAAGGTTTTTGCAAATGTTTGGAGAAAGACACTGTATTTAAAAAAAATGAAATAAAAAAAAAAAAAAAAAAGTGAATTCAGCACTGTTTTAAAAGAACTAAACACCAATCTTTATCATTACAAATAATTCTTTGAAAAATCCCGTTTTGCATTCATGGGCACTTTAAATTGGGTTTAAGCAATTCTTATTTTTTACAGCATAAATATGCATATTTAGAGCCTGCCTGATGTAGAGTGGTATTTTTAAGGGTTAGTAATTAACTTTTCTATTTTTTTTCTCCTCCTCTTTTACTTACAGTCAGTAGAAGTTCAGCTACAGGCAGCTCAGGTGATGAGATTGGAAAAGCCCTAGCCTCGGTGAGTCGGGACTCATTAGTTTCTGCTCCTCAGGCTGTGTTTAAAACTGATGATGTACTGGTTTTGTTGCTAGAGTATTTAAACTAGAATTACTAATTGTGTTGGTTACTGCTGGAGATGCTATTGCCCTACTTGTGGTGGCTTCATGAAAATAACTGGGGACACTCACAATATGTTTACTTATCACAGATCTACCCTTCAGACCACAACAGCAACAATTTCCCCTCCACACCCTCCACGCCAGTCGGCTCACCCCAGGGCATTGCAGGTATGTCACATGCAACATTTTCCTAAACCCTCCTTCCACCAACAAACATATGGCCAGTTTGTGTCACTTCTTAAAATGAAACTCCAAATTAACTTCTTTTACTATGTATGGAATATCAAGGGGAAAGTGATGTTGGAGGAAAGGCAGATATTAGAATAGCACTTTACTGCTTCGGTGTTTGTGTGCACATGCCTAGACTGTAAATGAGCTCCCCCCCTAACTTCCCCAAACACATCCTTGGAGCGCCCTCTGCTGTTCCTGATTTGGTACTGTAAGTCAGTTGTTGGATATTCCTTGCTTGATACATGTTGACGTTCTATTTGGCAGGTGCTTCTCAGTGGCCAAGATCTGCTAGCCAGACAGCCCTTTCACCTAGCTATGAAGGGGGACTACATGCACTTGTAAGTATCAAGAACCTTTCTTGAGCCTTATAAAATAACCATATATTAAACCATAAAGTGGTTGGAGCCCTGTGTGCATAGGGTTTGCATGTTTTTCCCCGTGCTTCATGGATTTCTTCTGGGTTCTCTGGTTTCCTCTCCCAGTCCAAAGACATGTGTTGTAGGCTGATTGACCTTTCCAAATTGTTCATGGTGTGTTGGTGTCTGTACGTTTGTGCCCTGTGTCCCGAGTCCCCTGGAATAGGCTCCAGGCTACACTGTGTAGGATAATAAGCAGTACAGAGGATGGATGGATGGATGAACCATAAAATAAATAGTCATGAATAGTAAAAAAAAAAAAAAAAAAAAGTAATGTAATTTTTGTTTTTGTTGTGCTTACCTTCTGCTTTACTTTAACAGCAGAATAAAATGGAGGACCATCTAGAAGAGGCCATCCATGTGCTGCGCAGTCATGCAGTGGGTCAGGGCCCAGGCTCAAGCCTTGGTGGAGCCCACTCAGAGGTCCACAGTCTGCTGGGTGCTGTGTCTTCGTCTGTTCATAATGGAGCCCTGGGAAGCCTTGGCCAGGGCTTCCCTGGTGCCGGGCTGGCTCTGGGCAACAGACATCCCGCTATGGTGAGTGCACCAAGCACCTGGACAGGAAGTCATTCTGGCATTGGCACTATTCATCAGAATACACTGACCTGATGTGACATCAAAAAGCAACACTGTATTCATTCAGGTTTTAAAGTATCTCTAAAACAGAGTTTTTAAACAATCAACACTTCTTGAGTGACTGATTCCAACTGTATAGTGGAGTTGGGTTTAAATTTAAACCCATTGCCAAATTTTAAATCAACCTCTTATAGAGACCTTAAGGGACAGATTCACGTTACATGTTACAAGAGTTACACGTTACATGTCAGTTTGAGTTACGAAATAGGGTTGATGTCTTTGAATCCATAACATCTGATATGCAAATTAGTACAGGATGACAAGGTAACCAAAATTCTTATAGCTACAGAACCTGCATACACAGCTAGGTGGCTAGCTAACTTGGCTAATATTAGTCATGAGCAAAATATTGGCTGTTATATTTATAACAATAGCTTTGGCTATTGACAAATTGTTTAGAACAGTGGTTCTTAAAGTGTGGCCCAGGGACCCCCAGGGTTCTGTGAAGAACAGCCTGGGGTTCCATGATTTATTGATTTATTTATTATTATTTTGTCAAAGCAGTGCAAACCTCAACCCACCATTATGAGAATGTTTCTATTTATTGTTGAGTTGTTATAGTCATTCCCCTGTTTGATTAGTCAGTTGGGTTTAACCTAGACCTTAAATATGTCAATTTGTTTCCAATAACAATTTTTTAATAAAACTGTACTCTGTGTAAATAATAGGAAGCTCTATGTCTCCAATAAATAGCTAAAATATTATTGTACCCATTTGAATAATGATCATGAAATAACTCTGTGCTGAGAAGGTTCTTGGTAATCGTTTTTCACTATTTATTAACTGGTTAGCTAGGCAACATTGCTACTTTGCCAAATAGGCCTTGCCAGAGAGCAAGAAGCTAGCAAATGGCATAACACAGAATTAGACCGTATATTAAAATGCACTTACAAACACACGTGTTTAGTAACTTTTCTCTGCGCTGACCTGTGTTTGTCAGGGTGGAAGTCACCATGATGACCCTGCGTGCCTCCCTCCCAGCAGCAGCCTATTACCAACGTCCCACACCTCGGGCACCCCACAGCCTGCAGGAGCACCAGAGGGCTTCACTAGTCAGTACCAACCAGATCTAACCAAATGACCTTCAGATGTGCACAGAGATGTATGGTTGTGGTTTGCTTATGTTTTTATGCTGGCTCTCTGAATGCAGATTTGCCAGGAGGTGTAGCCACACACTCCTCAAACAGTGCTGAGATTAAAAGGGAAGACAAAGAAGATGACGAGAACTCCTCCATTGCAGATAAGTCTGAAGAGGAGAAGAAGGACCCCAAAGTGTCTCGCAGCAGAACAAGGTATGAGATCACTTTGTGATGTTACATTTCTTTGACATATTGAAGAATTGAGTGTGCCTTCCAAATCTTACATGGCTGGAGCAGTGACTGTTTAAAACACACCTTAATCCTCCAGCGAACTGTGTGTAATGCTGTATTTGCGTGTTAATGTGTTCATGCTCTTGAACAAAGGGCCGAGTCTTCAAAGTGTCTGGGCTTATCCCAGGCACACTGCTCCCTCTCATGGTCTTCTCCCTCCCCTCCCCAATTCTCACATTGTTTTCAGAAAGGAGGCGTTTTCCCTCCAGGTCCATTCAAGTGTTTCAGACCAGGGAGAAGAGTAAGTCTATCTCCCACCATAGAATGCACTGCTGAGACGCCTCAAGATCAAATAGTCAATTGTATCTCTTGCTCTAAATTTTTTTTGAATGTATAGAACATACACACATCATAGTAAAAAAAACATTCAGACATATCTGACAGTTCACCAGTGGTGAATACTTTATGCAATTGGTACAAACTTTCTTATGATAAAATTTTATGATTTTTTTTTACTGGTTTAAAGTTAAATTATTTGTATTTGTGAAACTAGACATGCTGATAACATGTTAAACAGTGTTCACTGATACTATACAGTTTAGTATTTATGGGTATCAGTTTAAGTGAAGTGAAATGCAGTCTTTCTCTCTCACATTATACACACACACACACACACACACATACACATACAAAACTTCATTTGCTGTGTTTGTTTTTTTTGCCACACCACTGCTTTAAACATGACATTCACATCATTTTTTGCCTTGCCCCAAATGTAATCTATCGGTCGAGGCATGTTTTGTGGCCATTTTAGAGCTGCAAGGCTGTCTATAGCTACCGGTATCAGTTTAATGCAAACTGCATGTGTAAATCTTCACTTACTTGCTTATATGCTTCATTATATGCGGTTATCAATTAAAAATGGACAAAATTTATTGCTTAGTAGCAGTAGCAGCGATCTTGAAGCCAGAATCATGGTTGGAAATCTATTTTGTTATCACTCCACGCAAGCATCAGACTTGATTAGTTTGAAAGCAACATTGGTACATTAATTGGAATTCTGATTTAGGGCATTGTTTATGTACACATAGCGCTACTGAGCAAAACCATGTCTTTAGAGGCAAGTCCGTTAGATTAAGCATTTCTTTATAAAATCACTTTATATTAAAGTCTAACCTGTGGTTACAAAAAAAATGGTCATGAACACATTTTAAAACTTGACCTCCTTTTCCCCTTTTATAGTAAAGATGATGAGGATGATGAAGATTTGCCCGCCGAGGTGAAACTGGAAAGGGAGAGAGAGCGGCGTGTGGCCAACAATGCGCGCGAGAGGTTGCGTGTGCGAGACATCAACGAGGCCTTTAAAGAGCTGGGCCGCATGTGTCAACTGCACCTGAGCACTGACAAACCGCAGACCAAACTGCTCATCCTTCACCAGGCCGTCAACGTCATCCTCAACCTGGAGCAGCAAGTGCGGGGTCAGTGCTGGCTAAACTGAGTGCCGCTTCTAGTGTTTAGGACTACTGTCAATCATTTGTACTGCAATATGCTTGTCCAATGTGTTATCCTTAGAATATATTTTCATCTCTGAAGGACTATTTGGAGGGTTAAGAGTTATAGACTTGAACATCTGTGAGCTCACGTATGTGTACGGCTGTGTGTTACGCTGCCCTGTGACACATGAAACAGTGTGGTTGGCTGGCTTTGCATGTATTGGAGGAAGCATCTGTTAGCCTTCAGGCTCCCTGTTTGGTAGCTGTTGTATGGTTTACATTGGGAAGAAAAAGGGGGGAGGGAGGATGGATAGATTGATAGATAAATAAATAAATGAATGCAACATACATACAGTCAGGTCCATAAATATTGGGACATCGACACAATTCTAACATTTTTGGCTCTATGCACCACCACAATGGATTTCAAATGAAACGAACAAGATGTGCTTTAACTGCAGACTGTCAGCTTTAATTTGAGGGTAT
>CM075013.1:16270241-16292063 GCA_037576675.1 Pangasius sanitwongsei | reverse complement strand
CCATTGTGGTGGTGTATAGAGCCAAAAATGTTAGAATTGTGTCGATGTCCCAATATTTATGGACCTGACTGTACATTACTCATATTACTCACATTCCTCGTGCTCTCACTAATCCAATCTGTATACTGCTTAGGCGACGTCTATTTATGGGTTTTCTTGCAAGAACTTTGTAGAAAAATAAGGTTCACGTCCTATAAAGTTGACCAAAGACGACTTGGTGATAATAGTGCTATAGATTGTTATTGCAAACTGGAGAATCCAGTGTCATCGATGTCTCACTGTTAATGATTTGGGATTTGTGTTCAGCAATATTTTCTTTTCTTTTTTTTTTTTTCCATTAATGTATTTATTTTTTTAAAAAAAACTAAGATAGGAGGCTTATTCGGAGTCTTTGAGATTTGTCAGAACATTTGGTTAGCGTGCACATTGGCGTATTGTAGGCTAATATTACAATTACAGTTAACAGCAAAGCCCTAATATAGATTCTGTTGTCTCTTTTCCTTTTGCCCTGTCTCTACATTCGTTTTTTTTTTTTTTTAATTTTATATAACCCCAGAGCGCAATCTGAACCCGAAGGCAGCATGTCTGAAACGACGGGAGGAAGAAAAAGTGTCTGGTGTGGTGGGTGACTCTCCAATGCAGCTGCCAGGATCTCACCCTGCTCTGGGAGGAGATGGACACAGTTCTGTCGGTCATATATGATGGTAGGTCTATAGAGGTTCAAGATGATTGATGACAGTTTTTTTTTTTTTTTTCATTTCCCCAGAAGTATTACATGTTCTCCTGTTACTTCTGTTTAAATTCTCCCTGGTGATTATTGTGTTAGGAAATGATCAGGTTTTGAGCTGACTGATAAAGTTGTAACTAATCCAGTGTGAATATGACTTATTTTGCAGATCATTGGCTCATGGAAGAAGTGGCCTTTTTTTATCTCTTCCTTCATCCTCTTTAAAGTTTGTGTGTGTGTGTTTTCACACATGTTGACTTGGAAAGTGTATCGTCCATGAAGTGTAAGAGGTGCATCTTCACACGTCCAGAAACACAAGTGTACTGCCAAACTGACAACCCATTTTGCTGCACTCCTGATTGTGATTACCAGCGTAAATGTGAAGAACTCTGTGTATTTTATTTTCCTCTTTTTTTTTTTTTTTTTTTGTATTTTTCTGCTTCCATGAACTGATGGAACACAGGGATAGATATGTTGTATCTACCATGGACAATTTACCCCACAGCTGAAAGTATGAGGGGGAAAACTTACAAATGTCAAAATTTAATCAAGGATTTGTGCCTAAATAATTGTTACATTTTTATAAGAGACACTGAAGCAAATTGCTTACTTGTGTGGAACAAATCTGTTTGGGAGTTGCTTGTAAATGAGCAATGTTTTTATGTAGCTTGGCATTCCCTGCTTAAAGGTACAGTCTTACATGTGTTGTGTAACCAAACCCATGTGAAGTGGGAGAGAACCTGTGGTGCTTTTTGGGGACTGCATTTCCCAACATGCCCTAGGTCTGTATTTAAAGGGAGAAAGCTCACAGTCCAGCTAAAGTCATCAGACTCTTGTGAAACGAATGGTTTCAATCAAAGCTGAGATTTTTCTTTTTCAAATAACACTTCAGATTTTTTTTAAAACATCGGACTGTGATCATTCACTGTTCTGCCAGTCAGAGCAAACACAACGCTCATGAGAGCACTCAGAAGGTGTCTATGCTAACTTCAGACCCCAGTTGGAAGTATTTGGTACATTTCTAAGTAAATTCACCAGTGCGTGTGGTGTGTGAGCCTCGGCATTCCTGCTTGTTTCCAGTTCTCTTTTCTCCTCTATAAACGCGGAGTAAAGCCCTGATGCCCAGCAGTGTGAGAGTTAGAACATTATTTCAGGGTTATCCTGTTGTCAGCTTAGTAAGACTGCTGTTATAGCTGAAGATACTCTGATTTGCAGAGAGTAAATAATCCAGCACACCTCTCATTGTTCTCTTGCCCTTCCTAAAACACCAGTTCAAAGCATTTTCTGAAAAGAGGCGTACATGCTCTAATCGACTGTTGTTGCCAAAACACTGAAACCTCATTATGTCCACCTCACACATGCATAAAGGATATTATTTCAACTTGAGCAAAATGTAAGAACATATATATATAAAAAATATATATATTTTGTTAGTATATACATTGTAGATTTATAAATAAACAATTCACTATTCATTTGAAGTGTAGAAGTCTATATTGTTCAAGTGAGAGAGCAGGGCAGGGTATGATAAAATGTCTGGAGCAGTGCATTTCAGAATGGCCCTGGATTATTTACGCAATGGCCATATCTCTTCCATTCTGTTCAGCTGCGCTCCACTGACCACGGACAGCATCTGTGTGTGTAACATTTACTCTCTACGTTGCTGTCTTTAGGCTTCATTTAGCTCAGTCACAAAAACACGTAAAGGATTGAATTAATTCTAATGTTTGAGAGTTCTTGGAAGCCTGTTGTGTCAAAACATTGTTACTGATGGAAGAAAATCTTTCCTTTGATTAGGGAAGGCGGGTAACACAGTTATGTCACTGTCTGTCATTACAATTCCCTTAATACTGAATTTTTTATGGAATGAAATATAGTAGTTATTAAGCAAGTATTACCCAGCTCTCATCTCAGTTTTGAACACATTATGCAACTGGTTTTGAATGTACACTCAAATATAGATTATACTTCTTATTTGCTGTACGTCAAATGCTGCCAGTTCAGTTATGTTATTTCATTTGACAGTATATAATCTATCCATTTCTGATTTAAAAACAGATTTTTTTTTTTTTGTCTTGTGTGATTACATGGATGGTTTAATGTATGTAAGATAATACAGTGTTAGGAATGAACACGTCTACAATCTTGTGTATTGTGGACACTTAAATACCGATATTTGTTTTCAATAAGATATTATAGGAATGCATATCGATTACAGAGGGAGGGATACATAATTGACCTTTGAATATTTTCAGTGTGGCCTTCTCATTCTCAAGGCAGTCATATTTGGTGCCTTATTAGTGCCTAAATTTATTTTTCTTCTGAAAATAATATTCTTCATTTATCTTTAAAATGTTCTGAAGTGCTCAAAGTAAATGTATGACTAAAAAGTCTCGACTGACATTTCATTTTTCAGGAAAAATGAGTCAGCTGTTCCATAAAGTTATAAATTTCTGATTAGGTATGTGTGATTTGTCAGTAATCTGACACTTGTGGTTGGACTTACTTTTTGTTTACTTGTGTAAGCTTTTTTTTTTTTCCTCTCTCCCCCTTGTCCCATTTCTTTCTGTTGGTGTCTGTTTCCAAGGACTTATGATTTGGAAAGCATGTCAAAATATGGGAGAAGGATCTTCCATTTTGAGGATTGTTTAAACACTAGACTGTTGGCAGTATTTTTCACCACCAGCCAAATTTATAAACACTTTAGAAATGCCGTATTGTAGGACACTAGCAGTGAGCACACAAATTAGCTTCTGGCTGGAGATTTTATTTATTTATTTTTTTAAACCCAGAGAAAGATCAATTGTCTGAATTCTATAAAATGAAATACAGGCTTGTTCTGTCTGACTTTGCTTTTTTTGCCAACATTAGCTTAAGGAAATCAGTCACTGCATCTTCCATGAAATACAAAAATTAAAAAAACATTTTTTTTTTTTTTTGCTGGTCCAGTTGCACAAGTGAGACATTACAGAATGGTGGACAAAGTTATTTCCAGAGGGGCTGCATTTTGGGTTATCTAATGATTTTTCTCGTTTTAAATTTTGTTTACAATCACTATAAATGTGTCGCACAAAACTAAATTTCAGCGTTCGCCAAGTCTTGTCAAGCATGAACATGCATGTCCTGTGGCAGTTTATATTTTTATGGGAAGTGTTCCAGCTTTTCAAAATGCAGCATTAATTACAACTGCTCTTGTATCTGAAGCAAAACGTCCTGCCCATCATTTCTGTGCTAATACACCACTGTTATGCTAACACTTTGAATAGGGGACATGAACAATACAGAATACTGCTGTTGTGGCTTCAGAGTGCCTCCTGGAGTGTGTGTGTGTGTGTGTGTGCGTGCGTGGGTGTCTTCTCAGTCTCTTATTTCTGTCCTTTGTTTTTATAAATATATATATATATATATATATATATAAGTAGGTATTAAGATTCTGTCCTGTATATAACAGTAATGTAGCAATAAATGTGCCATTTTTAATAACAAAATTCTACATTTTTTCAATGTCTGGGTTTGAATCTTGTATACCTTTTTAAAAAAAAAAAAATAAATAACGTAATAGAAGGCGTAGCATTATTTTGACAGCCTTTACTGCTTCCTCAAGAAAGGGAAGTTCTAAATCAGATTGTAAATCAAAAACAGTGACTGGCTGTGTCAAGTTTTCATAGTCAAAATATTTGTTGTCCACTGAATCCCAAATTGCTCCATACTTCTTATACTATTAAAACTCCTGCCTAATGTTGTGTAGGTCCCCCTTGTGCTGCTAAAACAGCTCTGATCTGATGAGGCATGGACTTCACAAGACCTCTGAAGGTGTGCTGTGGTATCTGGCACCAAGACGTTAGCAGCAAATCCTTGGATCTGTCCGTGGATCGGACTTGTTTGTCCAGCACATTCCATAGATACTCAATCGGATTGAGATCTGGGGAATTTGTAGGCCAAGTCAACACCTTGAACTCTTTGTCATGCTCCTCAAACCATTCCTGGACAATTTTTGCAGTGTGGCAGGCGCATTATCCTGCTGAAAGAGGCCACTTCCATTAGGGAATACTGTTGCCATGAAGGGGTGTTCTTAGTCTGCAGTAATGTTTAGGTAGTTGAACGTGTCAACGTAACATCCACATGAATGCCAGGACCCAGCAGAACATTTCCCAGAACATCACACAGCCTCTGCTGGCTTGCCTTCTTTCCATAGTGCATCCTGGTGACATCTCTTCTCCAGGTAAGCGATGCACATGCACCGGGCCATCCATGTGATGTAAAAGAAAATGTGATAACATTAGACCAGGCCACCTTCCATTGCTCCATGGTCCAGCTCTGATGCTCATGTGCCCATAGTAGGTGCTTTCAGCAGTGGACAGGGGTCAACATGGGCACTCTGACCAGTCTGCAGCTATGCAGCCCCATACGCAGCAAGCTGCAATGCACTGAAAGTTGTAATACAGTGGATATAAAAAGGCTACACACCCCTGTTAAAATAAGCTGTTGTAAGTTTATTTTTCCCTAAAATGTTTGATTGTTTTTCATTTAATTTTTATATGTTGTAATTGCACATTGAGGGTGGAAAAAGTTCTGATATGATTTATCTTGGTTTCTTTTTTTTTTCTTTTTAACATCACAAAAACCTGCACAAAAACAGGGGTGTGTAGACTTTTTATATGCACTATATATCCCACCCCTTGACAGGTGCCATTATAGTGAGATAATCAATGTTATTCACCTGTCAGTAGTTTTAATGTTATGGCTGAACATATATTATAGTACCCTCTATGCCTTGTGTAGCAATTGGGAATTTGGCTCAAATTTTGTTATATATGAATTGAATCTGATTGGTCAGAAGGTGTGGATTAGTTTTCTATAACAGCAGCTCTGGCAGTAGTTCCAGCTGTAATTCAAATCAGAATTTTATTAATGCTCTTGGTTTGATACATTATTGTTTCTGTAGTAACATCTCATTCACAGGACTTGTATGGTAGAAGCTCGTAATCAAAGACTAATAATAAACTGACTTTTAAAATGTGCTATGTAACAAAGAAAATGTATCATTGTTGAGATGGTGTAGTTGTCTTTAAGGAGACATTTATTTAATATTTATGGAAAGAGGCTCCAGTGTGAGCACTTTGTCAAGTTTTCTTCCATGCAAAAGTGTTCAGGACTGCACCATCCAGTTTCTATGTAACATGAGAAGATGAGGGTTTTTTTTTTTTTTTAAATTAATTTCAAGAGGATGAAAAAGAGCCTGGGAAAGACTGTTTGATGTAAGTAAATGATAATAGTCTCACAACATTAAATGTAACTGGTTAAAAACTACACTATATTGTGAAAAATGTGTGGACACCTGATGATCACACCCATATGTAGGTCTTCCCCATACTGTTGCCACAAAGTTGAAAGCACACAATTGTCTAGAATGTCTTTGTATGTCGTAGCTTTAAGATTTCCTTTCACTGGGACTAAGAGGCACAAACCTTTTCCAGCATGACAATGCCCCTTTGCATAAATGTAGGTTCATAAAGAAATGGTTTGCCAAGGTTAGTGTGGAAGAACTTGAGTGGCCTGCACAGAGCCCTGACCTCAACTCCACTGAACACCTTTGGGATGAGCTGGAACCCTGACTGTGCACCAGACATCCTCACGCAACACAAGTGAGGCAGAAATTCCAAAATCTAGTGGAAAGACTAACCAAAGGATTGGAGGCTGTTATGGCAGCAAAGGGCGACTAAATTTGGATTGGGATGTTCAACAAGCACATATGGATATGAGGGTGAGGTGTCCACATACAAATAGTGTATGTCAGTGTTCATTACTAAATTAAAAATTGTAAATGGCATTGACTGCATGACACAACCTCATTGTTGATTATTTTCCTATAACAGCATAATATGTGTTTTAATCCTTAGATATAACCTCAGCTTAATGTGAATACAGCTGTGGTTGTTGTTGTTTAATTATCTTCAGCGATATGACTGGTTAAGAGTTCATACTCACAGAGAATCTGCCTATTGCATAGTGTCTGCTGAAATATCACCCAATCCCAGTACATTAGGCAGGCTGAAATGCAGGCTGGGGAAAAATACATTTAGCAGCAAAGGCTATAATTTTGTGCAAATCTTGAGCATTAATTTGATGTTACATTTCTACCAAGACCTTTAAAGGACTCCAGCTGTAGTGGGCTTTATGTGTTGTGGCTCTGATCTATTTCAGATATCAGTGACTTGTTCTGGATGATGTATCCTACAAATATTTCAATTTCAAGAAGGACTAGAAATTGTGCTACACAGTGGATGTAATGGGTGTTTCAGCTTGCTGTTGTGATGAATAAATGCTTATTTTTCTAATGAGCCAAGTGAGGCAGTATCCAAGCATAAACTGGTGAGAATAAGTAGGTTGAGAATTAAAATCTTTATTTAAGGGCCCAGTAGTGGTTCACTTGTAGTCCTGAGACTTGAACTCACAATCACATGGTAGCACTGCTGCCTCACAGCTCCTGGGTCTGGTACAATCTTAAACTCGCGTTACTGTGTGTGTGGAGTTTCTGTACATTTTCTTCCCGTATCCATATGGGTTTCCTCTAGGTTCTCTGTCAGAAAATGGATTGGCTATGCTATATTGGTTACCCTATGTGTGAATGTGCATGTGTGTCGTGTCCCATCCAAAGGTATATAACTTCCTTGCATCCACTGTTTCTGGCATAGACTTTGTATTCACTGCAATCCGAACCAGGATAAAGTGGCAACTGAAGATGAATGAATGAATTACAGATTACATATTTGTCTTATAAAGTATAGAGAATGTATAAACTACTGAAGAGGTAATAATAGTAGTAATAATAATAATAATAATAATAATAATAATAATAATAATAATAATATACTGCTATAAAGAGAAATGTTTTCATGATGATTTGAGCATATGTTCATTTGGTAATGTACAGGCTTTATTGTATCATGTACCTATGTCAGAAAGGAATCAGAAAATATTTTTGATATCTTTCATTTTGATACCAAAACTAACCAACAGGGAGTATTGAAAATGTAAGATCTGGGGAGTTATAGTTAGGTACATGAAGTCATATTGGAAAACTTGTGTTTCCATGAATTTTAGGTTGGAAAACTCCTTATAATAAATCAGATTGAACAGTGATGTTCCACACAAGGTTCACAAGGTACCCCACTTTTAAACCACTTTATGATAAGAGAATAAATAATTCCTAATAATCTGTTCTTTCTCTTTCTCTCTTTCTCTCTCTTTTATCTGGATGCCTCTTCTGCTTGTAACTTCTACACTTGTGACACACTCAGTGCTGCTGTTGTTGATTCCATGTGGATATCCTAAAGACTGTTTGATTTTACAGTACAGGGCTGTAGAAGTGTAATGATTTATCCCAGGGATGAGGATGAGCTCCCTTCTGGTTCCTCTCAAAATTTCTTCCTGGTGTCATCTCAGTATGTTTTTCCTTGCCATTGTCACCTCTGGCTTGCTCATTAGGCATCTTAATTCAAAGCTACATCCAGATTTCTGTAAAGTCGCTTTGTGATCATTTATATTGTTAAAAGTGGCATGCAAATAAAATTGAATTGGCACTCATGAATGAAGGATCATCTCCTCACCTCCTGAAGTGCAAGTTAACCCCTGAGTTTATGATGTGCTTTGTTAAAGCTATATATACTATACTATAATCACACATGTAGAAAAAGTTGATGGCGTAAAGGGTAATTGAGGGGATTTCCAGTGCTTGCACAGGTCGGGAGAGTGTGATTGTCCCTGCAGGGCGCATGATGGCTTTCATTAGGCTCATTGCAGGGGGAGGGGAGCGCAAGTGCAGAGGAGAAGAGGGGATTTAACGATCAGCCAGGAGACACCCAAACAGCATGCAAATGGAGAAAAACGAGTAAGTAGCAAGTGCAAATCTTACATTTGAACACGTTTATATCTTCCTTCTTGCAGTGAGATCGCCGTGCTGGTTGTTTGTGTGAGAATAAAGCAGGTCGCTGGTTTTTTTTTGTTGTTGTTCATGTGAGCAGGCGAGCAGATCAGTTTTCCTGCGCACAGAATGTAAGATAATGCAGGCTCTCTGTTCAGCTCGGTAACAAAGCTAGCCTAGCTTTCTCTCTCACATGTGCGGGTTAGGAGTGCGGAACAGGCGACGGTGCTGCCGAAATGCAGCTCAAAATGTCATAAAATGAGCTTGTCTGCTTACAGGGTGGCCTTGTGTTATGATTAGTGGACGGAGCCCTTTTATAGTCGTTAACGTTATGGCTAAGCGAGACATTGTGTGTGTTTTTTTTTTTTTTTTTGCTAGCTAAACTAAAACTAGCCGCATATCATTACAGCTTTATGACATGTCCGTAGCAGGGTAATTACATTTTCACGCGTCCTAACACGTTTACGGCTGGTCACAGCGTTAAGACACGCAGTTTTACTGCCATTTTCATTGAATTGCAGTGTTAATGTGGCCGAAAACAATCGTAGCGTTTGTCTGACTGCAGACTCGCAAACCCTCTCAGCTCTGAGTCGCGCAGTCGGGAATGAATTACCCTTTCTCAACCCGTGTCATTGTTACAGTGAGCTTTTACACAGAAATTAGTCAGATATTATCAAATGTCAGAAGGGAATAGTTGGTTTATGCGAATATCTGCTTTGGAGCCAGGACGCGAAGCGGTTGTGTGTTGACAGTGGACCGGTGTGTTTGTGTACAGTGCTTGAGTATGTCCAGGTGCTCCTCTGCTCTGTCCATGAAGACAGCTGCTTCTACAGCTTGGCCATAAAGAGTCGCTAATGTGAGCCACACTAATCTGGACACAGACTAATAAACGTTTTGGTGAGACGTGTAAATGATTAACCATTGATAAATGCACCTCATATGCCTCAAATATGGTTCCTACTGAAATAATAACATAACGCCACACCAGACCTGGAGCCTGTGAAAGGAAAATGAGCAGGAAGAAAGTGAACAGAATGTATTTCATCTCATGACTCAAGAGTCAATCCTGTTTCAGTTCAATGGCTTAAAACAGAGTATAAACACAGTTTCATCTCTTCTGGACCATGCAAAAAAAGCAGAATGCGGCCGTGACCCGAAGTAGACTTGTCTCTTTTTTTAGCAGAGGTGAGGAAGAGGAGGAAGAGCACAGGAGAGAGGCGGGTCGGTTGTTTAGTTTGTGGTAGGCTATTTATTATTATTATTATTATTATTATTATTATTATTATTATATCCCCATTTCATTCTGCACGTCTCGCAAGCTTGAGAACACTGGGCATGACATCTTCATCTCAGGACCAGTCATACTCAATATTTATGTAACTTCATACTATGTTTGCATCCAGCTGAAAAGGAAGTGAAGGGCACACACACACACACACACACACACACACATTTATCTGTGAAGACATAATCATTATTTATGCTGATTAATACTACATCTACACCTAAATTCAATCCTAACCTTAAGCTCAGTAACCAAAAGGAAACGTTTTAGCTCTATTACTTTTTAAATGAGAGGTGCAGGTTTGTGAGAAAAAAAAAGCAGTTTTCCTTGTAGATAAGGAAAACCCCCCACACACACACATACACACACATTGCACAAACAGAGATCGGCTGTGTGTGTGAGATATGGTGAGTTTAGATGGAGTCCTGCCTTCTGACAGCTGCATGGGAAAAAAAAAAAAACCCCAAGACAATGTGAGTGCTCATACTTGCATGATAGACAGCTCGTGTGGAAAGACAGATGCAAAGCCTTAGCTTGCCTACCTGGATGCACACTTCACGTAAAAAAACTGGAACAGTATTCCATATTTCCATGATGGATAATGCAAGACCTGCATGGAACACTCAGTATATTCATCTCGTTTAGAGCAGAGACTGCAACAAATGAGAAGTCATTTAGGCCATGTCATATACATGTCATAATATGCACCAATAACTTTCCCTGGTATCAATATTGGGTTGATACAAGTATATTTTTGTTTCTATGAGTATATATCATCAAACCATACATAACAATGTAGGGTTGACTTGGAACCACACTTCAGATACGATTACATAACGTAAGCATCATGATAGCAAGAGCTTGTATTTAAATGTCTAATGCTGACATTTTTTTCAGTGGAAGTTCAGAACATTTCTATATAATCCATTGTATAGAAAAAAAACCTAGTCAAGTTGTATGAGCACAGTCATTGATATTAGTATCAACCCTTGAAAATGGTATCGGTGCATTGCGTAAATCATTCATAACATTAGTCAGTGGATGTGTGTAAGTTTGGCTCTGGTATGAAACTGCTCACCGAATTTGGCTTAACTAACTAGGCTGTGATCACTGCATGCCACGATTTGCTTTTCCATTTGTTAGTAGTCTGAAAAATAACCCCATGCATTTTCATCTATTATCTGTCTTTGTGCCAAAACACAATTTTTTTTTTGTATTGTGCATCTGTTGATTGAAATGGTTTGCATAAGATTTGTCCTATTTTTCCTGTCAGTCCCGCGGGTAAGAAGTTCCGCAGCAAGCCTCAGCTCGTGCGTTACCTTGGCAACTCCATGGACCTCAGCTCGTTCGATTTCCGCACAGGGAAGATGCTCATGAGTAAACTGAACAAGAACAGACAGCGGCTCCGCTACGACACTAACAGTCAGACAAAGGTGAGGACAGATTATTCCGTGAATGTATAAAATGCTGCTCAACACTTACAAGCCCCATGGTTACATATGACATCTGTTTTTCTCATCTGTTAATATTAATAATAAGTGTGATGATAAACAAATATTAGAAATTACATCTAAGTTCATGACAGGTGATTACAGAGAGGCATCACAGTGTCATGGGTTTGCTTTTGGGCTGTCCAGTTTCCTTCCAACTATTAAGAAAATGCCTGGAGGTGAATTGGCTCGTCTAAGTTGGTGTTTTGATAATGGTGGTGACGCTGTCTAACATCACTCCAAAATCTCCCACAAGTGTTTAATTGGGTTGGGATCTGGTGACTGCTAAGGCCGTAGCATATTATTTACATCCTCATCAAAACGTTCAACTAGCCCTTATGGATGGGGGCGGGGTCATCTGGGAAGAGACCATTCTCTTCAGGATAAAAATGTATCATCATATAATAATAATGATAATAACGGAAAAACGTCCTCTCCTTTCCTTTCCTCTAAGCGGACAAGTGGATCCAAACCATGCCAGCAAAATGCCCCTGACAGCACAACTGATTTATCCTTTAATTTGTCTCCTTTAATAATTAATTAGGTTATCTTATTGTTTATGTACAATATTCTCTAACTATTTCAAACAGACACTTTTTAAGGCCAGTGTGTCCATCCAAAACATCTCTGTGGTGTCTGAATATGAAACTTTCATAACTGTGTCATGAGTTTTATCCCATGTTGTGTGTGCTGTAGGGAAAACCAGACCTGAACACATCTCTCCCAGTGCGACAGACAGCGTCTATCTTCAAACAGCCTGTCACGAAAGTCACCAACCATCCAAGCAACAAAGTCAAAACAGACCCACAGAAAGCTGTAGACCAGCCAAGACAGGTACATACCCGTGGGACTAAACATAGAACAAAAATCTAAATATGTTTTGTTAGAGAGCACAGAATATTTTACCTATATATTCTGTGACCAATTCAGGAGGTCTTGGCATTCTTTATCAGAATGGACATAAATGATTGTGTAAAATAAACATTAAACAAAATGTTTTTAAAAATGTATCTTAAAAACTGCTGACCTTTTTTTTCTAACAAAATCATTTTTATATAAATGTCTTAATCCTTTAAACTCCTAGATTTACAAACCTAACAATTAATCTAATAACCAAACCTAATAACCATTTCATGTTTTGTAGAAATATGAGGTTGTAGACTTACATGCACCATCCACTTTATTAGGAACACCTGTATATTTGAACAGTCATGCAGTTATCTAATCGTCCAATCAAGTGGTAGCAGTGCAATGCATAAAATCCAGCAGATACAAGTCAAAGCTTTAGGTACTGTTCACATCAACCATCAGAATAAAAGAAGAAAAACTGTGATCTCTGTGACTTTAACCTTGGTGTGGATGTTGGTTCTTGTTGGGCTGGTTTGAGTATTTCATAAAGTGCTGATCTCATGAGAATTTTACACACAACAGTCTCTAGTGTTTACACAGAATGGTGCGAAAAACAAAAAACACTGAGTGAGCGACAGTGCTGTGGGTGGAAACGCCTTGTTGACAAGAGAGGTCAGAGGAAAATGGCCAGATTGGTTTGAGCTGCCAGTAAGGATATAGTAACTCAAATAATCAGGCTTTACAACCGTGGTGAGCAGAAAAGCATCTCAGCATGCACAAAACATCGACCCTTGAGGTGGATGGGCTACAACAGCAGAAGACCACACTGGGTTTTCCTATCAGCCAAGAACAGGAATCTGAGGCTATCAAGGGGCACCGATTAACCAAAGCTGGACAGTTGAAGATTAGAAAAAAAAATAAAAAAAAAATCACCTGGTCTTTTTCCAGTCTTCAACTGTCCAAATTCAGTGGGTCTGTGCCAGTGATAGCCTCAGATTCCTGTTCTTGGCCGACAGGAGTGGAACCTAGTGTGGTCTTCTGCTGTTGTAGCCCATCCACCTCAAGTGTCGATGTTTTGTGCATGCTGAGATGCTTTTCTGCTCACCACGGTTGTAAAGAGTGATTATTAGAGTTACTATAGACTTCCTGTCAGCTCAGACCAGTCTGGTCATTCTCCTCTGATCTCTATCATCAGCAAGGTGTTTCAGCCTGCAGACCTTCTGCTCACAGGATGTTTTTTGTTTGTTTGTTTTTCGCACCATTCTGTGTAAACTCTAGAGACTGTTGTTTGTGAAATTTCCAGGAGATCAGAAGTTTCTGAAATATTCAAACTAGCCCATCTGGTACCAACATCCATGCCACAGTCAAAGTCACAGAGATCAGACTTTTTCTTCATTCTGATGTTTGATGTGAACATTAACCATTAATCATGCTGCCACATGATTGGCTGTTCAGACAACTGCATGAATGTACAGGTGTTCCTAATAAAGTGGACAGTGAGTGTAAATGTAAAATTCCTTTTTCATGCATTACCTTATGATTCATTTATTATGCGTGCGATATTTCTTCTGTATATGAATTTTTGCACTTTTTTATGAACTGTGGCAATAATTCTGGAGCTGACTTTCATCAGTAAGTGTGTTCTTAATCTGTAATTAGGAGAATTTAATAGAATTGTAATTAATAGAAATGAGCTGATTATTTTTTTTCTGCAGTTGTTTTGGGAGAAGAAGCTGAGTGGTCTTAATGCTTATGACATTGCTGAGGAGCTGGTGAAAACTATGGACCTACCTAAAGGTCTACAGGGTATGGCAGTCTCAATTGCATTGAAAGTGTCATTTTTTAAGGGTACCTCAGATTTAAACACGTTTATGAAATTATGATGTTAACATTTATTACATGATGCAAAACCAGCACGACTACAGGGAGGTGCCTTTGCTCTCCTGCAGGAGTAGGTCCTGGGTGCACGGATAAGACTTTGCTGTCTGCGATTGCTAGCGCCCTGCACACCAGCTCTGCTCCCATCACAGGCCAGCTGTCGGCAGCTGTGGAGAAGAACCCTGGAGTGTGGCTGAACACGGCCCAGCCGCTCTGCAAGGCTTTCATTGTTACAGACGAGGATATCAGGTGAAATTCACTCTGTCTAGCAGTTGCTCCATTCTGTCCTCATTTACAACAAGCATTAACATGTCGTCTGTAACCGGATATCAGTATCTGAATAATAGATGATCCAGTCCTGCCCTTAAAAATAACGGCATGATGTTGTATAATGTAAATGGGTACACTAATGGCAGCCTGAGGTAACCACAAAGGTCTGATCTGACTCGGTTGATCACATTGTCACTATAATGCTTGCTGCATGCATATACACACGTTTTTTTTTTTTTTTTTTACCTGGTCAAATACTATCCGATGATGATTGTGTATGTTAGAACATGTTGCAATTGGGACATTTGTTTACTTAAATATATGTACTTATACGTGTAAATTTAAGCTTGTCTTAACAAGTGGAATGTTCATTATGATGCTTGCTGTACCATTTCATGACGATTTTTGTGATTGTAATGTTTTAGGGAAACTCAGCTCTGCGTTTCGTGTAAATAAAAGTATTTAGTTTTTAGACAAAATTTTAGACCTGCTTAGAAATAGATGTCATATTGGCCCATGTCATTACCTTGAAAAATGTATTTTAAAATACATTTTACAACATAAACTGTTGTCTATGTTTGGATATAGACACAAAACCCCTTCATGTTGAGGATCTGCTTGATGGCAAGGGTGTGTAAATAAGAGATGGATATTTATAATAGTTTTTACAGTTTCAGTATAACTTTTTTACTCTCATATGATCTTCCGAAATGATTTTAATGCCCTTAGAAATTGAACCAATGTCTAACTAATTTTTAGTACAATCTCAATTTTGAATAAATCATCTTGAATCCAACAGCGCTTAAGTTGCAATGATGTGGACCCCTTATATGGATGCCTTTATCTTTATTATGAAATAATTACCGGTTTTGTGTGGTTTGCCGGTTTAGGAAACAGGAGGAGCTGGTGTACAACGTGAGGAAGCGTCTGGAGGAGGCTCTCATGGCCGACATGTTGGCTCACGTAGAGGAGGCTTCCAGCGGTGGAGAGGCACTTAAGGATGAGGGCAACTGCCATGATGACAAAGAGGATGTATAGCGAAGGTGAGGACACTTGCAGCTCTTTCGCTGACGGATGAAATGTCTGGAAGAACCGAGAACAGTGGAAACCGAGAGATTCTGGATTCCGAATGCCGAGTGTTCCAGGAATGGACAATGACATTTCACTTGAGAAATAAACTCCAAACAAACGTGTGTAATTTGGTCCCAACCAAGTGGCTGTGCCCAAAGAATTTAATATTTTAAGGCACTGTGAAACAAAACATACGGACAGACAATGTAAACAAGTTAATTAGAGCTCTCAAAAAGTAGCAGTCTGTTTTCTCTCATAGTCCTGAGATGAATTATGTTGCTGTGACAGCTAACAAATGACAACAAGAGCTTAGAGTCACTTGTTTCCACTATATGTACTGTTATAAGGTTACAGCACTTAAAAGTTTAAACAGCCTGCATTGTCTATTATAGTCATATGAATAGGCCAGTCACTGATACCATTTTGAATAAACCTTATAATAAATCATTTTATTACATATTTTAATGACCAGTGTTTGGGTGTATTGTTGCAGTCTGTTGTTGAGAGATTTTAACTTAACATTAAGCATTGCATTATTGTGAGAGATCATTACTGCTCAATCTCCTCTCTTTTTTTAGGGCAGCATTTCATGTCTGAAACTACCTGCATACAAGTCTATCAAATCAACCATCTAATGAGGACCAGAACTCCCCCTCTCCAACAGATCAGCTCAACCTTTTACCAAGATGCTCTAGTCCTGCTATGAAGGACACTAATCTAAACCCACTGGTTGGGATTTCTTTCCAGGACTATCAGTTTGGATTTTAGGCATTGTTTGATTTTATTTGTTTTTCATGTGTATAAGAACAAACCATTTGCAGATTCCAGTTGGAAGTGGCACTTCCATGTGTTTGGGTTGTGTCTGGAGGAGTGATGTGACAATCGGGGCAAACTTGAATCCTCCTGTCTAATTAAGCATGGAGATTTTATGATATAGCTGAGAATAACTAGTCCTTTAATGATACTGGGATGTGATGAAAAGAATGCAGTTAGTGCTGTACAGTATAGAGCACTGTTGAAGGAACCACACGAAACACGTTGAATTTTGGATGTTTGATACATTTAGTCTCCACAGTACAATTTTTGTACTATGCTCAAAATCAAGTCTCCCAAATCCCCACTTTAAGGGGTTAATTTTGGCCACTTGAAGACAAGAGAACCTCAGAACCTCAGCTAACTGAATCTCACATAAACTGTAACTTAGGATTCATGTTTAAATCACCCTTGATTATTCAATATACAAATTCAGTGTTGGTTATGGAGATAATGATAAGTTCAGTATTCTACTCTGTTTTTTAAAAAATTGCCTCAAGTTTGAGTCACATGTTGTATCATAAACTGCCACAGAGTTTTTGTACATTTGTATGCTGACATTGGTGTATTGACCTTAATATGTTCATAAATGTTTATCTTGGGCACAATAGTTTAGAGATGAACAAAAATCACACCACAGATCTTCATTTGTGTTTCATCAGTCGACGGTGTTCATTCACATGACTAATGTTGGTTCATTTGCTGTTCACATTTTTCATACTGAACTGGATTAAAATCTGAATTCAAATGTGAACGGAGATTATATAGTACTGCAAAAAAACAGTTATTGTTTTTCTGAATGAACGCACATTGCTAAGTTGAAACTACATGCTTGACTTTTTGAAAATAGGTTAATTCTGTGGTTTAAACATGTACATGAGCTGTTGAATTTCCTTTGGCATTTTACAGAGTAAAGTGTTTCTGTACGTTTGATGAGTGACTTGCTCTCATTTGTCATTTTACCAGTGAATCAGAAATGCATCATGATGCATTTTATTAACCCAAAAAAGCTCTTTAATCTGAAATTATTGCACCAGTGCTCATTCGGCGGCAGTAATTAAACCTTACTGTCCCTCCCAGTGTCCACGTGAGGATTAACCGTTAACTTGCCAATAAAGTTATGATGCCTTTCTTCCATGCCAGAGCAAAGGGCACAGGACCAGTGACTCTGAGGGAGAGGGGTGAAGAGAGGAAGCAGTGTTTGTATCAGTGTTGTAGAGAATCACTTTTATTATTATTATTTTTAACTTTCTCCTTGTCCTTCTGCCTCCATTGTCTCATTCAGCAAATAATTCTGGTTAATATGGAATCTCCTGAACTGTACACTAAGGTAAGAATGGAAATCTCCTTTTTAAAGAGGTGCTGGATGTAGCTCATTCTCATAAGATTGTAAAAGCTGGCAATGATGACATTCTTTCGTTTCCAAAAAGTTTCTGTTAAAATCCTGCTAGAAGAATTTGTTTCTTAGGGGGAAAATCATTACTGTTTTCATGTTCAGGAGGTGTTTTAAGCAGATGCAGAGCCACAAGAGAAGAATGAATGACTGGTGTTAATGTTTAATTCAGAAGAGTCTAATTTGTGCTGATGCTGGAGAAATGCTGTGACTGGGTGGGGCTACACATATACAGGAACCTGAGGGTTTTATGCTGTTAAGAAAAAAAAAATGGATGGTTTTTTGCTCATAAAGATAATGTCAACCTTTCTTTCCGTAGAGAATTACAGTGTTAGAGAGCGGAGGTTTTAATTGAATATTCACTGTTCAGAACTATTCTCCAGACATCCAGTTGCTCAGAAACTACCTCTTATCATACAAAATGCATAAAATGGGTGATTTCTAATTTTACATAAGGTAGTCATGTAATTGCTGGTCAAGCTTGTGATGTGGGCACTCTCTGGCTCTTATACTGCATGTGTGAACCACTCTGTTCCAAGGGAGCGTGTGTGTGGGTGCCGGATTCTGAAGAGGTGTGGGTGTGTGCTCAGCTTGAACAGGACTACCAACCTGGAGATCAGCAACTCATACTAAAGCTCAGTGACGGCACAGTGAGACACACACACACACTCTCTCTCTCTCTCTCTCTCCCTCTCTCTCTCTCTCTCTCTCTGTCTCTCTCTCTCATATACACCCTTCATTTACATGTTACGTAATCCAAAAGTAAAACACTGACTGCAAGCAATTTTTCAAAAGCTATGGCTTCTTTGTTTCTTGAGAGAACATTTGAGCACACCTATTCCTTTCTTGAACAGTAGATCATAATACTCAGGCCAGTCTACTGCTGCAGTGGCAAATGCTGACTCTTTAACTCTCAACATACTGTACGTTGTAATAGTCTGTGATCCTGCAGGTACAATGTGTTTGCAGGTTAGAAAAGGCCAGATTTATGAGTCGTGCCAAGCGATCAGTGGTCTTCATAACTACCACATTTCACAACTATGTCATAACCGTAACGTTACAACTGTTGTAACATTAGAGTTGTTGCCAACTGTATTAAAAATTAACATGCATTAATAAAATAATATAATTGCTCAACTAACTTGTTTCCATGGCATAAAATTACTTAAAATATAATATGCATTTTACATATTAGAAAATTCTCAAGTTGAATTAATCTAGATCTAAATAAAACCAGTTGCAACACCACGGACAAACGAGTGAGTTACCTGAAAAGTATTTAAAAATAAAAAAAATAATGAAGCCACATTTCAATAAATCTAAAAATAGACATAGACAGCATGGTGGCACAGTGGCAGCATTGTTGCCTCACAGCTCTAGGGTTGAGGCTGGGTTACTGTCGGCATGGAGTTTCTGTGCATGTTCTCCATGTGTCTATGTGGGTTTCCTCGGGGTTCTCCAGTTCCTCTCACCTCCCAAAAAATGCCAGTAGGAGGATTGACTATGCTAAATTGATCTAGGTGTGAATGTGTGTGCTGGCATCCCATGCAAGGTGTATTCTTGCCTTATGCCTAGTGTTCCAAGGATAGTCTCCAGATCCACCATGACCCTGATCAGAATACAGTAATTACTGAAGATGAATGAATGAAAGAATGAATGAAAAATAAATATATATAATATTGCAGTATGTTATTTCCTGGGGTGTAGCCAGGAATGCTCGGCCCCCTGTAATTATATTGCTTTGGCCCCCCCAACCTTCTTCAATTTCATTTTGCATTTTGTATATATTACCATGAGCCCCTCTCCAGCTGTGGGCTACTAGAATTTACTTTCACCCCACTAGCAATTGCCCTGGTTATTCCCCCTCAGGAGGTGCAGTACCCCGTGGCGCCCCCTGATGGTCTGCCCCCACTGGGAAACCCGGATATACTGGAGGGTGAAAACGACCTGACAGCGCTCACCTTCCTGCACGAGCCCGCCGTGCTGCACAACCTGCGTGTGCGCTTCCTACACTACAACAGCATCTACACCTACTGCGGTGCGTGACAAGTTCACACACACACACACACACACACACAAAATTACATGCCAATTCAGGAGGCTCCCCGTTGTGGCTTTGGTGGGAGCACTGAAAATAGAAACTGAATTTGCTTGAATATTCAAAACAGTTTTCTTAGGCTGACTTCTGCCAAAATCCTTGACTAACTTTAATTACATAGCCTGGCATTCTCGCGAGGTCAGAACTCGAGTGTTTTAGCTCACTACAAAAAGAAGACATTACTTTTAGTTTATTTTTAGTAAACTTTTAGTTTAGTCTGTCAGTCAACTTTAATGACTCCTTCTTTGATCTCTGCTGTAACCATTGATATGACCACACCCCCTCAAAACAGAATCATCGAGAGCCATTATAGCACTTGCTAACTTACTTTTCAAAATGATTACTAATACATGTCTTTAACTTAAAATTAATTTGATTCCTTAAAATTAAATTAAAGTCCTAATTTTTGTCATTTTGATTCATTAAAGTAGCTAGAAGGCGATAGTCTAAAGTTCAGAATCATTTCCTGGAGAGGACCCCAACAGGTTCTAAGCTTCAGGTTCGAAATCCTCCATAATTATGAGGAATCATGGTTAGCAAGTAACTTCAGTGGTTATAATGGTCACAATAGATAGCAAGTCTCTTTTACAGTCTGTACTATAGGCTCTGTTATAAAAGGGGATAAAGTTCACTGTAACACAAGCCCATCAAAATGATTCACTGTTTCTTATATAAAGCATTTTAAAAAATAATATTAAATAGAACTTCCAGAAGCTAACAGTTGTAACTCAGTTCTGTGAGTCTGAGTGTGGACAGACTCTAGTATCCCTCTCTACAGTAACAAGTCGAAGGGGGTGAATCCTACCAGACTGAAGGAGAACTGAAGAAGAACTGAAGCATAAACTCTTTTATTTCCTTCCTACTTTGTATCATGTAGGAATTGTATTAGTTGCCCTGAACCCATATGAACAGCTGCCCATCTATGGGGAAGAGGTGATTGATGCCTACAGCGGTCAGGACATGGCTGATATGGATCCTCATATCTTCTCCATAGCAGAGGATGCCTATCGTACCATGATCAGGTCAGTAGTAATTATGGGACTGCAGGTATGAACCATAGAGTATGAAATAATGGTTCCTACTCCCTATGTCCTATAAAAAACGATTCAGCCAGGCTCGCTCTCTTCTATGCCCATTTTATTGTCTTTATAGAAACACCTGTAATGGGCAGGTAATCAGTATTACCGGGGCAATAGCTGTACATACAGAGAGTCTGGAATGGCCAAATTTGGGTATATTTAATTTTAATACTAGTGCCTCAAAATTTGGAATTTTAAATGTAAAAGTGGGTACCCAGTGGATAAAGGCTGTTTACTACTGTTCTTACTATCTGTACATACGTTTTGTTCCTGGTCATTTAGTGTCTGTCACCACACAGTAGTTGCATACTGAATGTAAAAATATTTTTTTTCATGTACAGGGAAGAGAAAAACCAGTCTATTATTATTAGTGGTGAGTCAGGATCTGGGAAAACCGTGTCTGCGAAGTTCACTATGCGCTACTTTGCTGTGGTTGGAGGAGCAGCTCAGCAGACCAGTGTAGAGGAGAAAGTCTTGGCCTCCAATCCCATCATGGAGGTAGTGGGGCAGACTTGGTCTTGTGCTCTGCTTTATTAATGAACATTAAGTGGAGTTTTATAGAGTATGACAATATACAATATTTTGTCTTGAAGGCCATTGGGAATGCTAAAACTACTCGCAATGACAACAGCAGCAGGTTTGGGAAGTATATTGAGATTGGCTTTGGACATAAAGGAGATATAATTGGAGCAAACATGAGGACCTACCTCTTGGAGAAATCTAGAGTTGTTTTTCAGGTACCTTTAATTTCACTAAAATCATATGTACTACTGATATCTCCATCAGCTATCAGTCGTGGCCTAATGGTTAGAGAGTTGGACTTGTAACCCCGAAGGTGAACCTGAAGGTCGTGGGTTCAAGTCTCAGGCCGGCAGGGATTGTAGGTGGGGGGAGTGATTGACCAGCGCTCTCTTCCACCCTCAATACCACGACTGAGGTGAGACC